>JAJJMC010003761.1:10454585-10523386 GCA_023531435.1 Papaver californicum | reverse complement strand
AAATATGTATGTGTATGTGTATGAATGATCGATTTAATACATGTTTTGTATGTTGTACATATTGATGCACCAGTGTAATTCCTATGAAAAAGTAAGTTTGTGTGCGGTTATGAATGATCGGTTTTTATGCATGTTTTGCAGGTGTGTACGTATTGGTGCACCAGTGTAATTCCCATGGAAAAATAGGTCTAAGTGTGTGGTTATAAATAATTTGTTTCATGCATGTTTTGCAGGGGTGTACAAAGTGGTGCACATGTGAAAAAATGACTGCATAGTCTTATGAAAATTTTGTGCTTGTGTATTTTTTTGCATACATGAGATAACAATGAAGAGAAAATTAAAATTTTAAAAAATGAAAATTATATAGTCATATGGGTACTCTTTTTATAGATCTCGGAAAGAGTTTTCTGAATATATAGAGTTTGTAATTTTTACGAATTGAAAAATAAATTATTTTTTAATTATTTTTATATTATTTAAAATTGCTGACATCATCATGAATCACTTTGGACTAAATTGTAAATCAGGAAGGTTATTTATGTACTTTCCATATTTCAAATAAATGAAGGACTAAATTGTACCTAGTTGAATGGGTCAGGACTAAACTGTATATTTATGAACGTATTTGGACTAAACCGTTATTTACCCTAATAAAATCAGCACCAAAACAACCATCACTTTATAAGGGCTATGGGATAAAGTGTTTTAACACTCTAACCCTTTTAAAACGGAGGAGTGACTAGGCGAAGGAATGTATTTTACACTATGGAATAGTGGGATAAAAGAGGTTAGACGGGTGAAGTTTCTCCGTCTAGCTTTTAAATTTATTTATTTTTAATAAAAAATAGCCACATACCCGTCTGGCTTTCAAATCTGTTTCCAACGGTTGAATCATTAAAATTCGACCGTTGGATGAAGCTTTTATCCAGACGATTGATGTTCATCCGTTCAGTAAAGACTGGCGAGCACTCTTCTGATTGAAGGAGTGGTTGATGGACTCTGGATAATTTTTTTTTTATTTACTACTCATAATAGGGTCTAATTTATTTTTTTTAAGATGAAACTTCTTCGCTTTAAAGGAAAACATTCTTTCAATAGTCCTTGCTCTAAGGTTCGCAATCGTTCGTAAGGTTCGCAACTCAAAGCAATTTAAACCATCTCTTCCAAAAGATCAGATTCCTCCCAGTTTCCAACAACAATCAAATACTACTAGTAAGTGATTTTAATTTTTCTACCCCACCAACCATCTGAAGTATCACTCTCGTCACGCATCTATTTGAGAAGAAGAAGAAGAAAACGCTCAATTTGTTGGCGCGCGTAAAGAAAAAAAAACAAACCCAATACCACTTCCTGCCTTTTCTTCATCTCCTGATTACCCATACCCTAATTCCTAAAATCAACAACAAAAATCACAAATTTATCAACAGAACAGGGCAGATCAAATCAGAATTGAAGCAATTAAAGATCACCAAAACAAAAAACAAAAAACAAAAAAAAATTGGTTTTCGATTTTCAATCCCAGCCATGGTTCAAGAAGTAGGAAAAATTGAATCAGAGCTGGGGAATGGGAAAGTTGCTCCAGTATTAGTAGTAGGAAATTATTGTCATGATGTATTAATTCAAGACGATAAAATTATTGGTGAAAGTCTTGGAGGTGCATCATCATTCATATCAAATGTATTTGATAATCTCTCAATCAATTCTGATTACATTTCAAAAGTGGGTTTTGATTTTTCTTACTCAGTTTCTCATAAACCAATTTCATCTTCATATTCAATGACAACACTTTTTCATGCATATTTTTCATCAGATGGGAATCAAGAACGAACCCTCAGAAGAATTCATGCATGTGATCCAATCTCAGTATCTGATCTTCCAAATTCATCATCAAGATATGATTTTGGGTTAGCAGTAGGTGTTGGTGGTGAAATTTTGCCTGAAACATTACAACATATGATTGATATTTGTGATGTTGTGTTTGTTGATATTCAAGCTTTGATCAGGGTTTTTGATTCGATTGATGGAACTGTAAAACTTGTTAGTTTGAAAGAAAGTGGTTTTTTTCATTTACTACCTAAAATTGGGTTTTTGAAAGCTTCAGCTGAAGAAGCACTTTTTGTTGATATTGAAGAAGCAAGAAAATATTGTTGTGTAGTTGTAACAGATGGGAAAGATGGGTGTAGGGTTTATACAAAGGATGATAGATTGCAAATATCACCATTCCCTGCTGTTCAGATCGATCCGACTGGTGCTGGGGATAGTTTCTTAGGGGGATTGGTTGCCGGACTTATACAAGGTTTGCCTGTTTCAGATGCTGCGTTACTTGGGAACTTCTTTGGTTCGTTAACTGTTGGACAAATTGGAATTCCAAAGTTTGATTCGAGGTTGATGCAGGTTAGCTTACATTATTTCCGATTTATTTGCTCCCGTAAATTTGGTTCAATATACTAGGTTAATTGTGTTCTATCCAACATGTGAACTGTCTATGTCGGTTAGTTTTTATGTGCAATTAAGGAAAGAGATGAGTTGGATAGTGCAAATTGAATGAAATGTAATTTAAGGGTGAAAATTGGCACTGATAATTGATTGCTAGAGTTAAAATGAACGTTTAAGCGACTAGATTGTAGAATGAATACACAGGGGAAACAAAGTAAAGCTTCTAGGATGATAAAAATTGTGAAATCAATTAACATGGTTTGGCAACTTTACATTTAAAAACATAGTGATAACACTAGTTAGAAGAAGGTGGTTTAGGGTGTCTTTGAATGTTGAAATGGCACTGAGGAAGGCCAAATGGTCTAATGAGTAATAGAAGATTCCTCGTCAATCGGTAGTTATCTAAGTGGAAATAATCCTCCTTATTGAGATATGGACATTGTTTATTTATATCCTTAGATACATCATACATAATGACACAGAAACATTAGTTTTATGTTACTGTAAACCTTTCTTTTGGTATCGAACATTACTTTCATCAGTCTAGTTTCCATTTATTTATGCCCAAGGCTAGCATCTCCACTGGTTAATTTAAGTTGCTAAGCTGTGGATTTTCTCTAACTAGTGAGATTAAGAAACACATTCATGTGTGTAATCTTGAAGTACATGCAGTGAAGAAGTTGTTTTGATAATGAAATAAAAGTACTGGTTTTTGGGGTTGGTGATGATAATAAAGTAGTCACAACCTCTGGGCTACTTATTCCTTCACACAGTCTGTCTTCAAGTCTCTTTTTCAATGGTGGTGCATGTCCATTCTGGTGTTCAGCTTATACTGCATTTTGTAAGAGTGGTAATGTGAGTCTAAATGAAACTGAACCATGAAGCACACGTGTCTGATATCATTTACACTTCGAGGTTAGAATTTGATAAATTTGGTTATTAGTCGTTTCTAGGACCTGTACTTATTATGGTTCTGGGAGTGACAAAAAATGCGACGGTTTTTAGTTGGTTTGCTTTGCATAAAAAGTATCCCCACAATTTCTATGTCCTAGGAATTTCTTCTTCTGACAGAAATACTTCAACAACTGCTTAAGATGGCTGTAGTTTATTAAGGAACTTAAGGTTCGACTTAGTCATGATTTTTTATTATTAATGGACATCTAACGGCTGCATGTAAATATTGGTAACCAATAATTAGCATCGCCAAATCGAGTAACATCTTTATTGAACTTAAGTGGGAAAAGTAGAGGAAATGTATGTTCTTCGTGCACTTTTGATGATAATGGCATTGCCAGTATCTAATTTTGTAATAATATCTTTTGTGCGGTATGAAGAGTTGTATATTTTGTAATTCTTCTTTCGGTCAGATAGTCAAGGATGAGCTGCATCAGAGGAGAATTGTATGCATTGACCATTGCGAAAGACGAGACATGGAGCCAGAGGGAACCAAGTCCATAGCAGAAAACCTCGATTTCCAAGAATTCCTTAATTCAATTACAGAACACCTGCCCACCTACAGCAGTGAAGAAGAAAATCCTCTGGGCTCTCGGCAACCTGCTAAAGCAAGCGAGAAGAACAACCAATACCAGATAAACAGTCCTAATTAAGTTAACACTTGTTCCTGTTTATAAAGAGGCTGCTTCAGTCGTTGAGAGCCAATTACCATGATACAACATAATTTAACACTTAATCCTGTCCATGGTGCATCCCCAATCACTGGAAGCCAACTACCATGACACGAGCAGGGGTGAAGAGCTTCACCTTCAAAATCCTCTTTTTGAATAATGGTCACCATGGAGAGATGTTAATTTTACATGTAAACCCCGTTACAACAGAAATTGTAAGAGTTAATACATAAAGTTGTTTCTGACCTCTGCAGTGCTTTTACTAATGTTAATGGTTAGCTGAATGGCATGCTTAACATCCTTCAATCCATGTACCTTTTCATCAGTTATTTTAGCTCCTGGGCATCGAGCTCAGAGACAGGATATGCAAGTTGGTAGCCTACAAAATCTACTTTTGGAAGGTAACTAACGGCACATTTAATTCAGACTTGATGGTCATTTCGGTTGCTAAGCTCATACACACCAAACTTTTTGCAGGCTTTGGTGAAGTGAGTGCAGTGTGTCTTGTTGGCATCAGACATGAGTAATTTGAGTAAATTGGGGTTTACACGATGGCCTTGCCATTGATGCATCACGCAATCTGAAAGAAAAAATCCTCTGCTTTGATCATCAAAAATTGAAGTACAAGATTTTTTCTGGTTCGCAAATACATCATCAGGAGAAAAAGAAAAAACACTCACTGCACATATAACCTGGTATCGTAATATATTTAGTACAAAGAAAATGATTAACTAAGACAAATTCTCAAAAAGCTACCAGCAACAGCAGCACTAACACTCCCAAAGTGTTCCCACTCCTGCTTCTCCAGATATCACAATATGGAAACACAAGCTGGCCTTACATATAATAAATCTGAAACCAGAACAAGTTTTAAGGATGCACTGCAGATCACTTAAGGACCATTTATTTGGCAAGTTGAAACGTCCCACTAGGTTCTCCCTTTCTCCAGCCCTAAATAAAATAATTGCACTTTGTAAGAGTTCATAATCAATATTTCCAGGTGTATAAAAGATTTAAGTGTCAAAACCAGATTTACAAAGATTGCGTTGTAGATAAAAGTTAGTCCAGCTAGAACAATGAATGCAATTTGAAATAAGTTATACCTGAAAAACAAAACCAAAACAAATCAGTACAGCACAAAGAAAATAATTATTTACAGAGAGGGCACTAAGCCCTTTTTTTTCAACAAAGAAAACAGAATATATTACACAGAAAGAGTCATTACATCATGGTCTAAGTAAGGAATTAACAAGCCTGGTGGTCCAGACAACCATTCCCCACAAAGATTAGCCTTTCTAGCAGCTTTTGCTAAGGCATCAGCTGTTTTATTAGCACTAAGCCTAGTTGTAACTGACTCGTAGAGATATTTGATTCCGCAAAAAGAGATTGCAAAGTGTGGCCAAATATTTCCTGTGCAGAGCATAATAACCAAAGGCTGCTGCGCAGAACTGAATTACACTGTAGAAATATTTGCAAATGACGACCAGTTAATCGCCTTTTACCAAGAACAGTAATTCAAGGTCATACTACATGAACTAAGCCCCCCCAAAAAGGCCAAGACGTTTCTTAATATATCCTGTTATGTGACTACACTATCTCGCCAAATATCTTCTGATAAACCCAAAAATCATCCATTTAGGTTGTTTCAGAAAGAACTCAAAACTGATAGTTCCAGATCAGGACTTCTCAACAATTCCCAAAAGCGTTCACTGCGACACACGATTCACGAATGGACAAAACCTGCGATATCAGGAAACTGCAGAAGAAAAACTCTAGTCAATAAAGGTATTATATCGAGCAACGGAATGAGACCATTACAGACTGATATTCCATTGTCTTGCAGACAAAATATGTAACGACTAGAACCTTTTAAAGGATTATGGAGTGAACTCCTAAGAATACATGTACCTTACTGCGGCACATGATTCACGATTGGACAAAACCTGCGATATCAGGAAACTGCAATAGACAAACTCTAATAAATAAAGGTAAAGTATACAGCAATAGAACGAGCCCATTAGAGGCCGATATTGCATGCTCTATCGAACGAAATAAGTAAAGCCATAAAGGTATACGAAAGTAGAACCCTCGATAAGAATTATGGAGTGAACTCCTAAAATACCTGTACTGCTTTAGCATAAAGTTAGCCCGAGCACGTGAACAAACCAGAAGAACCCGTGAACAATGAGCCCTCAGAGCACGGACCAACACAAAGCATCATTATATATTTTAGCATCCATGAGTTAGAAACAAACAATTGGTTATGACGACCATATAGGGGAGACGGGAGGGAGTCAGAAAATTAGACATTAGTATCAATGATATACGAATTCAATGCTAAAACTATACCTAACAAGAAATGGAAAACTAGTATTGTTAAGAATATGTACAAGCAGACTTGTCATACAATCGTAATTTAGAACTCATGTGCTGTGAAAAGACTGATGTTATCTACTACAGTAACCAACCACTGGTTTTACTGAATAACATGAAAATGCAAAAACTAACTCAGCACCCAAAAGTCATGAATCTCACGTAGGGCTGCACATCGGGTCGGGTGGGTCGGGTTTGGCCCCATCCGCACCCGACACGTTAGTTGGTGGGTGATTAAAGTATTCATCCGCACCCAATCCATCGTAGGACGGGTCGGGTCTGACCCGTCATTTTGTTGGGTCGGGTGAGGGTCATCCGCCCAGATTCAATGCAAAATTTTTCCATGACTTGGCTGTTTTTTTTTTTCCTCACGCGCGCCACCTGATAAACCATTTTAACCAACATTCGATCATCTTAAAATCTAAGACCCAACATTCAAAATTATACAATAAAATTAAAGTTTTAATATTCTTAGATTGCAACCGAAATCGAAATCATCTAAGTTCAAAAACTGCAATTCTACGACATTTCCCAACTAGCAACAAGGTCATCTTAGTAGCAGCGCCAGCCAGGTCACCGAATAGGAATCAATCAGTTAACACTTAACAGTTAACACCAAAATAGCTTGTCCTAGAACGAGTAGAATCCAAAATAGTTTACCTTCCTGATAAAGACCCCAAATTGATCAAAACCCCACTAAACCACACTAAACCCCAACTGTAATGAGCAGTTAACACCAAAATAACTTGCCCTAGAATGAGCAGAATCCAAAATAGTTTACCTTCCTGATAAAAACCCCAAATTGATCAAAACCCCAAGTTGATCAAAACCCCACTAAACCCCAACTGTAATGAGCAGTTAACGAAAATAAAAACCCCAAATTGAAACCCCAAATTCAACACGGCAAAAGAATTTATGTTCAAAAATTAAGGGCTTAGTGGTTTACCTTCCTAATAGGCTAGAAATGTTGAAGGGTTTTACTTCCTGAATCCTGATAGTCGAACGGCAGAAGAGAAGAGAGGCTCCGCTTAGGTACTGAAGGTCGAGACTCGAGAGAGAAACCAGCAGAGAGTCAGAGACACACAGAAGCAACAGAACAAAACGAGAGAAGACAGAACATAAGAGACTTTCTTTTCGTATCAAATCAACGACCAAGATGAAACAACCCTATCTAATCCAAGGGCCAGCAAATAAGGGATTTTCTGGCGGTTTGGGCGGGTGGGTCGGGTGAAAGAAGGTGTCACCCGCACCCGACCCGTTTCTGGGCGGGTCGGGTCAAAACTGGCGGGTGCGGGTCGGGTGGCGGGCCGGGTATGTGCAACCCTAATCTCAAGTACCATGACAACGCCAACTTGCCTATATTTAAGCATAATAGATCTTAAAAGTAGACATATCGAATAACCCAAATGAAATGTGATTCCTCCATTTTGAATGTTATAACAGAGCAATTTTTAGTTCTTAAGATACTAATAAGTTTGAAAATAAAAACACTCCTTATATTTCAATCGAGCTGTAGGGGTATTAAATCCTTGATAACACGTGTTCAAGTAATATGGAAGGAGTATCATATTATGATGGAGCGAGAAACACTGAAGCAAGACTCTTTGAGAAGTACTGAAACAGACATCTGAAATTATGATAAGTATTGAAACAGACATATGAAACAGACAGCATCGATGCATGATTGACACGTTAGTTGTGGGAAAGCATGGCACACTACTCGAAACAGATAGCTTTGTTGCATGACTGACACACAAGTTGCGGGAAAACCTGACACAGTAAAGTGAACTGACAAACATCGATGCATGAGAGACACGTCTCAGCTGTACACGTTGCGGAACAAAAGAAACTAAAGCATGACAATACACTCTCAATGGCCACATGTCATACATGCCATAATTCTAATAAGACCACAACGTTCATCCAAATCCAAAAGACAATAACTTGAGTACAGATCCACAGAGTAAGTGCGGGATACTAAGCGAGAAACTAAGAGAAATATTAGACACGCAAATCAAGTCTTGCGGGAAATACAAATAAGTCTTGCGGGATACAATGCGTTCCAAAGACAGGATAAGAACTAATAGGTGGAAAGTTAGATTGGAGGGACCCGTTGAAATTTGTTATAAATACCAAACTCTCAAACAAAAAGAGGGACTGGAAAATTTGAGGAAAATTGGAAATAAGAAATAGGATCAGAGCAAAGAGTTTAGGTATCCGACTTGTGTTAATTTGATAGTTCAATTGTTCTTTGATTAGTTTGACTTTAATTATGTATATGATATAATCTTGTAACATACAAACATGAATAAAAAATGATCTAAATCTTTACCACCCGTGGATGTAGACAATTTGATTGTCGAACCACGTTAAATCATTGTGTTGATACTTGTATTAATTCCTTGTTCAATTTGTTAATATGTCATGATTTCATTTTAAGAGATTTGATTTTATTATGTTTCTGACTTTGATGGTTGTGATCCAAAGATACTAGATTTTTGGTAATCACAATTTGGCGCTAGAAACAGGGATATGTAAAAGAATTTATCTACCTGTCCAAATCTTCACTTTTGAAACTTTGAATTTTGTTATCCTATAAAATCCTCTATTACAACATTATTAATGAGAATTCTTTTCAATTAATGTTTATATAAGTTTAACTGTTATAATCTTATACAACACTTCTTTAATTGATACCTTTTATTTTTAATACTTTTTGGTTACCTCATATGTTCTTTTAATCATGGGTTTGAAAACTTTGTTTATAAACTGCCACCATAATATTATATTTTATAACGATTTTGCAAAAGAATTAAGCGTGAAGCTATTAATTTTATATACCTCTGATTCAATTGTTTGAATAAATTAAAATTGTACTAAAACTACTTAGTTTTGATTCTTGTTAAAACAATAAAATAAGCCTTGAATTGAATTTTTGAGTTTTCTTTTGATATGTTTGCAGAAAATGATTTGATGAACTTATAAAATCTGGGTTAAATTGGAAAGTTATCTAGCTATTATGTGGTAAATTAAATTTCAGTCAAATAGTTTTATATGTATATTACAAATGTTAAACTTCTATGAGACACATATCTCATTATCTGAACTCTTGTTAGAACATTGACAAAGAAACTTCTACGACACCACCAGATTGAACAAAGAAGATATTATAATATTCCAAAAGAAATTACATAAGTGGAAACAATTGCAAATGGAACCGTACAAGAACAAGATGGTGATATAGGAAATTTTGGAAACCAGACAATAGAGACTCTTCCAGAAAGAGAAATAGTAGAAGAATCCCAAGGACCACAACCCTTGGATGCTCAGTCAAATAATCCAAATAATCAATCAATTAATCAACCACATGAAAAAGAGTCGCAAAATAGGGTTGGCCCCATTAATCAACTATTTGAAGAAATGAATGAAATGCACAAGGTTCAGAAAACTTGTACAGAAAAAATTACCCTCTTGACCCAAGAAAATCAAATGCTTAGAAGTAAATCCCAACAAGATTCAGAAGCATCTGTTACCAGGATACAGGGGCAAGAGGAAAGCTCAAACAGATCCGCAAAAAGTTAAGCAAGAATTAATCAAGATCAAAGGGTGATGGTAATGGAACCCACACATGATACGTATTTTCATTCAAGACAAAACAAGATAAATCAGCAGTATGAGTCAGATAGGCTGGATTTTGATGATTCAGAGTCGCAAAACAACAAATGGCAAAAATATTTAGAGGACTTGGAACAAATGAGAGCAGAAATCAAAACTTTGAAAAATAAACAGGAGGGAGGACGACTTGAAGAAGTGCTAAAAGAGGACAGTAGAACACCATTGGCCTCACACCTTGCGCATGCGTCTATCCCGCATAAGTGCAATATTCTCATCTTTGAATGTTATGATGGGACGAAGGATCCATCGGCTCACTTAAAATACTACAATCGTAATATGACCCGTTGGGAACAGAATGATGCTATCATGTGTAGATATTTTCCTTCAAGTTTGAAAGGGTCAGCATTAACATGGTATGATAATTTACCGTAAGGGTCAATACATTCATATGCGCAACTGACTCGTAAATTTTTGGAAACATACATGTATAATAAACCCTCAGACGCTGGGATGGATAAGTTGTTTGCCCTTGCATCTTGGACAGAGGATACTATCCGAGACTACACAGATCGATGGCAGGCGATCTGTCAAGCAATAGGGAATGTAAATCCAGAAATTTCTATTAACTGCTACAAATGGGGGATAATCAACCGAATGAGCCCACTCTTTGAAGATATTCATGGAAAAAATCCCAAAACCGAAGGGGATCTCAGGGAAATTATTGAAAAATATGCAAGGTTGCAGGATATTCAAAAACAACATCCGAGAATAATTTCCCAACATCAGAGGGTTGCCAACATGGCAAATTTTTTAGAACTATCAACAAGTTCCGGAAAAAGGGTTGCAAGAGAAAATCCTGATATTGAATTCAAACGAGGTAAGGCAGATGATGAAAGAAAGTTCAACCACCAATTTGAGGATCGAGTTTTCACTAAACTCAACACCCCATACTCACAAATTCTAAATGCAATTAAGAACATGCAAGATTTTTAATGGCCATGGGAAAGGAAAGAAGCCATCACACACACAGAATTCAAAGGATTATTGTGAATATCATTGCTTTCAGGGCCATCCCACATGAAGATGCAGGAATTTGAAGTTGCAAGTCCAAAAATTGATCGATATGGGAGAGTTGAAAGAATTTCTTTATTTGCCCAATCCTCCACCAAGACTCAACATGGGAAAAACTGTAAATATTCCACAAGATAACCGAACTATTAATATGTTTTCCTATACCGAGTCGAGTCAATCATCTATGAACGCATCTATTGACAAGAAGCTGCGTAAAAGAGTTCAAGGGCATGAAGTCTTCAAAGTTGCGGGCAGAGTCACAGAAACATGGGAAGAATGGATGGCTTCCCCATTAACTTTTAGCGCACGAGGTTGACCAGGAAATTGAAACACATAACGATCCGTTGGTGCTCACTCTGCCAGTATCGGGATGGAATTTCAAAAAGATCCTCATGGATGGGGGAAGCTCCCTTAATGTGTTATTTTATGACACATTCCAAAAAATTGGATAAAGGATGATCAAATTACACCTTCTTACTACACTATCTATGGGTTTAATGGGATAGCCTCAAAAGCAAAAGGGGAAATTTTACTTGATGTTATGGCAGGACCAATAAGCATTTTGACTAAATTCAGTGTAGTGGAGGCACCGTCTCCATATAATGCCATCATTGGTAGACATTGGGTCCACCAATTGAAAGGAGTGACCTCAACATATCACCAATACTTGCGATTCCCGACACCGCAAGGGGAGATGGAGATAAAAAGGGTTCAGAATGTTGCAAAATATTGTATCCTCGCAGAAATTCGCATGAATGAGGAACGAGTTTAGCAACAACAAAATAGAAAGAAATAACGAAAGATAAAAGCCAAAGAAGAAACATAAGTCAATATTTGATTGAGACCACGACTAAAGAATCGGTGAATGAAGCAAATGAAAATACTTCATCAGAAGCAAACATGCCAAAAACTAAAGAAAGGGGCAGTATCCCAGAATAGCAATTAAAGGGAGCTCCCACACTTTTAGGGGCTCCCAAATCCACTTTTTTAACAATTGAAGAAACCAAGAATATCAACATAGGAACAGAAGAATTCCCGAGAATGATCAAGATTGGAACATTAATGGAATCAGAAAGGGAACATGATTTGGTCACTCTACTAAGAGATTATGTGGATATTTTTGCATGGAAAATGGAGGATATGCCAGGCATTGATCCAAATATTGTCCGTCATAAGTTGAATTTACATCCGGGTACTACACCTTTTCGGCAGCGTATACGCAAAGTGGCACCCGAATATCATTTGCCAGTTGAAAAAGAACTAAAGAAGCTCATGGATGCGGGATTTATTCGAGAGGTGCGATACCCAACTTGGATATCTAACATGGTGATTGTACCAAAAAAGAATAGGGAGTAAGAATTTGTATAGACTTCACCAACTTAAACAAGGCATGCCCAAAAGATAGTTATCCTCTTCCCAACATTGATCAGTTGGTGGTCGCGGTTGAAGGACATGAGGTTTTATCGTTCATGGATGGGCATTCATGGTATAATCAGATTGCTCTAGATGAAGAAGATCAAGAAAACACTGCATTTTTCACTCCACACGGTTTGTATTGCTATATAAGAATGCCATTTGGGCTAAGGAATGCAGGAGCAACTTATCAGCGATTGGTAGACGCAATATTTAAACCGTGGATAGGCCGCACCCTGGAAGTCCATGTAGATGATATGTTGATAAAAAGTAAACTTTTAAAGGATCAACTACAAGACTTGAGAGAAATATTTGAGGCCTTATGAAAATACAAAATGAAAGTCAATCCAGAAAAATGCATATTTGGAGTTACCTTAGGAAAGCTTTTGGGGTATTTGGTCACCAAAAAAGGGATTGAAGTTGATCCGGAAAAAATACAAGCAACTGTGAACATGCCATCACCAAGGAATGTAAAAGAAGTCCAAAAATTAAATGGTTGTTTGGCCTCACTTAGCAGATTCATTTCCATATCATTGGACAGATGTAAGCCCTTTTTTGATACCTTGAAAAAGAAAAGTAAATTTGTATGGAACGAAAATTGTGAGCAAGCTTTCCAAAACATCAAAGCATATCTCGCTACATTACCCGCTTTACAAAAACCAGAGCCTGAAGAGGTACTGGCCTTATACATAGCAGCAACAGAAGATGCAGTAAGTGCGGTATTGGTACGAACAAATGAGAAAGTAGAGAAACCAGTGTACTACATCAGTAAAACCCTCAACCTTGCAGAAATGAATTACACCAAAATTGAACAATTGATATTAGCACTGGTTTTTGCCTCACAAAAGTTGCGTACATATTTTCTAACACACTATGTGCGAGTACCAAGTAAAGCTCTGTTTGAATCTGTACTAAAGAATGTGGGAAAAGTAGGGAGAATAGCAAAATGGAATGCATAATTAGAACAATTCCACATCCTATTTAAAATACAAACTGCACAAAAATCACAAGTCTTGGCAGATTTCCTTGCGGATTTACCACTCGATGACGATTTTGAAATTCAAGGTTTGCCCAGAATAGAAGATGATGATTCCCACGATATACTGAGTTTTGTAAACTCCCGCAGATGGGAAGTATTTGTTGATGGGGCACGTAATAAAGAAGGAGCGGGAATCGAAATTGTGATTACAACCCCAACAGGAGATCGCATGGTACATGCATTTCGTCTTGAATTCGAACACCAATAATATAGTGGAATATGAGGCTGTGGTTCATGCCTTACGGATTATCATCGAGTTGGGAATAAATGATGTGCGGTTTACAAGTGATTCACAAATGATAATTCGGCAGGTTGAATTGAAGTATCAAGCACTTGATGAAGACTTGATAGAATACAAGAATCTTGTTCAAAAATTGGTATCCCAAATTCCAAACATAAATTTTCGACATTTGTCCCGAGATAAAAATCGCCATGCTAATGCATTAGCATTCATTTCTTCAATGATAAAAGATCAAAATACTTCAGTAGTCAAAATTGGGCGAATCTATGAGCCATCAACAATGTTATGGGCAGTCGAAAACATGGAAGAAGAAGTTGGTGAAGATATTGAAGATACAACCACTAAAGATAATGCGAGCCTTCCACTGAAACCAGAAAATGAATCATCTGAAGAGGTTTGGTGGCTCCCATAGTTCAGTACTTACAAAATGGGATATTTCCCGCAGACACTAAAGTGGCAAGGAAAGTGCAATCAAAATCTGTAAATTATCAGTTGCGGGGTAAAATTTTGTACCGCATATCTTTTTTGGGACCATTACTTCGGTGTTTGTCACAAATAGAAGGACAACATATTCTCACAGATATTCATTATGGAGATGCGGGAAATCATAGTGGAAGACGATCACTTTCACTGAAAGAAAAAACACAAGGATATTACTGGCCGTTTATGCATAAAGATGCGGAGAACCTGGCAAAAAGGTGCGAAGAATGCCAACGCTTTGCGAAGAGAATTAAATCTCCCGCAACAGAACTCAATTCTGTACTCAGCCCATGGTTGTTCGCAAAATGGGGAGTAAATATTGTTGGGCCCTTAATGGAAGGCACACAAAAAAGAAAATATTTAATTGTGGTAACTGATTATTTCACTAAATGGGTTGAAGCCAAAGTTCTTGCTCGTATTAGGGATACCAATGTTTTCATGTTTTTATTCGAAAATATAATTTGCAGATTCGGAATCCCGGTAGCTATAATCTCAGACAACGGACAACAATTACAAGGGAAAAATATCGATATGCTCTTTGAGACATTTAATATTCAAAAGAACAAGTCCACTCCGTTTTATCCTCAAAGTAACGGACAAGCAAAATCTACAAATAAAACCATTTCCATGAATCTAAAGAAGACTCTAGATGGTCATCATAAACGGTGGTGCGAACAACTTCATAACACTTTGTGGGTCTATCACACGACAAGAAGAGAAGCCACTGGAGAATCACCATTTCTTCTTACTTATGGGGCGGAAGCAGTTATTCCAACGGAAATTATTTTACCTACAACAAGGACAGAAGCATGGGAAAAGAATTTAAACGCAGATTTAATGCTTGAGAAGTTGGATGACTTAGAAGAAAGACGGGAAGTTACGCTCCAAAGAATGGAGAATTATCAAAGAAGACTGGCAAGAGAATATAACAAGAAAGTCAAGTTACAGAATTTTGTTGAAGGGCAGTATGTAATGCGACAAATACCAGAATATCAAAGAGACAAAAAAGCAACAAAATTTGCACCCACATGGTGAGGGCCATATATCATACAAGATATTACGAGACAAGGTTCATACCACTTGCGAAATATGAATGGAGAAATCTTACGGAATCCTTGGAACGCGCAATATCTCAAACCATATTACCCATAACCAACAATGCAATCATACAATAATTTGGCTCATACTAGGTAAAGCAGAACAAATGCAATCTCTCTAGAGAGTCCATATAAATGTCTATGAGTGTATGACTATTGGATCTTTCGCCACAGGGATGCCTAACATGACATTAATTATTGTATCAGGTACTCTCCATTTTAGGAGGTGCTCTAGGGATCGCATCCTAATTTCCTCATGGCCAGAGAGAAGTTACATGCGCTTCAACCCTCAAAGTAACTCAAGGTATAAAATTGCCTTGCGGTTAATCAATACACACTCAATCAATGCACTAACAATCAATATATATATTCATTTTTTTTTTGCAGGAACAATAATGTGAGTCAAAAGGAAAGTGCAAGTACAGTTTGAAAAAAAGAAGAACTAAACAACAGGAAAACAAAGGAAAAAACTAAGGAGCGGGAGGTTTTGCATTAAAAGGAGGATTGTGAGGGATTTCCTTGCGGCTGTAGACTTTGGTAAATCCATAGGCCTTAACTCTATCAAGAGTGATGTTGACCGCTTTTACAATTCCAACTCGAGCTTCGACCCTCAACCAAGAAATATAAGCTTTTGTGGCTTCAATCTCCTTTTTGCACTGATCTACCTCGGTGGCAGAATTTTGGACACTCCCCTTCCAAAAATTTATTTTTCCTTGCTCTGAAGACAATTTTCCCGGGCTAAGCTTTCAGCCTTCAGAGTCTCCTGCTTCCATTTGT
Organism: Papaver californicum; assembly: GCA_023531435.1. NCBI lineage: Eukaryota > Viridiplantae > Streptophyta > Magnoliopsida > Ranunculales > Papaveraceae > Papaver > Papaver californicum. The sequence continues at coordinate 10,507,219 of JAJJMC010003761.1, read as the reverse complement.
CCTCCACCTCTTTGTTTTGAGAGGATAAAAGTTCCAGCTGACTTTGAGCCTCATTAGCCTTGGTAGTCAAAAGCTCCAGCTGCCCTTTGATTTCTTCTACCTTAGCATTGGCAACACCAAGCTTTCCTTCAGCCTTAGCAGCTCTTGCGTCCCCATCTTTGAATATTCTTTTAAAACTTGTAACAAAAATAACAGGTTAATCAATGCGGAAATAGTATTCAATTTCAAGTATGCAGGAAAAATAAGATACCTCTTGCGAGGGATTTAAACTCTTTTAGTTTGTGGGCCATTGCGTCTCTGGAAACATCAAGAAAATCATATTCTCTTGAAAGCTTATGATAATTTGCAGTGAGTTGCTGAAGATCTTGACGACACTAGTTTAACTCTCCTTGTTTCAGTAAATCATTGTCCCGCAACTGGTTAGACTCCTTTGTACATTTTCCAATCTCTCTATGTAAGTAAAAAATATCACTCTCACGATGGAGTACGGAATCAGATAAGCTGCGGATTTTGGCTTGAGCATCCGCAAGTGCGTTCCCTTTGGCATGAGCATCCGCAAGTGCGCTATCTCTATCCTTAATTAGTTGCGCCATATAAAGAGAAAGCTGAGAGTTGTGATGAGAGCTGGAACGAGAAAGTCCCGTAAGGATGTCCTGGCGCTCCACACAGAGTTTGCGATTCTCTTTTTCCAATCTCTCAGATCATGCCTGCGCTTCAAGAACGCAATTCTTATTCCATATTAAAGTAGCATTAAATTCCTCATTCTTGTGGATATACTCTCCATATAAAATCCGGTGCTTCACTTCTGATTTCATTATACTTCAATGTGACTAGGTTAACTCTATGTTGCAGCCTAGTCACAAGGTCTGAATCCCCCGCTAATCCCATAAAGTAATTCAGAAAATATGTAAATAAAGTAAGAAAATTGACGAGAGGAAAAGAATTAAACCTTGATTTGAAGATCAAGGAACTGCTGACGTAGCGCATCATTTTCCCGCTCTAAACCCGCAACTTCTTCTTCCATAGTTCTAAATTGGGTCTCCATCATCATGGATCGTCCCTTAAAAAATTTATAAGCTATATGTGCGGCATTTTGACCCCGGGCAAGCTACAATTTACAGGATTAAAGTCATAAATAAAAATGAAAATAAAACGAAATCTAATGTTATTAAAACATTAAGAATACCTGCAAGAGAGCTTGTTGCGGGAAAGAATACACTTCACCATCTGCAAGCGCAATTGTCTCCGCAAGAGAAGAAGGTTGATTTATGTAGAAGGAGGGGTCGACGGGTTGGCCTTGACCTCTTAGCCAGGCATCTTTCACCACGTCATACGGTGCAGACCGCATGTACTCCCGTAAGTTAGCGACCGAAGGACTATCTGATTCCACCGGCAGAGAATCGCATGGAACAAATAGTAGTTCCTTTGACATAAACCAACCGAAGGCTTCTTCTTCCTTGTCCATGAGATTTGAATCCCCCTCAATTCCTTTTCTTTTATTCTTCTGCGGGATTTCTTCATTTCGCACTATATCAGCGACAGCTAAGCTTGCGACATTAACTACGGTAAGAGCAGTTTCAACCATAGTATTTGTTGGTTCACCTTCTACTGCTCTAGTATTTGCCGACTTATCTGCTACGACAGCGTTTGCCTGCTCGCCTTCTTCAACTACAACACTTCCCGGTTCACCTTGAATGGGGATATCCTCTTTATCAAATAAATCATCTTCACTTGAAGAAGTTTCGAGGAGATCATCTCCAAACAAGGGAGAGAGTTGAGAAAGGAAGGAAAGCTCGGGATCAGCAGCTTGGTGCGGAAAACTGACGCAACATCTATAGTTTCTTCCACGGTACCAACTAATTCCGCAGACTTAAAATTTGTTATTTGAAGGGAACAGTCTGCTCTTCTTCATTTCTCTCAGAAATAGAGTTATCCTCAACTCTCAAAATTGGTTGATTAAGGGAAGAATTACGAATTACGAATTTCTCCTTTCTCTGTCAGTGGAAGCACGGGGCGTAGCCTTAGATTTCTTATGACCCTATCAATATACCGCAAGAACTCATTAAATAAAAATCATAAGGATCATTAGAACTCATTTGGATAAATCAATACCTTTTCTGAAGGAGTTGCGGCGTTGCGCTTAACCCCCGAATCACCTTTTGCGCCCCCTACGGTTTGCGGCTATAAAAAAAAAAACAATTAAACAATGTTTAAAGCATGATATAAAAAGATAGAGGGAATTTACGTACCACATTGACAAGCGAAAAAGCGAAGCCTTCAAAGTTCAACCGCCAAGGGAAGTAAGCATAAAACGCGTTAGAAGGTTGTAAACCACGCTTTCTTGGATGAACTCGAAGACACATGAACCTTCGATGATTAGAGGAGTGCGGTAGCACTTAAAATCATGATCATCGCGGATTTTTTCCTTGAAAGGATCCCGCGTCCCAGGAATGAATTTCAACTTGGAATTATCAATCTCCCATAGGAAACGGAATCCTTCACCACCTCTGCGGCCCAGACCGACACTCCATTTCATATAATTCTTCACAGCTATGTTGTCCGCATATGTAGCATGGAAGTTATCTACCGTGTAGTGTTTACGTTCCGCAGGGTCTGGAACGTAACATGTGAAGTTGTTTTTTCCCTTGCTACGCATACTATATTCATCCAACACGCGCCACTAATTCCCGTTATATTAGGTAACAGATTGGGCTAAACCGTGGTGAGACATGTTACGGCTTGCGAGAACCTCAAATTGAAAAGAATTCCCGCTCTGGTACAGAGAAAGCTGTAAGCCCGCATCCAATGCTCTCGCGGGTATTAACAACTTGTTGTTGTTGTACTGAAACTTCTCCATCATCTCCAACGAAATTTCATCTCCTTCAGCAGGACCGTAGAAGGAAACTTTAAATTGCTGAAGATTGTGCTTCTTTTTAAATTTCGGAAGGTTCATCGACCTAAAACTCAAGTTTTCATATAACCGCTTACTTTTAGAAGCTGGTTTGCTGGCCGCAACAGATACATTTGCGGAATTCATTAAGTTGGAAGGTTGAACTCCTGAACTACCAGATTCATCTACCCACTTCTTCCTCATCACAGCATAGCGGGATGACTTCCTATCTAAATGATGATCATCCTGATGAGAAGTACCACCAGCAACTTTGTTATCATTCTTTCCATTCATGATAAATATTTATCTACATATGAAAATAAGAGAAGATAAGTATACCATGATCAAAAGCAAGAACAAAACATAAATGTTACAAAGCAGAAGAACAACAAGATGTTCATTGAATCAAAATACAGACCAGTAAACAATTTTCTGATCAAGAAAAGAAAAGGATCATGCTAGAACAACCAAACATCCAAACAAAAATATCATCATCATCACTGATTACTCTAAAAGATTCAGTCAAAGAAATTGATAATTAAACAAATACATTAAGGAAAAAGTTAAGAGAATTACCTGTAACGAAGTAAAAGACATAAGGCAAATCAGATGATTGAACGAAAAGAAGACTTGATCCCGATGCAAAAAATCCTTAATCACTAAGTTCAGAAGAATGAAAAAGCACTGAGGAATCGTTGAAAAGTTCAGAAGAATGAAAAACACAAAAACTTTAAGAAGAAGAAGACAAAGAATATAAAGAATGAAATGAGAGAGGTGACTAACAATAAATAAGAGAAGACTGAAACTGACGAAACCGTCGAAAAGTGAAAAAGAGAGAAACTTTATCAGAGATATAATTTCCTCGAAAACCGCCAACTGACAAAAACATGGGAAGAAAATTTATTAGTGGCGTGAAAATCGGGAAGAGTAAAGCCGAACGTGGGAAGAAAATTTATTACTGGCGTAAAAATCAAAAGAGTAATAAATATTTTTCCTTTTTTAAATTTTTACTTTATGTCAAAATTCAAAAGAAAAAAGGGGCAAATTGTATGGGTATTAAATCCTTGACAACACGTGTTCAAGTAATATGGAAGGAGTATCAGATTATGATGGAGCGAGAAACACTGAAGCAAGACTCTTTGAGAAGTACTGAAACAGACATCTGAAATTATGATAAGTATTGAAACATACATCTTAAACAGACATCATCGATGCATGATTGACACGTTAGTTGAGTGAAAGCATGGCACACTGCTCGAAACAGATAGCTTCGTTGCATGACTGACACACAAGTTGAGGGAAATCCTGACATAGTAAAGTGAACTGATAAACATCGATGCATGAGAGACACGTCTCAGCTGTACACGTTGCGGAACAAAAGAAACTAAAGCATGACAAGACACTCTCAATTGCCACATGTCAGACATGCCATAATTCTAAGAAGACCGCAACGTTCATTCAAATCCAAAAGACAACAACTTGAGTACAGATCCGTAGAGTAAGTGGGGGATACTAAGCGAGAAACTAAGAGAAATATTAAATACGCAAATCAAGTCTTACGAGAAATACAAATAAGTCTTGCGGGATACACTGCGTTACAAAGACAGGATAAGAACTAATAGGTGGAAAGTTAGATTGGAGGGACCCCTTGAAATTTGTTATAAATACCAAACTCTCAAACAGAAAGAGGGACTGGAAAAATTTGAGAAAAATTGGACATAAAGAATATGATCAGAGCAAAGAGTTTAGGTATGAGACTTGTGTTAATTTGATAGTTCAATTGTTCTTTGATTAGTTTGACTTTAATTATTTATATGATATAATCTTGTAACATACAAACATGAATAAAAAATGATCTAAATCTTTACCACCCGTGGATGTAGACAATTTGATTGTCGAACCACGTTAAATCATTGTGTTGATACTTGTATTAATTCCTTGTTCAATTTGTTAATATGTCATGATTTCATTTTAAGAGATCTGATTTTATTATGTGATATGATTTTTAATAGTGGTAAAATAGGTTCGATTCTCGGACTTGTGAAGATTTAATTTCCAGACCTAATTTTTAATAGCAGAAAATAAAGAGAATTAAAACAATTTGATTTTAAAATGGATGAAGAAAAACTAGGGCTTAAGATTCCACCATTCACCAATACTTCAGTGATAACATCTAACAATTCTTATTTTAAATTTAATCTAAATATGCCAAAGATAGGTTTTTAAAAGAATATTTGTTAATCAAGAGCATGAGACATCAAGAGTTTAAAAACCAAGTATGACCCATCAGAAGAAAACACAATTATTTGAGAACAACTATTTTTTTCAATTTTAATTCAAGCAATTAATAATAAAAGAATTGTAGAATAAATATAATTAAAATAGAAGTTACCACATTATTGGATGAACGGCTTCCTCTTTCGCCCCAGTGATGGTGATTAGCTAATTATAATGGAAACACACTCAAAATAGACTTTCATTGCTCAAAAGGTGCTTACAATGGTGAAAAAGGAGTAACACAGAAGAACAGAGACGCTTATAAGCGTTACAGAGACTGTTCTCTGCGTTACAGAAGAAAGAAAAAAGAACGGGAAAGAAAGACGGACTTGAAGTGCTTCAGGAATAAGTGTGTTTCAGCAGCTGTGTATGCGACTTTTCACCGACACTATCAGCGACACTTCTGGAGCGCCTTATGTTCTTCAGGTTCTTCTTCTTCGCAGCAGAAACTTTTTTCCTGTCAACTTTCGGTCGTTTCTCCCCTCCCTTTCCTTCGATTCTTTTTGGTATTTATAGGTTTATGTAACCCTAATACATCATCCTTAATCGATTAGGATGCAAATCCTTATCTAAAACCAACTCCAATCACGTGTAAATCTCAAACTGGGAGTATTATCCTTTTCCGGCTTGGATTTGATTTTGCAGCGATTTTTCCGGCATGAATCACTCTGTAGTGACGTGTTTGATCTTGTTTCGGTTTCTTCTTTACTTGGGTAGCTTGAAATCATCCAACAATGCCTTAAAACTCGGTTGCCACCAATTCAGGAATTTTCTGTACGTGAAGAAAATTTCCCGCCAATTTTAACTTTTTGAATTTAAAGAAGGGGTGCCCCCAATCCAATTGGAGGGTGCCCTTAACACTTTTGTTGGGTGCCTTTATCATTTTTTTAAGCCGATTTTTCCACAAATATTTATTTCTCAAAAATACCTACAAAGACATAAAAACTCGTAAATAGTATAAAATCAAGCATTAACAAATAGAGAATTGAGCACAATTTAGACACAAAAATGTGTCTATCAAATACCCCCAAACTTACTATTTGCTAGTCCTCGAGCAAATCTAATCTATAAAATAAAATCATAACTCACTTTCGCAGGAATCACGACTATATTTAGCATATATAGTAAGCCGTTAAACCTCTAGGTGTCCCTAGTGGACGAGTTTTGTCTCGTGAGGGTTTACAAGAGGTATACCCACAAAACCTTTACTCCATATTTTAGCGACTTGTGAACGATTAAGGATAGACACTAAACAGCTATTTAGTTGGCTTACTCACTTCTTCGGCTCTGGGAATCATTACCCTATATGAGTCCAATTGATGTACACGAGTGTTTACTCAAGCATACTAAAATTCATATATAAGACAACAGAGCTCTACTCAGATAATCGTTCAACCACAAGACTCAGAATATATCACAGTTTAATCACATGAAAAGATTTAGAAGATGGACATGGAAAATATGAAGGTTGCACATGTTGACTAAGGTGAACGGTGTTTCCCATATCTGTCTAAAGTTCAGTACCAAGATGAAACCTAATGAATTGAGATACGCACCCAATGGTCTTAAATCTAATACTAATATCGATTCAACTGATATATACACGGGTTCCAGCGATCGACTTATTGAAAATAAAACAATAAATGTATTGACAACATGATTGGATCAAATTGGATCCAAGCGCATGGTTCTTATCACCATCTTACATGATAGTTCCCATGGATCCTGCGTTCCACGCTTGCTTAGGTGACGGAGACAGGGAGAACACACGCATATTGCTATCAAAGTGTCAATATTCTATTTCTTTTCTCTCTTTTTTTTTCAAAATAAAATGCAATAATGGGACTTGATCTCAAAACACTCTATTTCATCCTGACGACGATAACAATTTGATACTCGGCCCCACCAAATCACTTAGAGAAACAAAATATTGCAAAAGTAAAAACAGGGTAGAGGTGAAGTAATTCACCCCTAATCGGGTTAGTGATAACTACTCCATATATAAGTCATCTGCACTTGTACATTTTATTGGTTTAAAACAACCTAAACCATTAACATAACCTACTAGTTCACTTGTGCTGAAGAAATCTATTTCGTGTAGACATCTCAAGTCCAGAATGTGATCATCATCATCAAAAATCTCATGCTTTTCTAAACTAAAATTGTAATCCGTTTCGAAAACGTCTGACACGTTAAAAGACTAAAGACTAGATTTAATTTATTTTTATTTTGAACAAAATGTGAGGAAGAAAATCGTGTATCGTCAAAAATAAACTTGTTCCATAACTTACTGACGCATCTGAATCGTGCTAGAGTCTGAGCTGGTAATATGATGAGAATATCTTCCATAATAATTTCCTCAGGAAGATATGGACGATTATCATCCATTTTTTTACTTTTTGTTTCTATCACTTCTTCTTTCTTCTGGTTCTGTTCATCCATGATTAACCTTTGCATCTTTCTCTAATCACTTGGATTACAGAAAGAGTCCCTTGAGTTCCTGACTAAGAGGAGGAGGAGGAATTCCTAAAGCAGTAAAGCCCTAGGTCTGTTAAGGCGCCGCCTATGGGATGAGAAAGATTTGCCCATTTTGCCTTCATTGTGGGATTGGATACGTAAGTTAATAGCCGATAAAGTTTTGTTTCACATGGATGGTTGGTTTAGTATTTATTTATTTTATTTTTTATACGACAACATGAGCAAGCTTATGGAAGAGAGACTACGTCTGTGTCACTAATAGCAAAGGTAGTAGGATGGGTATATCGACTAATTTGTCAATTACCATCCCACAGTGGGATGAATAACAAGGGGTAGTCAAATGAGAATTCTGTGAATTTTCAGAGATTTTTTATTTGAGGGACTCTCGGAGATTCTCTAGAAATCTAGAGATTTCAAGTGATTTTACGGAAGTGTTTTAAAGAGTCTTTGTGATTTACAGAAACTAAATAGTAGATTTTTAGGGAGTTTTTGTAATTTATAGAGACAATGAATATGATCATAGTGGGTTTGTTTTAATCATTTATTTAAAGAAAAAATCAATTGGGGGAGCAATCCAAGAAACAACGTAAGAATTGTTGATAGTCCATGTGAGACTATTATCCAAGACATACAACCTAGTTCTAATCACTATATATAATCACCTGGTGGACTGGTTTGTCCGTTCTTCTTCATCGTGGCACATTCTACTAAGACTACTGAAAATAATATGATATATATTGTTCATGCATGTGTTCGTATAAAATAACTCAAATTCCATGATCACCGGAAAATTTCACATGGTACTTAACAACCCAAATTTAATTAAAAATCCACGCATTTTAGATTTTTAAAGAAAAATTATATTTTTTTCTTATAACTCGTCTTATATATAGTTAAGTCATTTATAGTTAATATATTATTATGGATAATACAACATAGCTTGATGAATCATTAGTTTAAAAGTTCGGTACATAAGAGAAAAAAAAAAGGCACTTGTAAAAAAATAAATAAATCAACATTAGTTTTAAAGTCTCCCAAAATATCACCTATTTTGGAGAGACTTTTGTCATGCCTATTTTTGCATAAAAGTCTCTCAAAGTCTCTCAAAACTAAAAATCCATGACTTTCAAGTTGATAACCAATAACATGAGCATTTAAAGGACTTTATAGAAGTCCCTAACCAATAAAAAAGAGTTTTTGAGAATTTCATGAACTTTAATAAAGTCTTTATTCACTAACAAGGGTGTTTAAGAAACTCTTTCAAAGTCTCTAACGACTAACATGGGATTTAAGATCTCTTTAAAACTCCCTACAATTCTCAATCCACTAACCCCCTGTAAATCTAAAAAAATAACTTAGAAAATAGATATTTGTAAGAGCAATTCCAGTGGGTATTGACAAATTTGCCAAAATGTCAAGCCAGGTGGATGGGCAAACTCGTTTTTGGACATTGGGGAATTGGATAAACCAGCCTCGGCTCATCCTAGGTCGAGCGGCTCAGGTTGCATCGATAACGGTCAGATCCCAGTGGCTCTCATTTCTCTCCCTATAAATTCAACCAATTTAAACTCCAAAATCACACCTTCTCCACTCAAAAAATCTTTTACTTTCATTTAAATCTTAATTTTCCATCTCAAATTCTTGATCTCAACTTCTGTTAAAAAATATCAGAAAAAACAATGGCCAGCTCATCACAACCACATAATATTGAATCAGGAAAGGGTTCACAAAAGTCTGACAGTCCAAGGTTTAATCTCAATGAAGATAAAGCTATTTGCAAAGGATATATATCATGTACGCTTGATGTTGTCAATGGTGTAAGTTAACCCCATGCAACGCTTTGGAAGAATTTTTTTGAATTATTTGATAAGGAAATGGGAATCCAAGTAAACGTGACTTCAACGGGTTATCAGGTCATTTTCATGTAATAAGCAAAGCCGTAAGCACTTGGGTAGGTGTGATGATGCAAGTAATCGCCAAAGAGGAAGCGGTGATACTGAAGCCGATATAGTAAGTTATGCATTTCAAATTGTATTAATGATTTTTTAAAAATTTATCAAGTTGTTGTATGACTAATATTGAAATGTTGAAACTGCGGATGCGAAAAACTTGAGAGGCATGGAAACTCAAAGAAAGTTCGGATTTCAACTTTGAAGAATGTTTCCATATTCTCAAAGTCCTGAACCGATTTAACCCTAACTTTTGAATGGATATCAAGTACCAAAGCAATCCCCTTACGAGACGACAAACGTTTCTCAAGGGTCTCTGTCTACTTATTCTTCACCAGAAACAGGCTCAGCCCTACAACCCAATGCAGGCGTATTCCAGCATGCAAATAGTAATCTTAATGTTAATGGAAATACAGAAAGATATGATGGACCAGGCAACAAGAAATCTAAAAGGATTATAAAGGCGTCTCAAGAAGCCACTGAATCTTCAACTTCAGATGTCAACTTCCAAGATTTTTTGAAAAACAAGAAAAAACCGATTTTGGTAAAATGTTAGAACGCAAGAAAATGACTGCAAAAATTAGGAAAGGTCGCAAGGCTCTTGAACAAAATATTTTTAATACTCACATGAGAGGAATCTTGGGGAATGGACACGTCAAAGATGAATCAGACGCAACTGCGACTCTGGCAAGAAGAAATTAATACAATTGAAGCACAGAAGGTACAACAATGCCCAGATTCAGTTGACGTTTATTCTGATGAGGAGGATTTCAGCAATGTCATTGTTCCACTGGATGAGTGCTAGTTTTATTTTTGTAAATGTAATCCTTTGTTTAAATGTTTCAATTTCGAAATTTTATTTCAATTGCAGTGTTGTTTTTCACCAATTTGATCCTTAATTTCAATATTTGATACCTAGATTACATAAATCCAATTAAAATAAAATAAATAAAATGATTGAAATAATAACTAAAAGGTTGAAAAACTAAAACTAAATCTTGTGATGGTTTCTTCTTCCAAAATCAGCCCACAAGTGTGCAGTGAGATCCTCCCTTAGCCTAGCATATAATCCTCTATGTTCAATTCTCGCTTCTACCATTCTGTACTCTGTTGCTGGCACACCATGAAGGGGTTGACGTACAAAATTTTTACTAGACATACAAAACACTAAAATTATCTAGGATGTTTTATAAGGGATGTCTAATGTATGGATCAATTAATAAAATACCCCTTAAATTTTGGAATTACTAAATTATCCTCTGCTTCTAATTAATTTCTCACAAATCAGTTATAAAATTAAAACTAAATCAACTCAAATTAAATCATGATGTGGATAACTTGTCCAAGTGGGATCCGATGGGTTTCCTCGATTACCATATTATACAAAGGGTTAATTTGACTTTGGTACCTGCGTTTTGTCCAGATTTAGTGTTCTTACTTACATTTGTCCAACGTTAGACTTTAGTACCTGGAATCACTGTTCACTCTGGATGACAAAGTTAAAGTACTGACTTCCGTTTAGATTTTTTTTATAAAAAAATTTAAAATTTAATACTTAACGCCGTTAATGGTGCCGTTAACACGTGCCTTCTTATATATCGTACGGCTATGATTCTTCAGATCCAACGGTCGGATTTTTTTTAGATTTTCAAAAAATAAAAAAATAAATAGATTAGTGCTAGAAAGAAAGTTTACATCGAATGCACTGTACATTTACAAACAAGATGAAAAAAATTGAACACTGAACACCAATGTGGCAGCAAGTTTAACATAAGCAAAGAAGATAAAAAAAATTGTATCAAGAGCTTCAGAAGAGTGGTATAGAAGATATCCAGATGCACAACAATGCAATCAGTATGTGCATTTCAAATGTTTGGCAATAACACTGAACAACATGTAATTCTTTGTAGCAATCAGTTTAAGCCCTCGACTGGTTATGACAAAATCTTACGGTTGAGAAAGACACGGACCATGTAGTTAGGTTTGATAAAGGTTTTGAATGAAATACTAGCCGAGAAAATAGAGAAGTGGGTTGTGTTGGTGCCGTGAAAACAGTGTCAGAAGAGGTGTTGTCTGCGGTTGAAATGGAGACAAATGGTGGCTGATTGATGATTGGATTTAGAAGTTAAGATGGATTAGGAAGTTGGATATCAATCAGATTCGAGATTACAACAAGAACTTGAGCTATAAAAGGAGATACCTAGGGCTACAAACCATACTTCCTCGTGCAGTCATGCTGCACATACCTTCAACTTTGTTCCTCTCCAACCTGTTCGCTGCTACCATTCTAGGCAGTTCAGTCCATCTCCAAAACTCTCTTCATACAACCAACTGCATACTATCACCATCATCACCTGTATCTCACACATAGCACCACCTCCACAGTCCATTCCAAAATTCACATCACCATCTCCTTTCATACCACTAGACCACAGCTACAACACCAACAGTTCACATCTGTATCGCTATTCCACAAGCTAGCAGTGCAGTTGCAACCCAAGTCTCCGCAACTGCATCACTTCAATCTTCTTCTGGTATGCAAGCTCCCTTTTGAATTGCAATCTCCACAGGCATGATGTTCCCCGAATTGCAAGACCTTAACAGTGAACCCTGAAATCAAAAATTCTAAAAATACAAGACCTGATTGATAAACAAGATTGACAAAGAAATTTTACTGGCATTACTGGATTGTGAAGCTCCTTCATCATTGTCATCCTCGGAAATTTTAGATGAGAAACCCCCAATAATTTCTTCAGCATTTCTAGACAAATTTTGCACAAATTATCTTTGATCATTTCCACCACCAATGATGATTATGTCTGAATCTGAATCTTGAGAACCACTACTACCTATGAAAACATTTCCCTTATTGTTGCCTTTTCACTGAAATGCTATCAATAAACTCCAAAAACCCAACCAAATCTCTACTAATCAATCTCTTCCCCTCTCGAATCATTGGATCACCATCCTACAAAGTCAATCCAATAAATTTTTTAATCATAAAATGCCTTAAAACTAAAAACCCATGACTACAATAAAGAAATTGAACGACCTAAAGTTGTTATTTTTATTTACCTGAACAGAATCGAGCTTGAGAAGCAAATCCATGGATTTCTGTGATAAAACAGAGTGATTCAGTTGTGAATTGTTGTTATTGGTTGAGAGAGATGATTTCAAGGAATTAAAAGAAGATCTGATAAAAGCTAGGTTTTTGAGGTATCTTAGAGTACGTGATCTTCGAACCAAGAAAGCACGAAAATGGATTTCTATTATATAAGCTTCCAAGTCTCTGAGAGAAGGTTGATTATGATGAGAGTGCGAGGAGAGGGGGGGGGGGGGGGGGGGCCCGAGGAGGAAGAAGTAGACAGATGATGAAGAGATGATTCGAGGTAGATACGAGCTGCCAAGTCTCTTCTCATATGTTCTTCTCTGGTAGATGGAGGCGGAGAAGCCGAAAACAGAATTAGAGTATGGTTTCTCTTTGAATTAGGTTATATTATTTAGGTAGATCTTAACCGTTCATCTTTGAGATGGAACAAGATCTAATATAAACCGTAGATCTTAACTGTTAGGGACTTGGTTTGTCATTGTTAGCAAAGTTTTTTTTTTAGTAATTCAAATTTAATTGACGGAAAAAAATTACACATCATCATTTCACGGGTCTTAACGGGTGAACAGTGATTCCAGGTACTAAAGTCTAACGTTGGACAAATGTAAGTAAGAACATTAAATCTGGACAAAACCCAGGTACCAAAGTCAAATTAACCCTTATAGAAAATGATGCAGCTGAGCATAACCCTATTCATTTCTATTGGTTTGAACGAATGATATGGTCCACAAATTATATGGAACTTCCGCTTCAAAACTCCAAATGCTCGTTCAACATCTTTCCTAATCGCCATATGCTTCGCGCTAAAATGTTGTTTTGCACGCTCGCCATGGACTACCTGAGCGTAAGCTTGAACTAAAGTTGACCACTGTGGATAAATTTCATCTGCCAGAAAATACCCACTCTGATAGTTATTGTCGTTGACGGTGAAATTTGAAGCTGGAGCAGTTCCATACTTCATCTCTTCAAACAGAGGCGATTTATGCAAAACATTGATGTCGTATTTGAACCCGGTAGTCCAAAAAAAAAACATGCTATATCCAGCAATCATACGAGGCCACCGCTTCCAAAACAACAATTGGTATGGTGTAGTGGCCCTTATACTGACCCGACAAAGCTCTTCAATAATCCGCATGACCAAGTGTTGCGGCATGCGAAAGCGACGTTGAAAATCTTAATCAGAGTACACACTTCTATTAATAAAATAATCACCCATCATTTGGTGATGTCCTTCCTCTCGATATCTCCACGTCCATCTTCTTGTCAATACGCCTCTTGGTTCTGGATCTCGAGGTATTTTCCCTGAGTATAATTGTATCATTTGATTAGTCATCCTTCTATCATCGTCAAAAGCTTCATCCATTTGATCAATATATAGCATAATTCTTTCAGCTTCTTGGAGCCATACTTTCCCTATCATTTGTGCTTCTTCATTTTTCACTTCAGGATCCATAAGTTGACATCAAAAGTTTGAGACAAAAAGCTTAAGATTGAAGTGAAAGTAGAAGACTTCTTTTAGTGGAGAAGGTGTGATTTTGAAGTTGAAAATGTTTGAATTTATAGCGAGAGAATCATAACCGTTGGATGAGAGTTGTTGAGATTCGACCGATGTCGAATCTCATTGAGCCGCTCGGCCCACCGAAACTCGGCCTAGTATGGACCGAGCGGCTCAGTGTGATTCAATCGTCACAAACTAAGACGATCGACTTAGTCTGAGCCTCGATGGGAAAACCCCCCAATATACCCATTTGCCAAGTCGTTTTTTGGGTTTGCCCATCCCACTGTGGGTGGTAATTGGAAAATTAGCCAATATACCCACCCCCCTGGAGTTGCTCTAAGAATTTTCCCATCGCGTCCTAGGTTAAACCGATCGGTTTAATATGGGTCGATCGGTTCAATTTGAGCCGATCGACTCTCCCTAGGCCGAGGGAAATCAAATTTTTTTTTCCTTTAAACATTTAGTTAATTAGTTATTGTAATATGTTTTAATATATAAACCGATTTTAAAATAAAAATAGATCCCGTTAAATAAAAATAGGTCCCATTGAATTAAAAAAATATTTGTTTATCTAAAAACAGTTCTTCTAATAAAAAGAAAATATTTGTTTATATAAAAGATTGTCCACTTGATTAATTTATCAATTCCCCATTGTGAAGAATTGAGTTTACCAAACCATTTGGCTTGGCATATTAGTTAAAATGAAATATTCACTGCTCATGGAAAGGAGACATGCTAAGAAAAAAGTTTAGACTACGAACAAAAATGGAGTTCTTATAAGCCATAGTAAGATTAAAAGCATAATAAATTTGGGTTCGATAAATGACCCTATGATTAACTAAAACAAAAGAAATTTGATTAGAAATCGTGTCTTCATGATTTCCATGATAATTCTCATGGTAACCGAAGAACTTTCTAAATCTCCTTGAATTACCTTCATATATAATAAGTTGAACTTGATAATAGTGGTCATATCTTCAACTTCTATTTGAATGTTTGGTGTCCTATATTTCCTTGGCCATATCTTCAGCTTCTATTTGAATGTTAATTTAGTACGATCTCGTCAAGACAGCATGAGGTAACAACTAACACGACACATTTAAGTCAAAACTGGTGGTCATTTCGGTTGCAAAGCTCATGTATACCAGATTTCTGCTGTCTATGCTGAAGTGACTGTAGCATGTCTTATATAATAAGCATTTGACGTGGCTCACCTTCAACAATTTTTATTCTTTTCTTCCAGTTAACTATATGAGGCTTCACAAAATTTAAATAGCAATTACTTAAAGAGCATCTTTCCTGGTGAGGCGGAAACTTCATTATGGCTAGATAATGGCACATGAAGCTTCCTTAACTACTATATAAAGAGAAGTTGTAGGTTTGTAGCTAACTTTGATATAGATATATATACACATTGTTCTCTTATGAGTTTTTCTATATCAAAATAAGTGTTGTGCAAATCTTGTTCCAAGGTGAAGAAAGAAAGAGGTCAACTGTAACAATGTTAGAAAGCTCAATTACTTTAACTGGTGTTGGTATGGGGGGAATCACATACTCAAAAGCAGATCTGAAGGTAAACTGAAGATATTCTGAAATCTGAAGATGAACTCCTTGCTCTGTATTGGAAATGGATCTCTATTTATAGATCCAATGTGTATGATTTTGGAAACAATAAATTCAAAGATTTGGAATTTGAGAAGATGTTCCCTGGAAGGTTAGATAAATTTAAGGACACCGCACGGATGATCCACAAAGTTAACAACACCAAGGGGTGTACTTGGACTGCCGGATTCAACTTTGATGCTGATTATACCCAGGAAGAGAAGGTAAGATGTTGCGGATTTTAAGGGTTAGTTGGGCATTCAGTAATGCTCTTATCCACTGTTCTTATGAAAATCGAAATTTAATTATTTACGTTATGTAATCTGGGTTTTGAAATATAGTGTTTACTGGAGAGAAAAAAACATCTGGCTTAAAAGGAATTTGAGTAAATTACAGTTTGCAAGATGGAGTTGGCAATAATGCATCACGCAATCTGAATGAAAAATTCCCTGCTTTGATCATCAAATATTACAGTACAAGATTTTTTCTGGTTCGCAAATACATCCTCAGGAGAAAGAGAAAATACACTCACTGCACATATAACCTGGTATCCTAATATAATTAGGACAAAGAAAATGATTAACTAAGACAAATACTCAAAAAGCTACCAGCAACAGCAGCACTAACACTCCCAAAGTATTCCCACTGCAGCAATCAATTTACACTCTGGTAAGAAACCACATGCTTCTCCAGATATCACGATATGGAAACGAAAGCTGGCCTTATAAATATCAAGTCCGAAACCAGAACAAGTTTTAAGGATGCACTTGCATATCACTTGACAACCATTTATGTGGCAAGTTGAAACCTCCCACTAGGTTTTCTCTTTCTCCAGCCCTAAATAAAATAATTGCACTATGTAAGATTCCATGATTAATATTTCCAGGCGTATATAAGAAGATTTAGGTGTCAAAGACTTACGAAGATTGCATAGTAGATAAAAGTTAGTCCAGCTAAAACAACGAATGCAATTTGAAATACGTTATACCTGAAAAACAAAACCAAAACAAATCAGTACAGCACAAAGAAAATAATCATTCACAGAGCACTAAGCCTAGTAACTGACTTGTAGAGATATCTGATTCCGCGAAGAGATTGCAAAGTGTGGCCAAATATTTCCTGTGCGGCGGTTGCTTGAGCATAATAACCAAAGGCTGTGGCGCAAAACTGAATTACACTGTAGAAACATATGCAAATGACAACCAGTTAATCACCTTTTACAAAAAAAAATAATTAAAGGTCATACTAAATGAACTCTTAGCCAAAAAAAAAGGCCAGACATTTTTTTAATACTAATTTCCCAATGTGACTACACTATCTCGCCAAATATCTTCTGATAAACCTAAAAAGTATCTATTTAGGTGTGTTTCAGGAAAAACGCAAGTATACAAATTTCAAACTCCAATTTCCGTACTTAAAGATCAAATCTACAGACCTGATGGAACAAAGGAGGATGAGTCCCACGTTGAAAAGAAATGAGTTCATAAGAGTTGCTCCCCATCTGGATTAATATTTGGTTAAAATGAAACGTGAAATTGTCAGCTCACAAAAAGATGTGATAAATTATCTTAAGATTGAAAGGGAAGGTTTATTACTTCATGGGATGGATTGTTATGAAAACTAATCGTAGCCCAAGCATCATGGCCCCTGCAATCACAGCCAACAGAAGGTAAAAGCAGAAGAATGCAAACGCAGCTGTGCCTAGAAGACCTGTAGATAGAGAAGAAGTGCACGTCAAAATAACAACCCTTGAAAACAATGAGAAAATGTTTATGCACTGCTGACATACCCCAGACATCATCGAGCTTGATAAAAACTTCATTTAGAAAAGAGGTAAGTGGAGGATCAATTAGCAGGTATATAATAATATGTGCAATCCATGCCACCGATACAATCAACCTGGGATAAAAAGATACAATTAACAAGGATAAGGTGATGTAACATAAGAATTATCTCTGCAGTAATATAAAATTTATAAAATTTTGGAGGAAATAAAAGAAAAACGAAAAATATGCAAGAAAAGAAATAGAGGTCGAAATGTACATATACATATTCGTACAATATTCCTCAAGGGTGATACATGACACATTAGCTGGTTATCTATGTATATCTCTTCCAAAGCATCGTTAAAGGGGAAGAGTTGCCATGGATACATTTTGGACTTATCCTATGAGGCTCAGTTTTTAACAGGACACATAAAAAAGTGTATACCATGGGTTGATTGGATAACACAACTCTCACTCAACAACTTGATTCAATTGATATTCCTTAAGGAAAAACAAAAGATGATCCTAAGTTTCAACAGTGAATAAAATGTTATAATACCTCTCAAATTCAATCAGTAGCTTGTTAACTTAATAGACACCTATGTACAAAGCATGTTACAAACATTAGTAGCAAAACCATATTTGTGACAGCAAACTGAAAGTGCTTCAACAATGATAATATGATACCTAGGAACTTACCCTAGAACTCCCAACACAAGTTTTGCCAAGTAACCAATAACAGTTAACGCCCAAGAAGTCTCCGCCTAAATAAATCGGACAAACAAACGAGATGAAAATTAACATTAGAAACATTTATATGGACAAACGTATATCTTAAGGCTGATTATGACACAATCATCACCTTTTCCCCTTGGGGATACATCTCCTCCAAAGCTTTCACATCCTCTTCCAAGAGAAGCAGCTCCTAAAAATTGAAGGCAATAGATTCCAACAAGCATTTAGTATTTAAGGGATCAAATTGCCATAAGATGCTGAAACAATTTCATAGGTGATCTGGATATAAAATAGCAGGATGAGCAATATGACAAGTCATAATAAAAAAAAACAGTCCTTAGAATATTTAACTACTTCATAAAAATCCATGGGTGAGCTATACATAAAACCACACATATTACAAGTGGGGGTACATATACATACCTTTTCAACTGCCTTGACATTTTTACGCCATTTTCTTCCCTTGGCGCCATTTTTCTCCTCTTGGCGGAGTGCATCAGCTGCTTTCTTCAATTCTTTTGCTTTTTTGCCCAGCTCAGTTGCTTCCTAAAATCAATGCTGACTCTCTGTAAGTAATTCTAGTACATAAAATGTGATCTACACAGAAAAGAACAATTAACACACAAACGCACCTTGATATACTGTGAGCGAGTAATGACAGCCTTTGGACGCCGTATAAATGAAAATATAAGTCCTAAAGGCAAGGCAACAATGCCAACGCCACCAAATATCTGTGTGGATATTGAGAAAATGGTTTCAAGTAATCAAGATTTATAAAGACATCAAAGAAGTATTCCTGAGTGATGTGAAATGATTTTCAAGGATGGGACCTATATTTGTAAGCAAGTTTCCAAAAGCGTCTTTCAAGAGGTCCAAAAACAAATAAGTAGAATAGGTGGTTCCGATATGAATTACGAAAGTTAGATAGACTGCAGAGCACAGGATAAAGCTATTGCAAGAAAAACTTACAGAGAAAAGCACTGATCCAACAATGGTAGCAAGAGCAACAACATACTCAGGGAATGTAGTGCGCATTGTCCAAGTTGACTCTGATGCAGCATTTGCTGTGTATGCGGAGCACTGGCAATAGTAGACAATCATTAGGGCAGAAACGATTTTTACTTTCTCATCATATGAGGAATTTACAGTGAGGCTACATTCAGCGATTTCGAGGAACTTTACCATGAAACCTCTAAGACACCATGTGGAAAAACAGAGAACATCATATATCTAAAGTAAATGGATCGAT
The DNA here is from genome assembly GCA_023531435.1 of Papaver californicum. Classification (NCBI taxonomy): domain Eukaryota; kingdom Viridiplantae; phylum Streptophyta; class Magnoliopsida; order Ranunculales; family Papaveraceae; genus Papaver; species Papaver californicum. The sequence goes on along the minus strand of JAJJMC010003761.1, from coordinate 10,487,666 downwards.
ATTCTGACATTGTGAAAAAAGATACGGATAGAAAAGATTGTACCTGGTGATTTGTTGAGTCTCCACAAGGTTGACCACTGGAGAAGGTTTTCCAATCATTTGGAAAGTTATTTGCGGATGACGAAAGGTGCCTGACTGTAAAGTCTACCTTCCCAATTACCCCTGTAACAAGGCAAAGATGGGGAGAACTGTGAGAGAAGTTAAAGATATAAATAACGAATTAAATGTAATATGATTATGGGGTAGTTGAGAGAGAATCAAAGCAATCTGAAATGATTAAAGTCCCACTAAGAGTTTTGATTGAACATATTGTACTTAATCCTACAGATCATACTACTAGAGCGCATCCCTCGTAGTCACATGACATACTTGAGAAACATCATAAGTAAGTCATGCAAAAACCATTAGTCCTCTCAGTTTAAGAAAATTAAGAGGTTAACACCGCAATGACTACAGTGTAACTGATGAAATGGAGTGGGCTTTACAACATTGAATCCTAATTTGTGGAACTCTTTTTGCCAATTCATCTCCTACATTAAGACCCTGGTGACCGCAATAATTACTAGCCCAAGAACCATCATGAAGTACAGAATCCCCTTGACCAAGTGTTGCACTAACACCGTGGGTTCCTAAAGGCCCCACCTACATAGGTAATCTGCCCACCAATCCCGCCAACAGATATTTTATTGCATTGTTTCATCTGACCACTCATTTGTCCATGGTATATGTGGTTCCTCTAAAATGGTGTAACATCAGTATCTTCTTTACATGGGTTTTCCACCAAGTGTGCCAAAAACTTAATTATATGACGTTGATGTAACCTCAGCATCTTATTTACATAGTTTTTCAGCAAGTCTGCTGAACCAACTTAATCATATGATGTCCATCTAAAGATAATGCGACCTCAGCATATTAGCTACATGGTTTTCAAAGCAAGTGTGCTGAACCAACTTAACCATATGATGCTCATCTAAGAATAATGTGACCTCGCCATTTTAGCCACATGGTTTACAAAGCAAGTGCTGTACCAACTTAATCATATGATGTTCATATAAAAATAATGTGATCTCAGCATTTTAGCTAGTATATGATTCTAAAGCAAGTATGCTGAACCAACTTAATCATATGATGATTATCTGAGAGTAATGTTACCTCAGCATTTTAGCTACATGGTTTTCAAAGCAAGTTAAGCATATGATGCTCATCTAAAAATAATGTGACCTCAGCATTTTGCTCATCTGAACTAACTTCACTTTCACGCAGATAAACTTTGGCATGAGAAAAATGTCTGATATTTGGAATATCAGCATCCACATCCGAACATAGAAGACACATTAATCTCAAGTTCAAAAACACTCCCACTAACCAAAATACAGTAGCACTATCAACACCATGGAAAGCAACCACATTTCTACACAGCCCTAAAAATCCAAGTCGGATATGACAGTGCACGTAGTTTGTTACCAAACAATAGTATTTCATCTAGCTAACGTAATGCTTGTCAAATGAGTTCAATTTCTATGAAGTTCTTACCAAATTCATCTCAGTAAAAGCACCAGTAGAACAATTGATGAAACCCAAAACTCATCAATTAAACAAACAACTAACCATATAAAATCCCAAGCACAAGACCACAAACAATAACGGACGTTCCACACCATAATAATGCGCTCTTTATCCTTTTCCCTACAGTCCTGAAAACACATACAGAAATCACCAATTCATAAATCACCGTATAAAATCAAAAACTAAAATAGAGTAAAAAATGAGAGTAATGAAGAACAAATACATACTTTTCTTGGTCGCCTTCATAGAAGAACATAGCGAAAGGAATAACGAGGAAAACAAGAATAGCATCAACTATATAAACAACCAACCAAAGAGTCTTCATTGGCAAAGTAAGATTACAAGCTCCATTATATATAGCATTACTACAAGCTTGTCGATTAGCAACATCAGCTGGTAACATTAATATAGAGATAGCAGCAACAGATAGACCAAAAACAACAACAAATTTAGGGAAATAAGCCTGGTTTGCATCATCTGGATGTTGATAATTAATCAATAAGTATACATTGAAAATGAATACTAATACTGTCACAACTATTGCAACAATTACCAAAGCTAGGTTAAAATCCCCCATTGTTCGGTTCGATTCCAAACCGAACAATTAGAAAACCAAAATTTTCACAGAGTCAGATCTCTGATTTTGTTTTTGATATTGGCTAGAAAGTGTTGTATTAATCTGATCTGAAATTTAGGGTTGAATTTAGGAGGAGAGAATGTAAAGAAAAAGAGAGAAAGGAGAAATGGGAAAGAGGTTTCTTTTTTTCTTCGATGCGGTTGAATTGGGGAAGGAATCGAATGTTCTGTTTAACGGGGTAATTAGTATATGGTCCTCAGAAGTGGTCTGTTTTTTAGTTTGAAGTGGTTTGGTTGATTAGAGTAATTAGGTAGTTTACACCAGATGTTCTCCGCCGAGGATAATAGTAGATGGACAACCTGTCAAAGTGAATCCATCTAGGGGCAGGCCATATTTCTTTCTTTTCTTTTATAGAGCGAGACTGAACCAAAGGAATGGGATAAGAGTGTCAACAGTGCTTATACAATAATTCCAACTGATACTTTTCTACTGAGTTGGAAGATTTTCATTCATGAATAGCTTTTGTTGTACTGACTATTGAAGTTTCATTTTAATAAATTGCCAATTCTCCCGACGATAACAAATATGGATCCGCAAAAATATAAGTAAAATCAGCTATGTAAAATACAAATCCGATCAAATAGGTGAAATTCGGAAAAATATGAAAATACAAAAATACATTTTTAATAAGTTCCCTGCAATATCATTACCCGAAAGATTAGAATTCTTATCTATAGATATATCACAGAAAACAATCATACAATTAAGAAGAAGACAAGTCACATCACATAAGGTCATGTCTTGAACATGTAGATAAATTATTCTATTGGTATCGGTATTCTGATGAATATAGAGTGCACTATGATTAACAAGCTTAAGAGCTTGTCTAGCAGTATCATGGTGTGATAGTTCTTCCCTTGGAAAATATGAAAGCACCTATCTCTCCAAGTGCTTCATGTAACAGTAAAAACAACAGAGACATGCTCTTTAAACTGAGATGAATTAATAAAAAGCTAATCCAAATTGAATGTCAGAGTTCATAATGTTGTTTTGTGAAAAATATTATTATATGGAATAAGAGACTAAACATTAAAAAACCGAGAAAAAAAAACCTAAAACCTATATAACAAATTGAAAACCCTTTGTTCAAATACTAAACACCTTTGTGCCATGGATATGATGATCAAAGATTTATCATTACTTTTTTTTCAGCATGAACTAGAGCAAATCTAAGGCTAACTCTTATGGAGTAAAGGTGTGGGAATAACAAGACTTAAAACCATGGCTAAAAATGTGGTTATTTTTCTTTCTCCTCGGAAGCAAAAAGGGTGAAAATTGGAAGGGAAACAAAACTTAGGTGAGACATGAAAAAAAATAAAAGCAAAATATAATGTATCGCTTATCTTCTTTTTACAATTTAATATTAATTAAAATTTAATTGTTGGATCCATTTTTTATATTTAATATAAATAAATTCCTTAAAAAGGGAATTATATCTCGTTTTTTTCTAAAGCGATACATGAAATCTCAAGCTTAACAATTAGGCATTCCCTAAGGCCAAGCACTATGGTTTGGGTTGTGGCTTGGATAGCCAAGTCATAGATGGGTCCAAAAAGTCCTACCATGGGGAAAAGTTATAACTTGGCTTGCTGAGACGGATACCAGGTATCCGTTAGAATAAACTGGCTGACTTGACAAGGTATCCATCTTTATAGTTTTTCTATACAGAGAAACGTCCGACTTTCTCCTCATTCAACACTTTCAAAAAAAATTCTTCCTCCTCCCCTCTCCAACCATTTTTACCCCTTTTTGATCTTGAAGGTGTTATAGGTCGATTTGTTGCTTGAAATTTAAAGGGTTTGCTCCATACTTATTGATGATTCTATTGAATCTTTAAATTTCAATTTGCATCCACAAAACCATCAAAGGTAAGTTAATCTACCATTTGGGTTCTAAATGCATTTTTTTATAATCATGAAATTGTTGATGTTTTATTGATTATTTACATTGTAGAAAACTCAATAACAACATTAGAACATAGATATAGTATAAAATCCATGATTATTACTTGTTTTGTGATGTATTGTTGATGAAATGCTTTTATAAAATGAAATTGTTACTATTTTGTTGGTGTTGAATGTTGATTGAGCCCAATTTGAAGTAGGGTATTGAGAAATTGAAATTGAAGTTGTTTTTGCAAAGGTACAACATGAGTCTCGTGTGTACCTATGTGAGACATACATACAGAATTGATTTGGATACTTCAAGTGATAAAGAAGAAAAAGCTGCTATGTTGTATCGGCTAATGACATTGGATATTCCTAGGCGTATTATTCGTCAATCGGTGCCTAGGGAAGTGCAGAAACGATCACGACTTACCCGAGATCGAGTGTGGCATGATAGGAAAATGATGAATGATTATTTCACTCCTGGAACTGGTTATACTTCAAGACAATTCAAACAACGTCTAGTCATGGATGAAGTATTATTTGAGAAATTGTTAGGAAAATTACTTGAAATGGACGAAGAATGGCATCAACGTCCGGATGCAACTGGTGTAATGGGGCATTTTCCACATATGAAATTAGTAGCCGCGATGAAGTTTGTGCAAAAGTATAGCTGTCGATAGCATCGACAACTACACTCGTATGAGAGCCACAACAACATACTATCATGTGACGATATTTTGCAACATAATATGCCACCATTTGGGACCAAAATACTTGCGCGAACCTACTCCTGAAGATGTGAGGAGGTTGTTAGCTGAGAATATCGAGCGAGGATTTCCTGGAATGCTAGGTAGTATTGATTATATGCAGTGGCCATGGAGGAATTGCCCGATAGCTTGGAAAGGAACATATCGGGGTAAAAAGAAGTACAGTTAAGTGGTGTTAGAGGCGGTAGAATCATATGATTTATGGTTTTGGCATGTATTTTTTTGAATGCCCGGGGCAAATAACGACTTGAATGTGTTGGCACACTCACCCCTTTTTGATAATATGCTCAAGGGTATAACCCCTCCATGTAATATCAACGAGCACCAGTACAAAATGGGTTATTTTTTAGCCAACGACATCTATCCAAAATTGACAACTATTGTACAAGCTTACACTCGAACATTGGGTTATCCAAACTTGGTAAGATTCAAAAAGTATCAAATGGCCAAAATGAAGGATGTTGAGCGTGCCTTTGGAGTGCTAAAAGGGAAATTTAGAATTTTCGGATCACCACGTAAGTATTGGAAAGACACTGACTGAACCTAATAATGAAATATTGTCTTATTTTGCACAACATGATTATTGAGCATGAACGTCGGAATAAGGAATGGGATGTAGTTGTTCCTGTTCCAATGTCGGAGCCAATTGATAATCGTCATGTTTTTGTTGCAAGTCTTCAATTGCACCTACAGTTTAGGACTGATCTTGTTGCGCACATTAGATTGTGTCCTAGTAAAGGAGTAGTAAACTCAACACAACCACATAGAGGTTCAAGTTTGGAGGTCTCGAATTTGGAATATGTACAAGTACCTTCATCACAAGAAGAATCTGATAATACAAACTCATTAGACAAAGAAGAATATCCTAGTCAAACAGAAGAAGGTGTATTTGATTATTATGGACACGGTCCAAACGATGGTGTACCTCAATATTATGAACATGTTCCAAATGGGTTTGAGAACATAGGTGAACCTGCTTATGAAGATGGATACACAGAGGAAGAATACGCCGATTCCTATGAAGGTAGAGATTCTGATGGAAATGAAGATGTATATGAAAGTGCATACTTGAACGTACCTTAAATGAAAGATAGTTTCTTTATCATTTAGTAGTTTAAGTTTGAATGAATTTAAATTTTGACTTAATTTATTTATTTAGTTTTGATTGTGGTTGATCGAATATTAACGGCTCTAGTAGATGAGTCATTGGACCTCAACGGATATGTTTTTCAAAAAAATTACTTTTGCAACGACTTCTTTCCAAATGTCCCTTTAAATTCACATCTTCTTCACTTCACTCTTCACATTTTCTTTACTTCTTCAACACCAAATATCCACTTGTTCTTCACATCCACTTCACTTTTAGTCAAAAACAACATCTTCAAAAAATTTATGGCTAGGTTTGATCCGGCAAAAGATTTAGTTATCTGCAAAACTTGGATCACCCAACAATCTCGTCCTGCCGCACGGCAACAAGCTTTACCAGATGAAGCCTTCTGGAACCTAGTATGGCATTACTACAAAATTAACTTTGGAAATTCTCAAAAAATAACACTGGATAACATAAGGGATAAACATGTTATAATACATGAAGAAGTTACGCAGTTTATCGTCCTCCAATCAACTATTTAGAACAACTGCAACTGCCGTGAAGAAATAACCCGTGATCGACTAGTAATTTCTTTTTCTTTTATTTTGACTTACTCAAATATCTTTATACTTATTCCAACTAGAATTTTACTAATTTTAATGTTTGAATGTTGCAGGAAAGACTAGCAAAAGTGAAGTACAATGAACAAAAAGGAAAACAATTTGAATTTGATGAGTGTTATCAGTTTTTAAAAACAAAGTTTCCTGATCTAGTTACATTCATGAAAAACAATACATTTGAAGTTGATTCCGATGAAGACTAAGTTTGATTATAATAGGTTTTGTGGGTACATCTCTTTGTAAACCCTCACGAAAGTGAATTAGGGTTTTAATTAAGTATTGTAATTTGCTTTCGTTATTTGTACTTCAATCGGCATAATCTATTTTACAATGAATAAAATAACGAAAGTAGCATAAATAACCAATATCAATTATTGAAAACAACATTACATCACTAGATGTTAAGATATTTCCTTTTCGCAGGAGTCGTGGTTGCACTTAGCACGTGCAACAAGCCTTTAAACCACAAGGTGACCCCAATGGACGAGTTTTGTCTCATGAGGGTTTACAAAGAGATATACCCATAAAGCCTATAATCAAACATGTTATTCCTCGTTGTCGAAATTAGGAGGAGTTGGTTCTCCTGCTAACCATGCCGGGTTCATATGAGGAAAGATGTCAACCATCGTTGAGTAGCAATGATTATAACAGAATGCCCCTCCATGTTGTGCAAGATATACAATATAGGAAGCTTCCAACTACAATAAACAACCAAAAATATATTCAATAAGTGTATTCTTGGAAAATACAATTTAGAATAAAATCCAATTAAATGGTAAACATTTACAATCATTTGGTCTGTCATCCATGACGCCCTTGTTCGATATAGTGGTATTTGTATTTCCACTAACCTTTGGACATTCATTTTGATAATGGAGAGCCGACTTCTGATCGAGGCGATGAAACGATTGTTTGAGTTCCCGTCAATCTCATTAAACATTTGTAGCACCTGGGTCCAGAATGACGCTGGTGACAATTGAACTCCGACGGGATGCAGTTGTGTAGCATAATAGTAAGACCAGACAAGATTTTGATCTTTTTCTTCAGTATAAGTAGCCATTAGTACTGCGAATAGTGAAGATTATAAAATAGTAAAGATGAAAAGAAAAAGAGTTGATGGGTATGAGAAGTTGAGATTTTGTTGTGTGTTATATTGAACGAGGAGTGTTGTATTTTATAGATAGAAATTCAAAATGGTTGCCAACACTTTGAACATGAAAGGGGAAAAATGACTCATAGTGTTACATCGAAATTAAACAAAGTACACATGCAAGGCTGATATTTGCAGGGGCTAGTCTTTTATCGTGTGGTCATTCATGATAGGAGACATGGTAGGCTGATTTTTGCAAGGTCTAGTCTTTTATTGTGTGGTCATTCACAATAAGAGACATGGTAGGATGATTTTTGCAGGGTCTAGTATTTTATCGTGTAATCATTCACAATATGAGACATGGTAGGCTGATTTTTGCAGTGTCTAGTCTTTTATCGTGTGATCATTCACAGTAGCAGATATGCTAGGCTGATTTTTGCAGTGTCTAGTATTTGATCGTGTGGTCATTCACAATAGAAGACATCCAATGGGCCCACCAGATGTCTTTGTAGTTTTAATCTTGTCAAGTAAAGTAGGAGACGAGTAGACAAGCTATTATTATCAAAATAATAATATTAGAATTGAACCAAATTTCCCATACTCACTCGTAGCTCGTAAGACAATGCATTATGACTTATAGTTAATTTGTTTCTATTTATGGGAATGATTATTAACAATATACGTCTCATTACTTATTGATGGGACGCAACAATAACATTGATATAAAATAAAGACGAACATGGATATAAAGTTATGAGGAGACGTAACAAGTAGTTATGATTAAAATAAATAACTATATATAAAAACTTTAAGTCCCCCCAACATCGCCGACATACCCTATTCTTTACATATTCTCCTATAAAAAGAGATCATCTCAACCCGAAGAACACATCTCTTTTATAAACAATCATTTTTTCATCTACTAACATTTGATTTTAAATTATTATCTAAATATGGTTGCTAGGTTTACATCATCTGAAGATTTGGAAATCATTACAAGTTGGATCAACGTGGTTTTTTCACCTAGAGTCACACAACACTTAGTTTCCGGTATTGATTTTTGGGAACTGGTCAAAGTCGAACTACTGGCTAGAAATGGCAACCCAAACCAAAGAACAATGGATTTTATAGGAAAAACTGTTCGAGCCATAAAAAAAGTTGGCATGATGTATATAACCATTGTGACAAAAAATTACCAAAACCCACCTGGGGGAACTACTTATGAAGAAATGGTAAGTGTTTTTTAGTTAAACAAACTTTTTAGAAAACCCTTATTTTTATTAAAAGCTAAATTGTATTCTGGTGTCATACAGGAACAATATGGTATGTTGTTCTATCGTGAAAGAACATGACGTGATTTCACAAATTATGAATGCTACAATATTCTGAAGGATCACTTTCCAGAACTCAACCCACGATCCGCACCAGGGACTCCTCCAGGAGATTCGATGAACAATAATGATAATAAAACAAGTAGATTTTATGGGAATATCTCTGTGTAAAACCTCACGAGACTAAACTTGTCCATTGGGGCCGCCCTATGGTTTAAAGGTTTGTTGCACGTTCTAAGTGCAACCGTGGCTCCTGTGAAAATGAGTTAGGGTTTAATTAGGGACCCTAGTCTGCTTTTGTTATTTTTACTCCAATGAATGTAATTACTTTTGTTAATTATTTTGAGATTTTTGCGGTTCATAAAGGAAATAATTCAAACAACAATACATCATTTTCCTGAAATTAAAACCGCTAGTCACACTAAAACATAACAACACTTAATCAGTCCATTTAGACGAAAGATACACTGGACATTTCCAGAAATATTTTCCATACGTGTTTTTGGCTTTAGAAGTGTGCATATTCATATAAGTGTTACAATTAGGCATTGAACATTCGGTAACATTAGAACATTGAAATTGAATTATGGTTGGACAGTGCTTGGTTTAGTGACCTTCTTCTCCACAACGGTTGCACACAAACGTCTTCAATTTGGCTTTAACTTTTAAGTTTTTGCAGAGATCCTTTACCATTTCATATTCTTTATCTTTCACAACATCGTTAGCAACTGTGCATCTTCGCAATAATTTGGATATTGACATTGCAATTACCTAATTTTTTCCTGTTCTGATTCAATAACCATTTCGATGCCAGGACAGCCTACTTACGGACACTTAGAATACATCCATGGGCATTGCATCAGAATATGGTTATCCATGAAACATAATGGACAAACCTCTTTTGCTTCCATACATAAAATCTTCTTTCCTTTGCTTTTAGAATACATGTTGAAGGCGTTGGAGTTGTGAATGCTATGGATAAGTTGTGTTTAGAATAAATGATATATAAAAGGTGGTTTTATACGAAAAAATATAACCGTTAAGTAACCGTTGGATGTAAGGTTCAAAAAATATAGTCGTTTGAAAAATAGCCATTTGATTAAAGTTTAAAAAATACAGCCGTTGGACCTTTAAACATATAAATAGGATAACCCATTCTCCATCAAACATTACTTCATTCAAACAAATACTTCTCCATCATTCACTCCTTTCTTCAGAGAAAAACTCTTTTGCAATGGCAAGTCCATCATCAACTACCAATTCAACTGAAGAGATACTCAGAAGATGCAGACGAACTATTCCATCATCATCATCAACTACCAAGTCAACTACTCTCTCATTATCATCAACTACAAAATCAGTTAGAGCTATGGAAGAAGCTATACGCAAGAGAAGCAAACCAATGACTGGCATGGAAAAAGAGGAAAACAAGAAACGAGGTTACGACCAATTCCAACGAAGTGAAAGGTTAAAGTCCGCTGTGGATGAGACGGAATGGATTAGGAATTATTACGTCGTCATGGATTTTCCGGAAGAAAATCGGGATGATGGTATATTTTGGACTTTGGTAAAAACATGACCTTATGTTCCCAAGCTGGACGCGAAGTGGAAGGGTCCACGCCATGATTACACGACCGACTATGTTTGCAGAACGACCATTCATGTTAGGAAGTTGTGCATCAAGTACATCGAGTTTCTCACTAGGCACGGAGGGGATAAGTTTGTGGCACAAGATGCATATACCAAATGGAGAGGAGAGTCGTTTAGTCATTTCGAAGCTGCATCCATAATTGAATCTTGTACCGAGAAATAAATGAAGATTTATCTCTTTCTCAGGGCTTGGTACTATGTTATCCAGGTCTAAATATATTAGGTCTAAGTATCACCTAATTTTAAAAAAATATGTAATTTTAAGTTTTTATCTATTAATGAAAAAATGTCTTACTTCAAACACGTACTTGTAATTTCAATTTTTAATTAACAAATATTGTTTTAAATTACTGATCACTTTTTACATAAATATCAGTTGATGTTAATTCGAAAAATATAGTCGTTGGTTAAAGTTTTCATATAACAAATTTAATTACTCCAAATTCAAAGTTTTCATTAATTCAAACAACAACTATATTGGAAGTTCATTAAAATTTAAAATAACACTATAAAAGAAACTAAACTAGATATTTCAAAAACTAAAATGGAAAATAAAATTAAAATACTAAACTAAATTACTTCTTCAGGGGAAACATTTAGAGATGGATCACTTCATCATCATCCGAATCATTAACGGGGATTATATTCAACCTCTTCAAAATATCACTTTGTTTCTTTTGATAATAGTTTGCCTCCGCTGGGGCTAGGTTTGTAAGATCCATATGCATAATTGTATTATCTTGATGCTTTTTTGATTGGGACGACATCTGCTGGTTACCAGACCAAATTTGAAAGAACTTGGATTACATCTGTGCTCTTTTTGCTTCTTTCCTTAAATATGATTGCCTAAAATACTCGAATACTTCTCCCTCTTTTGATCGATGATCGATTCAACCATCTCGCTTGAAGTACCACCTCTTTCTCCCCTGCGAATACCCTGCTCGCGGTCCTTCTTCAGCCTTGCTTCTTTTTTAGCTTTTTTGGTACCTATGGGCCTCGCCAGATGCTTGTAGTGCCAATGAATCTCTCCATTAGGTAGTACTTCCGTGCCATTTTGTGCAGCTGTAAAATCAAAATGTTGATTGAACAAGGCAATGTTTTGCTCGACGGTAAGTTGATAATCCACTACACCAAATTTGCAATTCAGCAACTCAAATTAGCTACAGATCTGGAGCTGTTGCTAAATAGCAACAAAAACGAACTGTTGCTAAATTTTAGCACCGGGGTTCTCTGTTGTTAAATTCGAAACTGCTTAACTTCTGTTACTATTAGCAACGGCGGGAAGTTTATATGTGCGACTCACATGTGTGGGTGGCAACACTTTATGGTATCTTTCCGCCCAGTCAACTTATATCGTTTTGAAACTAAAAGATTAATTCACCCCCTAACTCCCACATGTGTGAGTCCCGTGTGTAACCTTATTAAGATACTTAAAACCCTAGATGGAATCTAATCGACAGAACACTTCCCCTTCTCCTCCCCATCTTACTTTCTTCTGCATTTCTTTAGAGCATCATCATCTTCTCTTTGGAGAATCACTATTCAGCTCTCACGATTTCTTTCTCTCTCTACCGAAGACTCAAAATCTTCCAACAGAGTGGTAATAATCAGATATTATTGTTGATTTGTCCTCTCCAGATTAATCTGATTCGTGTGTTGTTTTTGTGATTGATGGGTGAAACTCGTTTTTGTATGGTTCATATAAGGTTGTTTGATTTGATTCATGATTTTTAAGTTTATTTATGACTACGGATCTAGGGTTTTGATAGATTTTAAAAAATATATTATTTCACTGGTTTCTAGAGTTTACGATTTTTCAAAATAAATTTTAGATTGAGTTTATGATTTCTAATGATTTTAATTTGTTTTTAACAAATTCTGATTCACATTGGGTGGACCTTTCGTTCCATGGAAGTGTTGTTGCCGGGGCAGTTATAGGAAATGTAGATGGGTTGGTGAAGGATAGTACAATGGTTATTACTTTATTTCAAAGTAATTTTGCTTAATGAAGACCAGCACTGGAATTATATATATTGTCATTTGCCACGACCAAAAAAAATAAGCCTTATATTTCACATGTGTCAGATTTACACTCATTATACCACCACCAGAAGGTCCAGAAAAATGTATCTACAGAGTTCTTTCTCATACACAGTAATGGTTTCAGTTCCATCCTTCATTTTTGATTTGATATGCACATTCTCTTCCTACTACTTTTACAACCAAATCAATCAAATTTTTGAAATCCCTTTTGGTAACAATAATCGCTTCATACGTTGTAGTACAACACCTTGTCTCGTTAGTACAATTACCTGATCTTCAAGCTTCGGAAACTTCTCAAGCTCGTTAAAAGTTAAAAGTCGGTCGGATGTTCCGAAAAATAATTATTAAAATCACCAATACTAGTTATTAACGTTAACCTAGAAATGATTTGAAACCAGGGTTAATAAATGATTAAACCTTTCACATTTTTTATTTTATTTTTTTGGGTGTGGATCATAAACGTTAACTTTATTGTTTATCTTTTCTATTTTCGAAAATGAACCTTATAGTTGTTATATATCAATGAATTCTCTTATAATGCTTCAAAAAACAAAAATAGAAAAATAAATAAATAAAGAGTACCCTTTCTCATCTTGTCTCTCTCTCACAACTTCCCTGGCTTTTTCTCTGCAACTTTCCTTTATTTTTTGTTTCTCCGGTTACATTTTTCGATCTTAAGAAAGATCATATCATTTGGTATCAGAGCTAACGATCCTGTGCAATCTCAACCTTAGCTGAAGAGTAGTGATCTTATTGTAATGTCGAATCATACTTCAAGAATCTCAAATCTAGAAGAAAGGTGGACAAAGTTCAATGGGGAAATGATCTCCTTAACGAGCGAACAACAGGGATATCATCAAGTCTTAATGCTGTAACCAACAGAGTCGATGGAATCACAAATCGGTTAGATGAGTTTTCGATTCAAATGGAGACTTCAAATAATAACTCGAACTCGATGAAAGCTCAAATAAACACGATTTTCCAATTTATGCAAGAATTTTGATCAAACATTGGCCAAGAAAATACAAGAAATGGAACTCAACTTCATCCGGAGGGAGTGGAAAGTACCAATCTAGAAGAAGAGAACAATCCAAGAAGAGACAATCCTGCTAGTAGAATCATTTCACAAACAAGAGTAGATCTACCCAGATTTGTTAAGGGAGATGATCCAATCTTGTGGATCTTCAAGGCTGAACAATATTTCAGATTCTATGGAGTTCATCCATCTCATAGAGTCACTACAACATCCTTCCATCTAGAGGGAGATGTGCTCCAATGGTACTATTGGGAAGGTTATGATCTAACAAATCCCACCTGGGAAGAGTTTGTGAAAGAAATATGCAAAGAATTTGGCCCTGATGATTATATAGACTTCACATCATCCTTGTTCAAACTAAGGCAGACAGGGACATTTCAAGATTATGTGTCTTCCTTTCGAAAATTTGCTATAAGAACTACAGGACTCTCGCAAGATGCATTGAAGAGTTGCTTCATTGGAGGTCTTAAGGATGAACTCAAATTTGATGTGCAAATCCTCAAACCATCAACAGTCCATGAGGCAATCACAGTTGCTGCACAGTTAAATACAAAGGTACAATCTCTTAACTCTTACAATCCTAAACAATTCCAGAGAACATATGCTAGCACTTCTTCCCCAACTGTGTTGGCTCCAACAAAATCATTACCCAGGCTTGAGTACAAGAAAATCACTCCTTCTGCTGTGACAGAAAGAACTTTAAACAACCTTTATTACTACTGTAATAACAAGTGGTTTAGAGGACACATGTACAAAGAGAGAGCATCAAAGACTGGTGGATCACAAGCTTTACTCTTAGATTTGTTAGGGGAGGCCACTGATGAGATGAATGAGATAATATACAGTGAGAATGAATTGGCCATTGCTTCATCTGAGTGAATGTGCATTTTTTGGTGATGGACATTTGCTAAAAATCAAGACTATGAAAGTTATTGGCAAACTTAAAGGAGTAGAGGTAAAAATCTTGCTAGACTCCGGGAGCACACATAACTTTGTGGACTCCAGGCTAATCAAGAACTTGAAATGGGTTCCACACATGGAGAATTCTGTGAATGTAATGGTAGCTGATGGTAGTACTGTGAAAGATGGAGGTTATTTAAAAGACTTACCAATTGAAATGGGGAGTTTTAATGGAGAAATTGATCTACAAATATTACCTCTAGGAGGCTGTGACATAGTCTTGGGAGTGCAGTGGCTATCCTCTATAGGAAAAATAACTTGGGATTTCTCCAATTATACCATGGAAATTCAAGAAGAATGGTCAGCAACATATATTAAAGCAAATGGATACTCCAGTCCCTCTTTCTGAGGTGATCTCCTTTAAGCAAATGGAGAAATTGCTGGGAACAACCAAGATGGCTTACTTCTTGTACAACTTAGAAGAGGAAGAAAGGAAGAGTTATGCACATTTATCACCATCTGAATTCAAGGATATCCATCAATTGCTTAAAGAGTTCAAGAATTTGTTTGTTACTCCAAGAACCTTGCCACCTGGCAGAAACTGTGACCACCAAATTCCCTTGCTCCCTGACTCCAAACCAGTGAAGAAAAAACCATACAGATATGGTCCTATCAAGAAGAATAAAATAGAATCTGCAGTTAAAGATCTTTTGGATTCTGGATTTATAAAGCCCAGCCAAAGCCCTTTTTATTCTCCAGTGTTGTTGGTTAAGAAGAAGGATGGAACATGGATAATGTGTATGGACTATAGAGAGCTCAATAGCATGACTGTTAGGAATAACTATCCAATCCCACTGATTGATGATCTGCTAGATGAGTTATTTGGATCCAAGGTATTCTCTAAATTAGACCTGAGGTCTGGCTATCATCAAGTGAGAATGACAATCTCAGATGTGTATAAGACTGCATTTAGAACTCATGAAGGGTTGTATGAGTTCTTAGTGATGCCATTTGGACTCAATCATGTCCAGCTACATTCCAGAATCTTATGAATGGGATTTTCAAAACTTACATGAGGAAATTCATTCTAGTTTTTTTTGATGACATACTGGTCTATAGCAAAACCTAGAGGGAACATGTATTACACCTTAAGCTCACATTTGATGTGTTAGAGCTCCATCAGTTGTATCTCAAGGAATCCAAGTGTGAGTTTGGGTCTAGAAAAGTGCAATACTTGGGTCATATTGTCACTAGTACAAGGGTTACTCCTGATCCAGATAAGCTGAAAGTGGTGCAAGAATGGCCTCTTCCCTCCACTCTCAAGAAGCTGAGAGGATTTCTGGGTCTTACTGGCTATTATATGAAGTTTGTTCCAGGCTATGGCAAGATATGCCAGCCCTTATTTGAGTTAACTAAGAAAAATAACTTCCATTGGACTCAAGAAACAAAATGAGCATTTGCAAAGTTGAAGCAGATCATGCTCAGTCCTCAGTTGCTAGCACTACCAGATTTTGCTTTACCATTTGAGATTGAAAGTGATGCTTCTGATTCTGGTATTGGAGCAGTGCTCCAGCAGAACAATATGCCAATTGCATTTTTTAGTCAATCTCTGGGTGTTAAGAATCCTGCATTATCAGTGTATGGGAAGTAGTTAATGGCTATTGTGCATGCCATTAAGAAATGGGAAAATTACATCCAAGGTCAACATTTCATAATTAGAACAGATCATCACAGCTTGAAGTATTTCTTGGATCAAAAAGTTAACACCACATTTCAAAGAAAATGGGTGAGCAAGCTCATGGGATATGATTATGAAATCCAATACAAGAAAGGATGTGACAATAGTGTTGCTGATGCTCTCTCCAGGGTGCATGAGGTTAATCCAGGATCAGAGTTACTAGCAATTTCCTATCCTTATTCCAGTTGGATGGATGAATTGCGCAATCATCTGGAGAAGGAGGACTACATTGTAGACATCCTTAAGACATTCTTCTCCTCAGGTACACTTCCATCTACAAACTTTACTTATGAAAATGGGTTTCTTGAGTGCAAGAAAAGGATTGTTCTCAGCCCAACTTCTTCCTGGAAACATAGACTATTAGAAGAATTGCGCTCCAGTCCAATCTCTGGCCATCATGGGGTTCTTAAGACTTACCAGAGAATAAAAAGAAACTTTTATTGGACTGGAATGAAATGAGATATCAAAAAGTTTGTGGCAGAATGCATGATTTGTCAACAAAATAAGTATGAGACATGTGCTCCTCCTGGTTTGCTCCATCCATTGCCAATTCCTGAGCAAGTGTGGACTTCTGTAAGTATGGACTTCATAACTGGGTTGCCAAAATCAAGAAATAAGTCAATCATATTTGTGGTGGTGGATAGATTATCCAAATATGCACACTTCATGGCTCTGTCTCATCCTTACACAACAACTCTAGTGGCACAAGTATATGTAGAAAATGTGGCTAAATTGCATGGAATGCCTACTTCCATAATAAGTGACAGAGACTCAGTGTTCTTAAGCCACTTCTGGAAGGAATTCTTTGCTCTGGGTGGTTCCAAACTCTGCATGAGCTCAGGATTTCATCCACAAACAGATGGCCAAACAGAAGTGGTCAACAGATGCATAGAGACTTATTTGAGATGCTTTGCTTCACATACCCCTCATTCCTGGGTGAAGTGGCTGTCTTGGGCTGAATGGAGTTACAACTCCTCATATCATTCATCCTCCAAGTTATCCCCATTCCAAATTTTATATGGGTATCCTCCTCCACTCATTCACGCACATGAAGTGGGTACAACAAGAGTGGAATCTGTAGAAGAGGAACTAACATCCAGGGATCAGATGTTGCAGTTGTTGCGCACTAACCTGCAAGTGGCGCAGCAAAGAATGAAGGCTCAGGATGACAAGAAGCGCACTGAGAGACAATTCCAGGTCAATGACATAGTTTACTTGAGACTTGTTCCTTATCAGATGCTTTCATTAGCATGACACTCTTTTCACAAGTTGCTGCCAAGATTTTTTGGTCCATACAAAGTGATCCAAAGAGTAGGGGAAGTTGCTTATAAATTACTGCTACCTCCTCAGAGCAAAATGCATCAAGTATTTCATGTCAGTTGTTTAAAGAAGCAACTGGGAACTCAGGTTCAACCACTGCATGTTTTTCCATCTCTAGCAGAAAGCCAAGAAGATGCCCCTCTTAAGATTTTGGGCAAGAAACTAGTGTTTGGGAGAAATTCTGAGGGAAACCGAGTTTCATGCACAAAATGGTTAGTTCAATGGGATGGTAGAGAGGAAGCTGATGCTACTTGGGAGGAGTCGATTGCATTTTTGCAGAGGTTTCCTGAATTTAGTGAAGAAAACCAGGATTAATCACCTTGTGGACAAGGTGGATTTCAGGAGGGGGAAATGTTACGAAAAGGGCTACCGGGGGGGCGCCGTTCTCGCTAGAAGAGGTGCTGATAGTCAAGTTAGTTAGTCTGGGTCAACTGGAGTACCACTTGGCATCTCACGTGTGGGCAAGTCTTAGTCAGCCGAGTTAGAATGTCTTAGCCGAGTCTTACTTAGCTTATTTCAATTTTAGTTCTTAAGCTTAATCGAGTGTATATAAACTCGATTAGCAGAACCTATAATGCATCATGTTTTTGGATTAATAAAGAGTACCCCTTTCTCATCTTGTCTCCCTCTCACAATTTCCCTGGTTTTTTCTCTGCAACTTTCCTTTATTTCTTGTTTCACCGGTTACATTTTTCGATCTTAAGAAAGATCATACAATTTATGACTACGGATCTAGGATTTTGATAGATTTTTAAAAAATATATTATTTCATTGGTTTCTAGGGTTTATGGTTTCTCAAAATAAAGTTTAGATTCGGTTTATGATTTCTAATGATTTTAATTTGTTTTTAACAAATTTTGATTCACATTGGGTGGACCTTTCGTTCCATGGTAGTGTTGTTGCCGGGGCAGTTATAGGAAATGTAGATGGGTTGGTGAAGGATAGTACAATGGTTATTACTTTATTTCAAAGTAATTTTGCTTAATGAAGACCGGCACTGGAATTATATTCATTGCCATTTGCCACGACCAATAAAAATAAGCTTTATATTTCACATGTGTCAGATTTACACTCATTATACCACCACCAGAAGGTCCAGAACAAAGTATCTACAGAGTTCTTTCTCATACACAGTAATGGTTTCAGTTCCATCCTTTATTTTTGATTTGATATGCACATTTCTCTTCCTCTACTTTTACAACCAAATCAATCAAATTTTTGAAATCCCCTTTGGTAACAATAATCGCTTCACACGTTGTAATACAACACCTTGTCTCGTTAGTACCATTACCTGATGTTCAAGCTTCGGAAACTTCTCAAGCTCGTTAAAAGTTAAAAGTCGGTCGGATGTTCCGAAAAATAATTATTAAAATTCACCGATACTAGTTATTAACGTTAACTTAGAAATGATTTAAAACCAGGGTTAATAAATGATTAAACTTTTCACATATTTTATTTTATTTTTTTGGGTGTGGATCATAAACGTCAACTTTATTGTTTGTTTTTTCTATTTTCGAAAATGAACCTTATAGTTGTTATATATCAATTAATTCTTTTATAATGCTTAAAAAAAATAGAATAAAAAATGAACTCTTTTATTTGTTGTTAAGCTATGGGTAGAAAGAATGAACCTCTGAAAATATCAGGTGTTACTGTGTTACATACTAAATTTCCATTTCTTATATTTTTTAACAGTCACAGTTTACTTCCTTCATACTAGCCGCACAGACACACCATACTATGCAGGGCACAAAATTGTTATGAAAACAATATTATGATTTACCCTTTGTACGCTTTGATTTGTACCTACTATACCTTTTGTATTGGGTATTAATTCCAGTATTATTTTATTGTAGGAAGAGATTGATTTTGTCCCATGCCAACCGAAGGTGGAATGTCCATGTGCTACCAGATCCCGGCACTAGCAAAAGCAGGAGTTGTTCTTCTTGTGTGTCCTTTAATAGGTGAAGGAGTTTCTCCTTTTATATAGTTCAAATGTTTATATTTAAGCTTGCAGAATGCAAATCAACTGTGCAAAATCTCTCTCCTTGACTCAAACTTCCAAAGTCAAAGAAAAGGTTACTACTTTCTGGTCATGGTGTTGGACTTGTATCCACGTTTTTAAATATGAAAGTGAAAAGAAAATAAGAACCACAGAACTTAAATGTTTTATCTTTTTTATTTTTGACTTGTTTATTCTGATTTTGTTATTAGATTCATGAAAACCTCAACTCTGGCTGCCAACACAGAGGTTTATGTCAAAGCTGACAAAGCTCCACTCTTGAGGATTATTGATTCTAATTGCCATAGATGAGGTATGTAAATATGACCTGTAAAAGTGTAATTGTGCTTTGGCAGTTTCTACAGATCATTAATGGTAGTGTGTCATTTTTACGCACATTTCATTTCATCATGGGGATACGTTATCATGTTTGTGAACATGACTCTCAATTAATATGTGATGGTGATGCAAGAGGAACTTACACTTACTGAGTAACTGAAAGAACTTACAGTTCTTAGTTTTGCTCAACTGCATTAAACATGGGATGGATAGCTAAACATATGGTCACCCCTTCTTTTTCTCATAAATACTGAAAATGATATGTGGGTACCATGTGGACCTAAACAACAAAGAGCTGTCCAGACAACAATGCAAGATCTTGGAACAAAAGGCCTTGCAGCGAAGGTAGCATACATCTGCTTTACAATAACATACACTTTCCTTCCTGTTTATCATCATAAGGTGGCTACATATAAAGTGATATCATGCAGAGAGTTTGGTCAATCTGTTTTTGTAACTTTGTTGTATATGATTACAGTTCATTTTCTTGAGTTTGACTGTATAGTTTTTATAATGATAATAGAACCGATTCACTGTGAACACGTTGATAATATATCCATTTTTCTATGAACTGAGATTTACGGTCAATGAAAAAATAGATTGAGATCTTATATATGAGGTGTGTGTGAACTGAGGTAGCCAATGAGCATTGCGTGTATAGCTTCTTGGTTCCTGGCTATTGTCATTTACTTAAACACAAAATGAACAAGAGCCTGCAATTAAAATATGAGGTGTGTGTGTAGATGGTATTGTTCTTGGTCATTCCTTAAGTGTTGCCTGTAAGTGCTGGCTGTATATAGAAGCTTCCCATGCCCATGATTTTCTGAGTTATGTATCATTAGAGTTGGTTAAGATAGTTTTTACTGTGCTTGAGTGCTATCTGTATTTAGAAGCTTCCCATGTACATGATCTTCTGCGTTCTGTATCATCAAAGCTCTTTCTCAGTGGGATGCGATTCATCTGTCCTTTCTTGTTTTTCTCAATCTGTTGATGTTGACTATATCAAGTAGGTGATGCATGGTATATTGCTCCAGTGGGAAGACTATATTGATGTTGGTACCTACGTGGTGCTTGTTGGCTTCTTGCTGGGTCTTTCTGGAAAGTGAGAATAACAATCCTACTTAAGTATATGATTATTCGAGAGCTGCAAAAATCTTATTGGTGTATTTTAACTTCTGTTTCTCTCTTCTCTTCTTCATTTGACGCAGATTCATCCCAGAAGCTCTAACTCTGCAGTTCACGAAGGGAATGGTTGCTGGTTTTTGCAAGTCATATTGCGTAAAGCTTCATTGTCTTTATTGTATGATGTCTTCGCCATTGGGTGCATGAGAGGTTGAGGAGGTTATTCAGCAAAATGAAACACATTTCTGTCTGGGGATTCTTGAGAGTGTATGTCCCAGATTTATGTCTCATATTCATGTACCAAAATGAAGCTTCATTGTCCTTCCTGAGGTAAACATTTCTTTTACTTGTAGGATTTCTGTCTAATTGGTTCTTCACCAATTGTCCAGATTTGACTGTTCAACGAATTATCAATGAGCTGATAGTCAAGGTACTTCCTTATTCTAAAGAGTTGAAATTGATGTGACAGTTCCAACTTCAGTTTATTTGAGTAGATCTTTAACTTTGCACTTGGCTGGGCATCTCTTTGGGTAAATATGCCTTAATCTCATTTCTTAGTTCTCACCTCTTATTTCATACTTCTATTAAATATTAAAATGGAACTGTTTTAGGTTCTGTTGGTGAACAATGAACTAGTTTTATTCATACATGAAAGGTTGATTGATTCTCAGAAGTTTGATCAGTTTGACGGCTTTATTTCAGGTCAGAGACGGAGAAGGGACGGCAAAGACAGCACCAATGAACATTGTATTATGAGGTGCACTATATATATACACATTGAACATTGTTTTCCTTTAAAACATTTTGTAAGATTCTTAAGTTAGTAAAATATATTCAAATGACAATTCTTATCGTGTCATGATTTTTGTGGTGTTTCTTAGTTTGATTATGATTGCATGTTGAATACGAGGGTTATTGGATTGAATCATTTGAATTGGATGAATCACGATGATTGTAGGGAACTAGGTAATTGCAGGGGAATATTGGGGGGAAATCGATTTTGACTAGGTCAACGGAGACTTGACCAGAAATTAGCAATAGAATGAAAAAAATTAGCAACGATTTATTTCTGGTGCGACGAACCGTTGCTGACGAATTTCGCAACGGCGCTACAGCTGTTGCAATAAACTGCATAGGAGTGTTTTGCAACCGCCTGTTGCTGTTGCAATCCCGTTCAGCAACTAAAATAGTCTGTTGCTAAACGCTAAATTTGTAGTGATCATCCCAGGAAGATGATCTTTCATAATTTCATAACTAGCATCATATTTAAATGGTTGCCCTGTTTGGGTTTGGAATTGCTCCCGACCATCTTGTGTCTAATACATCAGAGTTAAAACAATCAGTTAATTACAAAATATTAACAATCAGAAATAACTTGATTCAATTATTCAACTTACCAAATCCTCGTGTGAAGCACCGCTTTTAGTTTGCCGATATATAGCGTTAAGAATCGACACAAATTCTCTCACGTCTTTTTTGATAGCTTTCATCTTAGTTTTTAAGGAACTTGGGTCCATATTATTAGCATTTCCATTAAGACATACAAAGACTTTGTGAATACGTTCCCAAAATATAGCCAATGCTTGCTGAGAACCAATGATTTCATCACAACTCACTGAAACAAAAGTATTTGTAAGATCAATATCTTCTTTTTAGACAAAGTTATTAACCATATTGAACTAAATTAAGAGAAGAGATTTTGAGTTGTATATGAAATCAAGTTAAAAGAAATTGATTTGGTGTGATTTGAGAAGAGAAAGATGTTGCTATATATAGAGAAATTTTCTAATTTTTTTTAAAAAATATTCGTGGGGATCCGAGGGTGGAGAACATAGAGTAGTTAATGGTGATGGATGGCCAAGATCGGATGTGAGAGAGGTGTAAGGAAAAAAAAGGTCAAACAAGTTTAATTACCAGGACGGATTTCAAAGATCCGTCAGGAATGTGGCAGAAACCAAGGATCCTTCCAAGCCATGAGACGGATACTTGGTATTCGTAAAGTGCATATTTTGAAGGATACCTGGTATCCGTCTCTATGTCTCGGCTATAATTGGGATCAGATGTGATCCCACTTCTAACCAAACTAAAGCTTTTGACCATATTATAACCAAACCATGCCCCATAATACTTACCTTTGACTAGATTATAGCTATAGCCAAGCCATATACCTCATCATAGTGCTTAGCCTAAAAGCTTACGTGTACTATTTAAGGGGAAGGTTCCTCCTCACTAAGAGATTCTCCGATAGTAACGTGGTCAGCTTCATATGTCGTATTATGGGATGACATCTTTTATCCTATTCTACAACCAATTTTCCTAGATATAAGGAATAAAAAATATTCTTCTCCAACCCACTTGCTTTTCGACAACTTCTTTGTCAAGCTGTAATCTTATTAATGTATTGATTAAAGAAATTTATTTGATAAGGAAAATAAAAATAGTCATATGCGAAAGAAACTGAGTGGAAAAATTGCGAGAAATCGAAACATTTTCGATGATCAACTTATGTGAAAAAGTTCCTCGAAAAATTTCTCTAAGCCATCGACAGAAAGAAAGCCACAAAGAAAGTATTGCGATGCACTAAAAAAAAGACTACTGAAATCTTCATTGTCTAAGTGAAAGTTAAGAAGTTCAGATTTGTGTGTTCTGATAGCTAGAAGCCTCGTATTTTTTAAAGCCAAGGATTCTAGGTAGAGCCATGAGAAAAAATAGTTGAATGGTTGATTAATAAAGTGAATCGAAATTAATTCTCCCTTGTAAAAAGACTGCTATCAAACTACTCCTTCTTCATCAATCGTACCAAAAATGAATGAACAATACCCGCCGCTATTAATTCATGTATTCTTCTGCACCAACCAATTAAATGGACTGTTCTTAATTAATAATAAGGACCAGGAAATACTAACATTGAGGACCAAGCTTATGGTGATTCAATTGGTCTTTAGTGGACAAAGTGAGATCAGTATAACTTTTTGAAGAACAATGTATTAAATCTATTTAAATTTAAAAAAAGCTAATTAGGATGGCTATAAATCCTATTTATGAACCTTTGAAACAAGAGATCGACGAAGAAGATGTCTATCTAATTCTATGCCATGCCATTTACAAACTAGTCAGGGTTGGAAAATTCTTTTAGAAAAAATTAATATAGATCCTATGTGGATGAAGAAAAAAAAATGAAGACTTAGATCAACCACAATGGGCAGAGCAATACCAAACGACCAAAGAGTAAAATTTTTACTCTTTGGTCTGCCTTAAACGCAGCGGGTGCACGAGTAAATTTGATAGGGCGTTTGTGTAAGGTAGCGCCTGTAGTTGGGCGGTTATCTAAGGTAACGTCTGTTGAAACGGGCGTACGCCTATGAATACGTTTGGGTGGGGTGAAAATTTGGTAAACACTCGATGAGAGGCATAAACCAAAAGAACGCCTGATGATAGACGCACCCCTAGATGCATGCCCCATAGACAGGCGCTCTCTTAGCCGAACGCATGATGGGGCGGAATCATAGTCAAACGCCCGTAATTTTTTAAACACGTGCAGCTGGTACGTGGGAATACTGAGACGGGCGCACGCTTAGCCATCCGCCTGGTTTATCATGCGCTTCCCTAGCCGACTGCACGTCTCACCAGGTGGACCACTGGGTGAGCGCCTGATGGGTGAGCGTTCTCTTGGTTACCCGCACAGCTCTCTTCTCCCACTCCACACTTTCGTGTTCTCCTGAAGCCTCACAAACAGAAACACAGGCGCACTCCAAACCAGCCGCCTACCACTCAACCCACTTTTCCCTCCAAATCAAGCTCAACCTCTTTCAAATTAGAAAAAGCTTGGCAGATTTGATACAAGTAATCTAAAAGTTAGGATTATTTCAAAAGAAACAAGGTAATAAATTTAAACTTTGATATAAATTGTAATTGATTTCATAGGTTTAGATTGTGATTTAAGTTAATGTTTTGTTAATTAAATTTGTATATATATGTTGTAAGATTATACATATGGTTATTGAATTAGACATATTAAGTTTTAGAAATTGTAATTTTGGAATTGAGTATATTTCTAGTGTTTATTTTTAGGGTTTATGGAAGTTGTAAATTGGGTATAAAAAATTGATGAGAATTTGTTGAATTGAAGTTAGAATTGGTTAAGTTGTTGGTTAATTTGAGTTGGGTTGTGTTTAATTTTATGATTAATTGACTTGATTGTCTTTCAAATTTGGGGATTAGGAATGTTTATGTTTTATAATGAATGTTTATGGAATTATAGAATTGGGGAATTATGATGATTTTTTGTACAATTGATGATTTGATTAGCAGTGGACTATTTTGTGAATCATGAATTTTGTAATTTGGTTGATTTTTGTATGTTGGTATATTTGATTATCTAATTAGATAATTACTTTTGTAATGATGAAATTATTATTTTTGTGGATTTATTGATTAATGTAGAGTTTTATATTTGTGCATTATGAGGATTGCTCTTGATTTTGAAACTTGTATGTACTGTTTGCACAAATGTTGAGCAACGTGACGTCGAGATTCGTTGGTCGAAAAAAGAGGAACAAGAAGGCTAAAACTGTTGAGGATCCAGAAGTAGACCCTAGTACTGAAAAAATAGTCGATGTTCCCAGGTCGGCGAACTATACTGTTATGGAAGACACTCAGGGTCACGCGTCGACCAATATTAGATATTCAACAGATACAAAATTCAAGTATTTACATCGTGCTTCCCTCAAATCGGTCATTCAGACCTATTCAGGTATTACTAAACACAGCCCTAGGGTAAAAATACATTATTGAAAAGGCAGGATGGAACCGTTTACTTACCATGGATGTAGTAGATTCGTCACATGCATTGATTGACTACATTATTGAACATGTTTGGGATACCACGAACACTTTTCACTTCTCCTTTGGTGAGATTGGGTTCACACTGCTTGATTGGGTAATGCTGACAGGATTAAGTATTGGTATTGGTAGTGCTATTCCGTATGACTCGGCGAAGTACCAATTTGAATATGTCCGGGCGCATGTTTTTCATGAAATTAAAGATAGTGAGGTTTGTAAAAGAGAACATATTCCCAACCAGTAGGTTTCAGATGCAATTACGGCTGCATTTTTGAGCACATATTTTAAGCCCGGAACGTTGGTTGCGGCTAACGATGATAGCATACTTGCTGATAGAGTAGCCAGAGCCTTTTGGATGTATGTTTTGGGTCAATTTTTCTTTTCAAATGCAAAAAACTATATTGATGTTGGATGGTTAGCAGCCTTTGAGGATCTAAATACAGTTGCCAATTATGACTGGGGTAGTGCTGCATTTGGAAAATTGTATTCCGGACTCGCCGCTTCTGGCAGGGGACAAAAGTCACTATCCGGACTCTTCCAAATATTGTAGGTAAATTTCTTAGTCTAATTTTTATTTCTTTTAAATGTTTAATTCTTGCTAATTTATTTATTTCGTTGGTTGTCTTGACATTCTAGTTTTGGGGGTACGAATATCTGGGCATATGTCGACGAAAGAACCCAACGAGTGAAAGTGAAACAGTGTGGCCTAGAAGTTCTCGGTGGAAGGGTACACGAAGGAAGAGTATTGATATTGTTCGTTCAAGGACTTTTCTTAATCAGTTGTCTGTAGACAATGTGACATGGAAACCTTGGGAATCCGGAATCTTAGTCCTAGAAACTGATAGAGCTCTCAAATAAAAGTGTTATATTCACTTGGCTAGGCACTGTGAGTTGATAATTTATTTCCATAGGATTGTTTTTTATTTTCTTTGAATTTAGGTTGGTGATATTTGTTGATAGTTATTTTCTTTTCACAGAATAACGTGTATCTCGGAGAACGGTATTAGAGGCAATACCATGAAACATGAGGCGTTCCCAGCAACCCGCTTACTCGTATTAGCAACCTGAACAATGACGAAGCTAACGAGATGAGGGAAAACGAATTGGTCTCTGCAAGACAATCAGTGCATGTTGTTACGTATGATTTGTATATGGAGTATTGACGATATGTAACTAACTTGCAGAAATATGCCACCAAAGTCGATTGGGAGGTCAAAACATATGGTTATGTTGGTGACCGTATTAAACACAACATCCAAGAACCTGATAAACATGTACCTATTCCTCCTCAACAATAATTGTCATACATAAGTATACAACAAACCACACTATTTTTTTGTATATAAAAATGGGTGAGAAAGTAATTTAATTTTTTTTATAACAGGTCGAATCTTATGGTTTGGTTCAACAATATGCTGATTTTACGCAAGAGTTTCGTACGTTTACGTTAAATGAAACGAAAGAGAGGATGGAGTTTATCATGGCAAAAGATGAAAAAATATGGGGTCAACAAACTCACATCAACAATTTGGAGTCACAGTTGGCCTATTTTCGTCAACAACAACCACCCATTGGGTTTGGCACTTTCTCTCAAACTTTGCCACCACAAATGTGGAATACCATGGGTCAGGGATCATCATCAACAACGCAATCAAGTAACTACACATCTAGATCATCTTTTCCTCCATTTATTCCCCTGCGCTCGGCGTCCGAGAATCAAGATACGGAAGAGTAGTAATTCATTTGCATTGAATTGTCAGTTGAACACATATTTTTTTCTTTGATATATCTTTTGTCATATTTGAATTGTCATTTTAAAAGACTTTTGTTACATTTACGTTGTCTTTTACCTGCTTTGTGTTGTCATCTCCAAAGATATTAATAATCTTTCCTTTGTTTGGATTATCTGTTTTGTATTGTCATTTCAAAAAGATATTTATTTTTTTCCTTTGTCATTTTTTCTGCTTGGTGTTGTCTTGTCAACCGAGACACTTCTTATCTTTGATGCATCTATTCACCCCACTTGCCGCCTCAACTCTGTTAATTTTTAAAATACCAAGTGTGTTTGGTCATATCAAAACTCAAAGACTTATCTTAATATGCCTATAAATTGAACACTCGATTCTCCAAGTATACACACCAAAACTACAAACATCACCAACCAATGGCATACTATGAGAATAAAAATCATAATTATGCTTCTTGTTCTTCCTTCTTCTTCTTCTTGTTCTTCTATTCCTCCTCCTCCTCCTTCTTCTTTTTCTTCTTCTTCTTTTTCTTTTTCTTCTTCTTCATCAGGTGATGATGATAACAATAGTTTGTACTCATCAGAAGAAGATTTAGTTGCATTGAACCAAAATAACCAAGCAGTCACTGCGGGATTGATCGTTTCAAGTATGAACTAGCCACATACTCGTATCCAAATACCAAGAGAATGTGACGCGGGTGCAAAACTTCTCTGGAAAGATTACTTTTGCAGAAACCCGATATTTCCACCTAATTTATTTCGTAGAAGATTTAGAATGCAGCGAGAATTGTTCAACCGTATATTGGGAGATGTCGTAGCTATAAATAACTATTTTGTTCAAAAAAAAGATGCTTGTGGCTTTCCTGGATTAACCCCTCATCAAAAAGTTACTGCAGCAATACGAATGTTAGCTTATGGATATGCGACCGATGCAATAGATGAATACTTACGGATCAGAGAAACCACTATTTTGGAAGCAACTCGTAGGTTTTGTAAGACGATTGTGCATTTGTATGAGAAAGAATATTAGCGCACACCAACTGAGCGTGATGTTGAACTGCTTCTTAATGAGAACAAGGATAGGGGATTTCCAGGGATGTTGGGTAGTGTAGATTGCATGCGTTGGAAATGGGATAAATGTCCATCGACAGAATCATGTGCTTACACTGCGTACAAAGGGAGTGAAAGTATTATGCTGGAGGCAGTGGTGTCATATGATCTCTGGTTTTGGCATGTATTTTTTGGTATGCCTGGTTCTAACAATGATATTAATGTAATGAACCGTTCTTATATTTTTAAAAAGTTTATCAACGGGAAAGCACCCCCTGTGAACTTTGTTGTCAACGGACATCGATATGATATGGGGTATTACCTTGGTGATGGAATATACCCAGAGATTGCTACTATTGTGATGTCTATTAAACATCCAGATTCCCAGAAGAAACAAAAAATTTCAACAATGCAAGAGGGTTGTCGAAAAGATGTAGAGAAAACCTTTGGGGTACTGCAAAATCAATTCGCCATCGTCAAGCAACCTGCAAGAATGTGGAATCCAGAAGTACTTGCATATATCATGAAAAATGTTATCATTTTCCATAATATGATAGTGGAGGATGAGCGTTTACCCGGTGATTGGCCACATGAATATGAACAGCGCAGCCACCATGCACCGGTAAATATTTCGAGACAAAATACTTCTGAACTTTCAAGAATGACAGTTGAGCAACACCGACATGCAATACACAACAAAGATACTCATATTCGTTTGCGAAATGATTTGATTTATGGTCAAATTTTGGTGAGGAACAAGAATTTCTAAATCCCGCGGATAGGTTTTGTGGGTAAATCTCTTGTAAACCCGCCCGAGACACCACTCGGACGCTAAGGGCACCTAGGGGTTTAAAGTCTTGCTTCACATGCTGAGTGCAGCCGCGATGCCTGCGAAAGTGAGTTTAGGTCTACTTTTTAGCTGATGTATTATCAATATATTTTAATAAATGGCTAAATTGCCCCCATTTGATTAGTCCAAATATATGATTAGATTAGTTAATTGCTTTTGTAAAACAATTGAACGTAAAATCATTTCATTGAATCGAAAAGGCATACATCGCGTACATTAAAGGAAATGAAATACAATAAAATCATTAGATTACACTTAAACACTTAATCATATAGGTTGAAATCATAAGTACTTTCTTCAAAAATGCGATAGCAATCCTCATATGCCTAAACGTCTTCCCATGGATATTTTCATATTTGTCGAGATTCATCACCCACTGAAAAAAATAAATCAATTATAAGTTTGTATGTTTGAAAACTATTTTTAATGAGCGACTTATTAATTGATATACTTACTCTTGTCGCACTATATTCGGTGGGAAGAGCTTCTTTTACAACTTTCATTTCCTGTTTCAAAGCTTCCAATCGTTGAAACAACTTCTCAAACCTTATCTTAATGACTTTGAACGTCCTACAATTTTGATTTCCATCCAATCCCACAAAAATCTTAAACAAACGCTTCCACCAAGAATCGAATGCCTGATCCATGATGTCTTGATCAACGACTTCGTTACTTTGGGTAATGTACTCTCTATCGTAGTCGTGCTTTGTGATCGTAACCCAAGATCTAACAATGACAACATCTTCATCATTAGTGTATGGAGTTACCATATTTAGTGCTTCAAAGGGTCGGGTGAGAATGAGTTGGAAAATGAGAATGAGAATGAGAATGAGATTGAAAGGGATAGGGGAGATTGAGAATGAAAGGGATAGGTGAGAATGAAAATCACCTTGAAAGGGATAGTTTCCTTTTATAGTGTTTAATTACCAAAGACTGGTTTTTCAAAACAAAAAAAAACGTTGGGTTAGTCAACCATATTTTACAAATTCAAAATTCACAATAACTGTTTCGAGGGTTGGCATGATCGTATTGTAAAACCATAACGACCCTGATAAATTTTCGACAATAGCATTTATGATTTTCGAAAAGCAATACGACATCTATGTAAAATTGGACAAAGGAGTGGGTATTTTTTGGTAAAGAGTCATCATTATAAATTTAGTGTGGTCATAGCCTCTACAAAGGATCGTCAACCTGCTAACAAAGACAATAACGACGCCAAGATATCTCATTTTTGCAGGAGTCACGGTTGCACTTAGCACGTGCAACAATCCTTTAAACCATTAGGTGGTCCCAACGGACGAGTTATGTCTCGTGAGGGTTTACAAAGAGATATACCCACAAAACCTATAATCAAACCTTCAACGGGTCGTATGACGCCCTGGATGACGATCTAAACATCTTCGAAGAACAATCAACACAAAAGGGTTGTATTTTTCCATCACTCTTAAGATGAGGTTGATACCTGAAATCTGAACCTTTCCATCTTCTACATTCCTCTAGAGATCTGGCAACAACTTCATCATCAATTTCATTCCTAATTCTTCTTTCATTCACCTTAGCGGTTAAAGTGAAAAATTGTAATACTGCCCTACCTATTTCCTGAAATCGACAAAAAAGGCATGCTCTGTTCCGGCTATTGGGGTTACTGGTTTCATTACAAAAATTAGCATGGATATGTTCTACCCATTCCATGCTCATCGAACCATTCATCCGACGTTCATGACCCCTTGCTGGATAATATAATACTATGTTTCGACATAGGAATAAATCTTCCTCTATGGTAAAATTCTCTGCATTAATACTAAAATTTTCGTAAGCCATAATTATGAAAAGGAAAGATAAAAATAATCTTTATATTAGGTTATTTGAAATGTGAAAGGTGTGGTTTTGAAATAGGAACGAAAGGCATAACTTGATTTATAGGTATATCAAAATACAAACCAAAATATAGTCGTTGATCAACGATAACCAACTCTCAACGGCTACCTGGATATGCGCTCGCCCAGAGTAACGCCCCACAACCAGGTGGAACCATATACGCACGCTTAAAGCAGGCGGAGCTACAGACAGACGCCCACACTTAGGCGGAGACGTGGACATACGCT
The DNA here is from genome assembly GCA_023531435.1 of Papaver californicum. NCBI lineage: Eukaryota > Viridiplantae > Streptophyta > Magnoliopsida > Ranunculales > Papaveraceae > Papaver > Papaver californicum. The sequence goes on along the minus strand of JAJJMC010003761.1, from coordinate 10,455,929 downwards.
TGATTTGGGCGTTGATTTGGTTAACGCCTCTCATTGGGCGTGCTCCTATCCGCTGGACGCAACGTTGGATGAACGCTTCATCAGGCGTAGTTCTGATTAACGCTCGATAAATAAAACGTAAGTCTAGCATTATACCTACCACGAGATGGAGACCTAGCACAACACCTAACACGACATCTAGCGCAACGCTCGACTATAACTCGTTTGATCCAGTTCTCAGACCATTTTTAATCCTAAACAGTGCCGAAAATGGATTAAAGACCACTTATACTTTCCCTACTAATTTTCATAAATTTTATTTTGGACGGACCAAAGACCAAATGTGGATTTGATCCATCATTTGTTCTGTCCACCGTGGGTGCTCCTAGAAGCTCTAAGAATTATGACTCAGCCTAAGAATGAGGAATTTGTTTTGGAAAAAATAAAAATTAAATTATAAAATTAAACAAGTTAGCAGAATGGGAAAAACAAAACAAAAAGGAAAACAAAATAAAAAAACTAAAAAGTTAAGCCACACCAGCAACACAGCGCCACATCAACAGTAGGCTTGATCGAGTATTAACTTAAAAAAGTTACATTGTATTAATATCGGAACTTTGTTTCCGGTACCATATGCTTGATTGGAATTTTAGGGTTCAGGAGATATTCATGGTTATCAAGCTTGCTTAACAACTGCATGTTTTCTACTAGCTAATAATTTGATAACCGTCAGTTACATATTATGTCATCTGCGACAGTAGAGAATTTTAAATAGCATAAAATGCCCAAAAAGTTAACTGCATCCTTTTGTTAAATTAAATGATAAAATAGGATGATCACAAGGGAATTTCACCACTGTCTGCGATAGTAACTTTGCGTTTAGGTGTTCCATCTTGCTTCCCCTCCGCTTCAATTTTGTACACCACGTCCATCCCTGAAAGCACCTTTCCAAAGACGACATGTTTGCCATCCAACCTGGAATATAGAGTTAAGAATGGAAAAGATGTAAATCTCAACTTAATTAGTAAAAACATGTCATCAGTGAAATAAAGCTGAAGATGGGAAATAGACTGCATTGTTAATTACCAGCTAGTTGTTACAGTCGTGATGAAGAACTGTGAACCATTGGTGTTCTTACCAGCATTTGCCATTGAAAGTAATCCTGAAACAAAAGATACAATATTCACGCGGCTAAAAAATAATACATTTTAACAAATTAAATACAAGTCTCTTAGTCCATACATACAACATATGTACATGCCTGTATGAGCTATTAAACGCATAAACTTCAACTTATTTGAGAAGAATTATAGGCTTACCAGGTCCAGTGTGCTTCAGCTTGAAGTTCTCATCATTAAACTTCTC
>JAJJMC010003761.1:10395237-10444585 GCA_023531435.1 Papaver californicum | reverse complement strand
AGAAAAGGAAGGAAAAACTCCAAGAATTCCCAAAGGAAAAACTTGCCAAAAGGGAGGGGAGGAGAGAAACTGATTTTCTCTCTAGCTAGGGTTTTTTTTCTCTCTCTTTAGTTTTTCTTGCAAATGACTCATATGTCTCTAATTTGGCTCAACCCTATCTTTATATATGGAGAGTCAAATTGGAAGTTGATGAGTCATGGTTCAACCATTGAACCCATGACTCAATCTCAATTCCCAAATTCCCAATTGAATTGATTTAATTCAATTTGGGTTCAATTGGATTGGCAATACAATTCAATTGAGTTTCACTCTATAACTTTCGTTATCCCCTTGATTAATCCGAGTCAATACTCGAACAACTTGCAGCTTCTTGTATGTGTGTGACCTCATAGGCTCGGGTAACGGCAGCCTCGGGAATCAACTCATAAGACCATATAGTTGAATCCCGAAGATCAACGAGAAGACCTAGCCAGCCTTTCAATGACCCCTGGCATTACCTACGAGCATAGGAACAGATAGTTAATCGATTATTAACTATTGAATACATTGAACCCTACCTATTGATAGATGTAATAGTCCATGGGCACTAAGCTAGGAATCTCAAATTCCAACAGGAATGATATTTACTCAGGTGTCAAATTCTTATTGTTGTCTGCTTTGTCTTTGTTTTGGGTTTTGCAGGAGTGGATATATTATCTGAACCCAGGATCTGAGGTGGATATAATGTATAGCGTGAAATCTCAGGACTCTTCTCCTCTGTTCATTGTGATTGCCGAAGGTATGGTAGCAATTCTCAAGCCAAAATGTTATGTCTTGCAACGGCAATATATAATGGAGCTACGCTAATACTTGTGAGATTTCTCTGTTAAATGTTGCCTCCTGGACGGTCAAACATGTTATGATGCTGGTATACACTATCATGCTATTACTTTTCATGTAATACCTAAATTTGAATTTGCAGGTGAGAGAAACCTCCTGGAATGGATCGAGGACCCATCATATCCTAATACCACATTATCGTGGAGTATCGTTCAAGGTAGGAATCAAAAATGCCACTTGTTGCACCTTTCTGTTCTTTTGTTCTATACATTAATTCAAGTAAATGCATCATCCAAATGTCTTCCCAGGAAGTGGTAGGATTCAGCAGAAAATTTTCAGATCTTCCTATTACTATGTTGCAGTGGGTAACAGTAATCCCGAGCCAGCAGAGGTAATTCGTACTTGTATACGTGTAATATTTGTTTGTCCTTCTCTGCTGTTCATATATATTATTTGGATTAGCCTACTATGAAAAATTTCAAGAAATGCACTACTGTCCTCTTTGCTTATTGAGTAATGTGATACTTGTTTCCGATGGCTCTCAAATGGCAGACAACCACATATCACTAACACATCTATATACTATATATATCAATGTGTGTGCTAGTTGAATTGTTTATGCAAGCATATTTGTTAAAACCGATTTATTTTGTTCATCTAGATAATGATTGAGAACTCTTTCTAAACAGGTGCAATTGAACCTCAGCATACAGGCTTTCTTGTATAATACAGCCAACGCATATTACAAGTGTTCCCTGAGTGAAGGTTTATGTGGTTTGAAGCTTTTTCCCCTAAGACAAAATGTGGCTGTTTTATCTTCTCCTAGTCCACAACAGGTGAAACCGCTAGTTATATTTTTTTTTTCTTTTTCTGGTTTGAAATTGCTTTTGTATGAAGCTTCGAAGTTTACGCAAGCCTGCGTCTCTCCACACTGTTAGTAATGTGTACAGGTGAAACCGTGCACATATTTAGTCTGCCTGTCCACTATCACCAGAATGGAGTCATGACCTCTTTTGTGTGTTGGTAAACCAACTATAAAATCCACAGAGATGTTATCCCATTTCCACTGTCGAATTGGGATTAGTTCTAGTTCTCCGGCTGGTTTTGTATGTTCGATCTTAATTTGCTGACAAGTCCTGCATTTAGAAACCTATTCAGCAATTTTCCCTTTAATGCTCCTTCAGGGTACTCCACCAGAGGATAGGTTTGTCAAAGTATCATATGAGCCACGATGGATAACATATGTTGTTGGTTCAGGTGCTTTCTCCTCCTCCTTATCGTGACCGGACCTTCTATTGTTCTCTCTTCGTTACTTATATGTGCTACTGTGCAGGTGCAAGGACATTGGTCTTCTTTCTCATATACAAGGTATGTGCAAAGCTCCTAGACAATAGCAGAAATGCTTCTGATAATGAGAGAAGACCGTTACTGAGGCATAAAGATGATGATATCTTGAGTTTGGGTTCTTCCTATGATTCTGCATCACATGACGAGGAAGATTTTGAAGACTCGCTCGCATTAGGGTCCACTGAAGGAAAACAACTAAAAGAAGGAGAGACTGAAAATTCTCGTTATCTTTGCTTGGTTTGCTCTGATACTGCAAGGGACAGTTTTTTCCTTCCATGTGGACACCGTGCTACATGCTATACATGTGGAACAAGGTAAGCCAGAGATACTAAATTTAGATGATCCAATCAGGACAAGAAAAAATAAATCCGCTCCCGAGTTGTATCATCATAAGAACTAAGGAATATGATTAACAAAACTGCTAATTCCGCAGGATTATGGAGGAGGCAGGAGTTTGTCCTGTATGTCGCAGAAAAATGAAGAAATTGAGGAAGATAATTGCAGTTTGAACAGTACAGGTTTCTGGTGGGATGTTTGTCAATGCCAATCAGACTTGCCTGGAAGAAAACGCACATCCCATTTGCGGAGTAGGATATCTTCATATCATGCTAACCACTTACTGTTGGTTCACAACAATGGAAAAACTAAACAAAAGAAAACTGTTAACGTTAGAGAAATTTCTGTATTAATAAACACTTTGAGGTTGATGCACATACACAAGGACAGAGCCACCTGCTCAGCAAATTATCCTTAACACAATAATTCTCGGGTACTCCTCAATAATGAGAGATGCTATACCCCAATAGAGAAGATGTGTCCAGGATAGAACTGCCCATTATGACTAGTATAAGCACAATACTAGTCACCCTCTAGAACTTAACATCAATTGAAAGTGGAGGGAAATAAACACAATTTGCGCAAAACAAAGCAAAAAGAGGAGAAAAGAGCTGGGGATAGTAGCCTGCTCTGGAGTAAGTTGAAATGGAGAAATGATTTTTCTTTTATAGCCAAAACATGAGAAGCGAATTATTACGCATTGATTAAAATTAATTACATGCATTAACCACGGTTATTATGTTTAAAACGGATACAAAACGTCAAAAAATATTTTCTCATTAAAACAGCTTAATTTTAGCCGGGTCAGACGCCCCCACATTTAAAACAAACTTTAATGAAGTACTTTATCTTCAAAAACGTAAGTCTTGGTTGGCCCGCAGCCTTAGCTACGCCCGCACCCGCAAGCATACTCAATCCCGCAGCACAGCAAGCTCACAAGCCGCAAGCGTGCGTGCTTCGGTGCGAAGCACCGCACATGTGTGAAAAGTATGCTTACTTCAACTAGCCCATTGCCTTAATCCTCCCCCAACAAAAAAAACTTATAAATCCTAAGGGCCCTCCATTAGTTGCATTTTTTGTGGTAATAAAGAGATAACTCATCTCTAGTCTTACCAATGTGGGACTAAAGGTTCTTCATTCACAGTAGTGAAAAATGAGCTAGTGTCCCTTAGTGACTTCTATGTCCTAAGGTCCATTCCTACCAAAACCAAAATACATTTTAAGTCATTTTTCTCCAACAATCCCCCACATGAATGAAAACCCGATAAAAATCAGAAATCAGAAAGCGAGAAATACCTCTTAGGCAATAGGTGTCCTTAAGGTCTTGAACCTTTCCTTAGTGAGAAATTACCGGACTACTTGATGGACAGTGAACGCGATGTCTTGAACTGCCATCGTTTGGTGTAGTTTATCAATAACTTCCACGCGTGATATCTCTCTAGGTGTTGTTAAGTTCGTGCTGTTGTGTCCATTTTGGCCCTGGACATATCTCGTTTCTCAGAATGCTCTAGAGAATCAGCTCAATTCTCATAGGAAGCGGCCCACTTCCTCATTCAGATAGGTGAGTTCTATCAAGAGTGTTTACTGCTACACCCCACTTCAATCTTAAATTGAAACTATAGAACTCGTTAAGACTTAATAAAAAGTCATCCTCACATGCAGTCACACTATCACGTCTACACCATAGGGAAGGGACAGAGAATGAAATTCTCTGATAGTGTTTCCTTTAACCCACCACAAATTAGTTGTCTCATTCGAAACCTTGATCTTGGGATCTCCAGTCAGCAAGGTTGAGTATCCATCATGGCAAGTTTAATTGATGAGCTTAAGCCCCATCCCCCTCGATGCACTACTAATTATCTCCTTGGACAAACCTTTCGTCAAACGGTCCGCGATATTCTCCTTATATCTCACAAAGTCAACAGAAATAACACTAGTTGAGATTAGTTGTTTTAAGGAATTGTGTCTTCTACGAATATGTATAGACTTCCCATTATATAGTTGTTGTTTTTAGCATTAGCTATTGCAGCTTGACTATCACAATGTATAGATATAGCTGGCACAGGCCTATGCCAAAGATGAATGTCTTCTAAAAAGGATCTTAGCCAAACGACTTCCTCTTCAGCTTTATCTAACGCAATAAACTCTGATTCCATAGTGGATCGAGCTATACATATTTGTTTGGAACTCTTCCATGATACAGACCCGCAAGCTAGAGAGAAAACATATCCACTCGTAGAGTTAGACTCCTCTGAGTCCGCTATCCAGTTTGCGTCACAATATCCTTCAAGTACCGCAGGGTATCTCTCATAACTTAAACAAAAGTTTAAAGTATACTTTAAGTACCTTAATACTCTAATAAGTGCATCCCAATGCTCTTCTCCCGGATTACATGTATACCTACTTAACCTACTCACAACATAGGCAATGTCTGGTCTCGTACAGTTCATTAAATACATCATACTTCCTATGACACGTGAATACTCAAGTTGCGAAACTCCATTACCCTTGTTCTTCTTGAGTCTACAACAAGGATCATAAGGAGTACAAGCAGGTTTACAATCAAACTGGTTATATTTTCTAAGCACAGATTCAATATAATGAGATTGACTAAGACTATACCCATTAGAATCTCTTCTAATCTTCATCCCTAAGATTACATCAGCGGAGCCTAAGTATTTCATGTCAAAGTTCCCATTTAGCATGTTCTTAGTGGAGTTAATTACATCCATGTTTGTACCAAGTATAAGCATATCATCAACATACAAGCATACAATCATACAGGCATCATTCACAGGTTTAGTATAAACACACTTGTCAGATTCATTGATTTTAAAGCCACTAGAAATCATTACATGATCAAATTTTTCATACCATTGTTTAGGTGTTTGTTTCAAACCATACAAAGATTTTTTCAGTTTTACAAACTTTGTTTTCACAACCTTTCACTACAAAGCCCTCAGGTTGGTCCATATAAATTTCTTTATCTAATTCACCATTTAGAAAAGCTGTTTTTACATCCATTTGATGTATCTCTAAGTTATGAATGGCAGCAATAGCAATTAACATCCTAATGGAAGTAATTCTCGTAACATGTGAATAAGTGTCAAAGAAATCTACACTTCTATTTGTTTATAGCCTTTAACTACTAATCTAGCTTTGTATTTTTCCACAGTTCCATCTACCTTACGTTTCCTTTTGAAGATCCATTTACAACCTATGGGTTTGCACCCTAGAGGTAAATCTACAATCTCCCAAGTATCATTCTGTATAATGGAATCTATTTCACCAATGGTAGTTTCTTTCCACCATGGAGCTTCAGAAGAAGTCATGGCTTCTCTATAAGTCTGTGGATCAGTCTCAGCTAAGCATGTTATGAAGTCTGGCCCAAAAGATTTTTCAATTCTAAGTCTTTTACCTCTTCTAGGCTCAAATTCATCTTCCTCTACAGGTAATGTCTGACTAGTAGAAGGGACATCTAGGGGATCAACACATATCATGCGAGATTCAGATTTCAAAGGAAAAACATTTTCAAAGAACACAGCATCCCTGGATTCCATAATTATATTCACACCAATTTCAGATATTTCAGAACTCACAACCATAAATCTATATGCAGTAGTATGTTCAGGATACCCTATGAAGACACAGTCAACAGCTTTGGGTCCTATCTTGGTCCTCTTAGTTGGAGGGATAGAAACCTTAGCCAAACACCCCCACACTTTAAAGTATGCATAAGAAGGTTGTTTACCTTTCCATAACTCATATAGAGATTTATCTGATCCTTTAAAGGGTACTCTCTTCAAGACACAACAAGCTGAGAGGACGGCCTCCCCCCACAAGTTTGCAGGTAGTCCTGAACTAATTAACATGGCATTCATCATCTCCTTAAGGGTTCGGTTTTTCCATTCAGCCACACCATTAGATTGTGGTGAATAAGGAGGGGTTACTTCATGTATAATTTCATGCTCTATGCAAAAATCTCCTATAGGGATTACATACTCACCACCACGGTCAGACCTAACAGTTTTAATGGTAGTACTCGTTTGGTTTTCAACTTCTAGTTTATAAATCTTAAAGGATTCTAAGGCATCATCCTTACCTTTAAGTAAATATATGTGACAGTACCTCGTACAGTCATCTATAAATGTGACAAACCATTTTTTACCACCTCTAGTTTGAACATATTTCATGTCAACAAGGTCTAAATGAATTAATTCTAAGGGTTTAGAATTTATCTGAATATTTTTCTTATAAGACTTTTTAGCATATTTTGATTCTACGCAAATTTCACATTATGTTCATTATCCAAAATAAATTTGGGTATGCAGCCTATGGTAGCCATTTTGTTCATTGACTTATAGTTTACATGAGCAAGTCTACCATGCCAAACATTTAATGACACACAAACATAAGAAGAATCAATTTTATTCATTTCAATAGAGGTTACATTCAGTTTGTAGAGACCCTCAATCTTATAACCCTTTCCTACATAATCCTTACCCTTAGTGACAATAACTTTCTCAAATTCAAATACAAGTTTAAATCCCTTATCATCTAACACACCACAAGATACAAGATTTTTGCAGATGTCCAGAACATGAAGAACTTCATTCAATGTAAGAGTTTTGCCAGAAGTGAGCTTCAGCCCAACTTTGCATTTTCCCGCAACCTGTGATGCGGACGAGTTACCCATGTAGAGTTTTTCTCCTTCCCCTACCTTCTGATAGGAGTTGAACATATCTTTGTTTCCACAGACATGCTTGGTAGCACCAGAGTCTACCCACCAGTTTCTCACATTGGTTACCAAATTGACTCCAGACACCGTGCCAGAAAACTCGATTTTGTTGCTTTCAACTAAATTAGCGTTGGGCTTCTTATTATTAAAGTCTTTACATTTCCTACAATGCATTATCATATGGCCAGGAATACCGCAAACATAAGCGCACCTTTAATTTTACTAATGCCAGATTTGGGTTTCGGGAAAGTACCTTTTTTTTGCGGACCAAGCTTGCGGTTGCTGCGGTCCAGGCTTGCGGAAGACTTGTGTTCCATCACATGGGCCTTGTTGGACATGTCCCTTGCGGAAAATATATTTTTGTCTTTTGAACACAACAATTCTTCCACTTGAATCTTCTTACCCAATTCAACCATACTGACTTCACCAGCTTCATGTCTCAATATTCTTTTGTATTCAGACCAAGAAGAAGGTAATTTCTAAATCACCGCAGACACTTGAAACATTTCATCAATCACCATACCTTCAAGAATAATTTCATCAATAATTCGCGGAAGTTCGAGAAATTGGTCTACCACAGATTTGTCATTTGTCATTTTGTATTCCAGGAACCTGGCTACCAAAAACTTCTTATTACCAGCAGTTTCCGCTTCATATTTTGCTTCTAATGCAGCCCATAAGTCAAATGCAGAAAAGTTTTCTCTTGCGTTATAGAAATCATAAAGAGCATCTTCTAAACAGTTGAGAATATGGTTTTTAGCCATATGGTTCTGTCTGCCCCAACTTTCTAATTCTCTTTCATTACCCGGATCATTCAAAGTTTCATCAAAAGGTTTCAGAACTAATTCATCCAACATGTGAAAACTCAGAAAGAACAACATCTTGGATTGCCATCTTTTGAAGTCTTTGCCACTGAACTTTTGTGGTCTTTCAACATCACTTTTAGCTATTGAAACAGAAGAAATAAGTATTGTGTTAAGATTGTTGATTCTGCAACAATGGAAAAACTAAACAAAAGAAAACTGTTAACGTTAGAGAAATTTCTGTATTGATAAACACTCTGAGGTTGATGCACACACACAAGGACAGAGCCACCTGCTCAGCAAATTGTCATTAACACAATAGTTCTTGGGTACTCCTCAATAATGAGAGATGATATACCCAAACAGAGAAGATGTGTCCAGGATAGAACTGCCCGTTATACTAGTCACCCTCTAGAACTTAACAGCAATTGATAGTGGAAGGGAAATAAACACACAATTTGCGCAAAACAAAGTAAGAAGAGGGGAAAAGAGCTAGGGATAGTAGCCTTCTCTGGAGTAAGTTGAAATGGAGAAATGATTTTTCTTTTATAGCCAAAACATGAGAAGAGAATTATTGCGCTTTGATGAAAATTAATTCCTTGCATTAATCACGGTTATTATGTTTAAAACGGATATAAAACGGTCAGAAAATATTTTCTCATTAAAAACAACTTAATTTTAACCGGGTCAGATGCCCCCACATTTAAAACAAAATTTAATGAAATACTTTATTTTCAAAAACGTAAGTCTTGGTTGGCCGCAGCCTTAGCTACTCCCGCACCCGCAAGCACAAGCTCCCGCAAGCGTGCATGCTTCCTTGCGAAGCACCGCACATGTGTGAAAAGTATGCTTACTTCAACTAGCCCATTGCCTTAGTCCTCCCCCAACCACAAAAACTTCTAAACCCTAAGGGCCCTCCCTTAGTTGGATTTTTTGTGGTAATAAAGAGAGAACTCATCTCTAATCTCACCAATGTGGACTAAAGGTTCTTCATTCACAATAGTAAAAAATAAACTAGTGTCCCTTAGTGACTTTTATGTCCTAAGGTTCATTCCTACCAAGACCAAAATACATTTTAAATCATTTTTCTCCAACACTTACATTAACGAATACGTCTATTGATGATACATCATGAATATATTCTTGCCAAAGCTGTGGGTTTCTCCTATGCTAATGGTTTATCCAACCTAATAATACAACACCGTGTATACCAGTGCTAGTGAAAACTCTGGCTCAGCAACTAATAATATGGTGTCTATGTTTGTAACTCACATAATCCCATTAAGTGTATGTATAAGCAAAGTGATTGTCTATGCTACTTGCTTGCTGTTCTCTCTTTACAATAATTTTAAGCCATGGGAAGTAAATTGGTAACAGTAATTTATTCATTGTGTTGTTTCGATGGCAGTAAATTGTATGCCATAATAATTACAAATCTGAGTTATTATGGGTTCCCTTCCCTCTATCAGTCATCTGCAACACTATGGCTCCACGTATTGAAAGCACAGTGTAGCATTCAGAATTGTGAATGGACCCTCTTCTCCAGTGCATTGATGCACATAGTACAAAGAGAGTGTACAGAAGAGGACATGAATATGACAAATGACTAATTCTTCTTACCTTAAGAAAAGGGCAATAAATTTTCCACATTTTGTGGGGATACAGTAGGAGAGTGACTGAACTTTTAGAGAGAGAAACTCAAGGAGCTGCAAGAAGAAACACAGAAAGCAGAAAGATAAAATCCATGAATCTTCTTAATCACAAAAGGTTCTGGAGATTTGTAAAATGGGAAAAATTCACCCAAGGTATTTACGTGCAAGAGCTTCACGTCTTCAAGTCATTGCTCTGTTTGCTTTAGCTTTGTTTTCTCTCACACTTCTCTTCCTCTTTAAGGTACATTCTGTGATTTTACCATATTTTGGTTTCTCTGTGATTATTCTGTAATAACTCATTGGGTAATTTATTCAAACACACAGGTTGATCAGACAAGAACAGTAGCAGGACATAACTTAGAACCAACACCATGGCATCCTTTTCCACATAAAGAATTCAATGATGGTTCAAGATACACAAGAACTTCTAAATTTATTGAATGTTCTTATCTTACGTGTCGTCGATACCCCGATAATAACAACAATATCAATGATTCATCAACTTCATCATCATCAGCAGCAGATCAATCTAAGAATTCATGTCCATCATTTTTTCGTTGGATACATCAAGATCTTGAACCATGGTCTAAATCTGGAATTTCATTATCTACATTTATGGAAGCTAAAAAATCAGCTGCATTTAGGATTACAATTATTGATGGTAGATTATATGCTGATTTTTATTATGATTGTGTTCAGAGTAGAGCTATGTTTACAGTATGGAGTTTTTTACAACTTCTTAAAAGGTATCCAGGATTAGTACCGGATGTTGATCTTTTGTTTGATTGTATGGATAGACCCGTCCTTAATCGGACAGAGTATTCTGGACAAATTCCGCCTCCGTTGTTCCGTTATTGTACCACCAATGCTCATTTCGATATTCCATTTCCCGATTGGTCTTTCTGGGGTTGGTAAGTACTATATTCATGAGAAGTTTGTACACATTATTATTGTTTGTTTAATCTATGGTTTTAGTCTCTTGAATTTAATTATTATATTGAACTGGGTTTTTTTCGTTATGCAATAGAGCTATGTCACTAAAGAAATAGTAGCTTCGCCGTAAAGGGAGACAACTGCACGGAGCAATAGTAAAATATTGCTCTCTTTCTAATCGAGTAATCGAAATCATACCCTTTGCCCCATTAGATCCCAAGACTCTGACAAGAAGAAAGAAAAACAGTAATGTCTGGATTGATTGCCATTGATAAGAAAGCTCTTCTTTAAGTTGACATTTGACTGAAGTGTTTGAATTACATTTGGGACTCTAATCTGGAAATGGTTGCACTGGCTGTTAAGCATGGTATTCTTGTAATGACATATGGATTCATTGACGTAGGCCGGAAGTAAACATAGAACCCTGGGATGATGAATTTAGAAGCATAAAACAAGGTTCTCAAGCTAAAGAATGGATAAAGAGGTGGCCTCGAGCTTACTGGAAAGGAAACCCAGATGTTCTATCTCCTGTTCGTACGGAGTTGATGCGTTGTAATCATTCCCGGTTTTGGGGAGCCCAGATCATGCGTCAGGTTGAGTTCTATCAACATCTCAGAGCATTTTGTACATTTATATGCATCTAAATTGGTTCATTGCTTTGGTTAATTTTAAAGGACTCTATGAAACATCTTACCTTGCACCGCAGAATTGGTTGGAAGAAGCAAAAGGTGGTTATGAGCAGTCCAAACTATCCAATCAGTGTAAACATAGGTAAGCCATAATACTGTATTCTGATTTATTTGGTGACAACAGGGTGGCATACTGAAAAGAAAAGAGTAGTGCACTGCTAGATGTGAATGGGAAACTACCTGACACTTTATACCAAGATCAGCCATGCTTTTCTGCACATCTACAATAATAATTCCTGGTTGTTCATACATGAATATGGTACAATACTCATTGGAAACGGAACCATAGATGGCAAGATTGTGCATAGTGCAACTAATATACACATATTCAAGATATTCAAATAAAATTTTCAACTAGATAGCTCATCGACTTCTTTAAATATTGGATTGCTGGAAAAGAATGAAACTTTTTTCCTAGCGTAAGCATTTTGTTTAAATTGCAAGTTGACAATGTGATGATATCTTGGCGTTTTCTTAGTTGGACCGTCATTTTTCATAGAGTTGACAATGAGACGATTATTTTGCAGGTATAAAATTTATGCAGAGGGCTATGCCTGGTCTGTGAGCTTGAAATACATATTGTCTTGTGGCTCTCTTGCACTAATAATATCTCCAGAGTATGAAGATTTTTTCAGCCGTGGTCTTTTACCGAGAGAAAACTATTGGCCTATCTACCCAACAACAGACTTATGCCGATCCATAAAGTTTGCTGTTGAATGGGGCAACAGAAACCCTTCTGAGGTACAAGCCTACTTTAGCTTTTTGTTAGTTATTTCATAGAGTTGACAATAATTTACCATCCCAATACTGGTTTAATAACAGAATCATGGTGTATTTACTTGTTAATGTAACAATCTAATCCCTAGGTAAAACCTTTTGGCAAGGACAGAATTTATTTCAGCATGAACAAGACATGCTCATAATCAATGCAGAGAGAGTCTCATGGAATTCTCTTTTCCGATCATATAAAGATGCGTTGTAGTGCTTTCCATTTTTGAAACTGCATGCACTTTTCAAATGATAGAAATGCTCCTAATAACGTTACACAATTACGAATGTGTCACCAATTGTTTCTGTTGAATATGTTGAGTTTAAGTAGACCACATCTACTGATGTTCCACCTTATCCAGTTCCCACTTCCCATATCCATTATTATTCATTTTATCCACTCTTAAAATTCTCCAGAAAAATGAAAAGTAAAAATGGGGTTTGCTTGAATTACTATTGTCCACTTAAAGTTGCATAAAGCTTTTGTGTTCAATCTCTAATATACTTACTTTTTTTCTCGTTCCTGCTAATAAGGCTGAGACCATTGGGAGAGGTGGACAAGATTTCATGGAAAATTTATCGATGGAAAAAGTGTACGAGTATATGTATCACCTTATTACTGAGTACTCTAAGTTGCAACATTTCAAGTCATACCCACCTTCATCTGCTCAAGAAGTGTGTATGGAATCTCTTATCTGCTATGCTGATCCAAAGCAGAGGGATTTTCTTGAAAGATCAGCTACCTCAACTTCGTCATCGTTTCCATGCACGCTCCCACCAGCTGATCCTGACATCATAAAAACTTGGATAAGGAAAAAAAAGAAAGTCATTGCAGATTTACAGAAATTGGAGAAGACATGAGCGAATGTAGATACATCCTTACCACATTTAGTCATATACAGGTTTCTTCTCCTTTTCATTTTCTATGGATTACAAAGGTTTCAGGAATATACTTTCTGCCTTCCTAGTACTATTTGTTTTTGTTATAAAATGTTATAATGCAATGCATATTCCATTTCAGCATGAAACAAGGATCCAAAATTATTACAAAAAAAAAAGTTTAATAAGGAGTTTCCTGGCTAACCCAAGTTGTTGCCCTGTAATTTGATCAACCTAATGCCATAGAAGAAGAGTCTTACTCTAACCCGACTAACTATACTATGTGTCTCAATGTACCACTAATGTTAAGTATAGTCAGGTCTTCTTCTGTTGACTTACTATTGTATTACTTTGACTCATGTAGTATTAGGACACCTATTTATGTTTCTCCTTTATATACTGTCTCTAACAGTATTATAACAACTCAATCATTCAGACACATTAATATCATTTTCTCATTTCTCTCAGGATTTCTAATGGTATCAGATAGGTCTGATCTGTTGTTTTTGAGACTGATAATTGACACACAGAGAAGAAGATGATCGAAATCAAGGTGTGTCTTATTGATTGACACTCACTACTTTTTATATGCATTACAACGCAACTGAAAGGAAATAAACTAGGAAACAAAGTGTGCTATTCTCTAGCTGATCATGCGCAAAAACCCATGATCATATTCTACTGCTAGACTAGCATTATTTGCGCAAAAGACTAAACAGAAAATGAACGGTTCTATAAGCCAGTTAAACACGTGATGAAGAGCACGTATATGTATATGCCAACAGTCCCTCCCTTAAACTGAAAGATATCCCTTTTCAGTTTACTTCTGATGTATCCACCATTCCAAGTAGCCTTCGCAACTTCTCAAATTGCTCTAGCTTGAGTGGCTTGGTCATTATATCAGCAACTTGCTCTTGAGAGCTGCAGAAACGCATCTCAATCACTTCATCTTTCACCAAGTCAAGCAGAAAATGGAATCTGACATCTATGTGTTTACTCTTGCCATGGAATGCTGGATTCTTGGCAAGTTGTATGGCTGAGCTACTATCACACTGTATTGCAATACTCCCATGGTTCTCTTCTTCAAGCTGCTTCAGAACCCTCTTGATCCATATGCATTGACATGCGCAAAATGCAGCAGCAATGTATTCAGCTTCAGTAGTTGACAAGGCCACCACAGGTTGCTTCTTTGAAGACCAAGCAACAGCTCCTTCTCCTATTAGAAATACATATCCTGATGTGCTTCTTCTATCATTCATATCTCCTGCATATCCACTGTCAGTAAAGGCAACAAGTTGAAGTGTTTTGCTGCCTCTTTTGTAGTGAATTCCAAGCTCCATCGTCCCCTTCACATACCTTAGGATCCTTTTGGCTGCCAACCAATGTGCCATGGTTGGCTTGGACATGAATCTACTGATGAGACTCACAACAAACATAAGATCTGGGCGTGTTGCAGTTAAATACATTAAACTTCCAACAACTTGATGAAATAAAGTTGTATCAACTCTTGTACCTTCCTCATCTTTTGCTAGATGTGTGCTAGGAACCATTGGATTCTTGACTGCATTACAATTAGTCATTTCAAACATTGCTAGAATCTCTTGCGCATACTTCTTCTGACAGATGAAGATACCTCTAGAATTTTGAAGTACTTCAATTCCAAGGAAGTATCTCATCCTTCCAAGATCAGTCATATCAAAATGCTGCATCATTGCTCTCTTGAATTCCTTGCACAAGTTTGCATCATTCCCTGTAAAGATTAAGTCATCAACATAAAGACTTACTATGAGAATTTTACCTCCTTCTGATCTTGTGAACAATGTGTGTTCACTGGAACATTTTTCAAGACCTTCTCTTTGGAAATATGCTTCAATATTGCTGTACCAAGCTCTTGGAGATTGCTTGAGACCATATAAAGCTTTCTTCAACTTGTAGGCCTTCTCTTCTTCTCCCTTCCTGATGAAGCCCTCAGGTTGATACACAAAGACCTCCTCCTTAAGCTCACCATGAAGGAATGCACTCTTGACATCAAGCTGAAGAACATCCCATCCATAGTGTGCAGCCACTGCAAGAATGATTCTGATGGTGTCAAGCCTTGCTACTGGCGCAAACACCTCAGTGTAGTCCACTCCATAACGCTGAGCATATCCTTTTGCCACAAGCCTTGCCTTGTATTTTTCTACCTCCCCATTCTCATTAAGCTTGGTTTTGTAGACCCACTTCACCCCAATGGGTTTGACACCTTTTGGTAACTCCATCAGCTCCCAAGTTTCATTCTTCTCTATTGCTTCTATCTCTGCAGCCATTGCATCTCTCCATTTCTTGCTTTTAGCTGCTTCTTCATATTTGACTGGATCATCCAATGTTGCCTTTATCATTGCGCACATATCTTCTTCATCAGCAAATACCACCTCATTTGCTTCATAATCAACCATCCAAGATGGTCTTCTTCTCACTCTTCCACTTCTCCCTGCAGTTTCTTCATGATTTGTTGTTTGTAGGGGCATATCCCTCCCTACAACTGCAGCAGCTTCTCTTGTGGTTTGTAGAGGCACATCCCTCCCTACATCTGCAGCTTCCTCATCTCTAGTGGTCATCTCTTCCACTTCATTGCTGCCTCTTGGACCATTCTCAATGGTCTCTTCAACACTTTCTATGTCATCTTCCATCTTCAACTCTTCCTTGGTTGGTTCCCAATCCCAACTTTCTTCTTCTTCAAATGTCACATCTCTACTTATCACAATTTTCTTAGAGATTGGATCATACAATCTATATGCTTTGAACTCATCACTAACTCCCAAGAATATGCATTTCTTGCTCTTGGAGTCTAGTTTAATTCTCTTCTGATCTGGTATGTGCACATGAGCTACACAACCAAATACTTTAAAGTAGCTCACCTTAGGCTTCATGCCACTCCATGCTTCTTCTGGTGTTCTCTCTTTGACAGCTGAAGTTGGACTTCTGTTTTGAATATGTGTGCACCATCTCACAACTTATGGCCAAAAAACCTTGGGTACCTTCTTCTCAGCTAGGATTGCTCTTACTGAATTCATGATGGTTCTGTTCTTCCTTTCAGCAACTCCATTTTGTTGTGGTGTGTAAGCAGCTGTTAATTGTCTCCTTATGCCATGAGTTTTGCAAAATTCTGCAAACTCATTTGAAGTATATTCCCTCCTCTATCTGTTCTCAGACACACAATGTATGCATCTACCTCCTTCTCAACAAGAGCTTTGAAATGTTTTGAATGTAACAAAAGCCTCTGATTTTTCATGTAAGAAATATACCCATGTTTTACGTGAGTAATCATCAATGAAGCTCATAATGTATCTTTTGTTGCTATTGGAAGCAGGCTTGATTGGTCCACACAAGTCAGAGTGCACAAGCTGGAGTGGCTTTGATGCTCTCCAAGATGCACCTTGGTACGGAGGCTTTGTGCTGTTTTCCCACCAAGCAATTCTCACATATCTTGTCTGGAATTGTGATTGAGGGTACACCATCCACCATCTTCTTATTTGCAAGCATTTGAAGTCCTGCATAATTCAAATGACCAAACCTACGATGCCATAAGTATGATTCTTTGTCAGATGCATCTTGCGTTTGATGACACATTGAATCATTCTTAGGGCAAGGTGAGGCCAAGATGCAGAACATTCTATTTCCACTCATATAAGTTTGAATAATTAGCCCCTTAGATGGATGAAACACTTGACACTTGCCTTGCTTGATTTGGACCTCCAAGCCTTTCTCTTGAAGCTGTCCAATACTCAACAAGTTGTTCTTTAGCTCAGGTATATAAAAAACAGTGGTTATTACCTGCACAGCACCATTGACTTGAAGATGCACGCTTCTTTTTCCCACCAAAGCCATCTTGGTGTCATTGCCTAGCTTCACGGTATGCTTGAATTCCTCCTCCAGACTTGAGAACCAAGCTCTGTTGCCTGTCATGTGGTTTGAGCATCCTGAGTCAAGAAACCAACTCTCCTCTCTTTTGGCTTGAGGAGAGTCAACATAAGACATTAACACTAGCTCCTCTTCTTCCTCCATGTACTCAGCATAATGTGCATTTCTCTCCCATTCTGGACAATCAACTTGATAATGTCCTGCCTTATGACACTTGAAGCATTCTACTGATCCTCTTCCTCCATATGAACGTCCTCTTCCTCTATACCTTCCTCCTCTGTATGGACTCCTTCCTCTTCCTCTTCCTGGTTTATCATCATAGACAACCTTTAGAGCTTGTTCTTCCTCTTGAGAGCCCTGCATTCTTTGTTCTTGAACAAGCAAGCTTCCATGAAGTTCATCAATGGACATTGTGTCTAGATTATTTGATTCTTCAATTGCACATACTATATAATTGAATTTAGGAGTTAGAGATCGTAAAACCTTACTCACAACTATGCTAGATAGCACAGTTTCACCATTGGTCTTCATCTTGTGTATCACTGTCAGAGTGCGTGCCATGAAGACATCAATTTTCTCTCCCTCTTTCATTTGCAGCATCTCAAATTTTTTTCGTAAGGCTTGCAATTGTGCTCTCTTGACCTTGGAAGATCCCTGATATTTTTGCTTCATGGAGTCCCATATTGATTTAGATGTGCTTTTATCAAGAATAGTCTCTAGGATTTCTCTGTCAATTGCTTGAAAGAGATAATTTTTGACCTTCAAATCCTTAAGTTTGGCTTTATCAACATTCTTTCTCTGCAGCTCATTTGTTGCTATTGGGATCCCCTCACTCACCAAGCTCCACAACTCCTTGCTACGCAGGAAGTTCTCCATCAACATTGACCAATGATTGTAATGGCCATCAAATTTTGGTGTCACAAATTTTTCTGAAGAATAAGACATATTTTGAACTCACAGATTTGAATAGCTCAGATTGGCTCTGATACCAATTGTTATTTTTGAGACTGATAATTGACACACAGAGAAAAAGATGATCGAAATCAAGGTGTGTCTTATTGATTGACACTCACTACTTTTTATATGCATTACAACGCAACTGAAAGGAAATAAACTAGGAAACAAAGTGTGCTATTCTCTAGCTGATCATGCGCAACAACCCATGATCCTATTCTACTGCTAGACTAGCATTATTTGCGCACAAGACTAAACAGAAAATGAACGGTTCTATAAGCCAGTTAAACACGTGATGAAGAGCACGTATATGTATATGCCAACATGATCCACAAATTTAAAAATTACGTAACATTCTTTCGTTTGATCTGTGATTCAACATTCTTTTTAGCATCTACAAATTCGTACAATCATTTCGATATCAATTTTTCAACATTTTTCAGATTTTTTTAATTTCTTCAACAAATTTCTTAAATATTTTTCTTGTAATCGCTAATGGCTAATACTCGAAGTATGGCTAATCAACATCATGCTAATAATCAACATCTAAATTTCCAAAATTCATTATCTTCTGATAACAATGATGCAAGTTCTTCCGTTGTGAACTCTACCAACACGAATTTTTCATTACCATATACGAATATCTCAAGTTTTGTTTCAATAAAATTGGATTCAACCAATTACTTAATGTGGCGTGAACAATTTGAATCAATCTTGATTTCCACTGATCTTTATGGTTATGTTGATGATGAACATCAAAAACCACTGGCATAAGTTGTTACTGATGGATTTGGAGGACCCAATCCAAAGTGGATTTATTGGGGAAAGCTTTATCAATTTGTTGCTATCTACCTTTATTGGAACTATCTCAAGTGTTATTTTTGGTATGTCTTCTGCTCGTGAATTTGGTTGTTTCTTGAGACTAGTTTTAGAACACAATTTACACCCAGGAAAAACATGCTAAGAATTCAGTTGTATAATGTTAGAAGTGTAACCTCCCAATCCTTGTTTATCTTCACCATATCAAGACAAATGTTGATTCTCTAGCTACTATTGGAGAAAAAGTCAGTGAATTTGACTTGATGATGCACATTTTAAATGGATTGGGAAGAGATTATGACAATTCTGTCATTTATGCTCAGAATCGTGAAACTCCTTTCACTTTTGCTGAAATAACAACAAGATTGTTGAATCATGAGCAGTGGCTCATAGATTAGGAACAACGTTCTAGTATAGTGTTTGATTCTCAGCATACTTCTGCTTTTCATGGTTGTAATATCAATTCTGGTAATGATAATGTTTATAATGCTTTGGATCTAAGCCTAAGTTCAAAAATTCAAAGAACACTCCTCATTTCAAGAATAACCAACATCAACAAGGTTCTTCATCTAATTCTGGTGGTCATTCTGGTGATTCCAATTCAAGAAAGTCTTCAATTGATTTCTCACAAGTTGAATGCAATTTTTTTTTGAAAAATGAGACACTATGCTAGTAGATATTACCTCGGGTATCATCCACCACCTAACAACATCATTAATACTTCTATTATATCTAATGCCAATGTTGTTGAGGTGCAGCAGGCCTTTTCAAGCATGCATGTTGCTGCTAGTTTTGTTCATGATGATCCTTCTACTTCAACTCAGTGGTTATATGATTCGTGAGATTTTAAACATATGAGTGGGGATTCATCCATCCTGTATAATACCTCTACTTATGATGGTAAGAACAAGGTCATGGTTGCCAATGGTAAGACCTTAACCATCTCTCTTACTGGTTGTTCTCATTTGTAAACACCTAAAACTAGCTTCAGGTTCAACAATGTCTTACATGTGCCTGAAATGAAACACAATTTACTTTATATAAAGTTTACTAGAGATAACAATTTTTACTTTAGATTTGATCCTTATGGGTATGAAATTAGTGAGTTGCAAACTGACACCTTATTGGCTCGAGGAAAAATGATCAAAAATATATATATATACTAGATGACCCTCACCCCCGCCAGGAATATGCAGCATAAACCATCTATGAGCAGAGGTTCCTATCATTCCCCTACTCATTTGCTAAGAAACTCAACGTATGGACCTGGTAAAAGAAGTTAAAAAGAGGACACATCGCCATTTATAAAATCCACTGATCAACATTACGGCTAGAAAGAAACGTACCACTTAAATGACTACTCCTCACAGATCTAATTTATTTTCTCCTACTATCGTCTCTCGGTTTATCTCAAACTTTTCTCAAATTATCCTCTCTCGGTTTCTCTCAGTGATACTTTTAAGTAGCTGGGGTTTTATGTACACCATATGAATTTTCTCCCTAGCTTGTATATTCTCATTGTATTAAATTCCTGGTGTAAAAGATTACCGAGGTTCATTAGAGGATGTTGTATGAGATCAATAAGAAGTGGATTATAATCTTCAACACCATTAGCTTCATCTATAATTAGGTTTTCATCTCCCAATGGTTTATCGTCATCTATAAAGTTGACTGGTCTTCAAGTGGAAGAGGGAAGAAACCGGCAGCTATTTTAACTGAAAGAAATAAAAAATAATAAGATATATAACTATATGATGGATCGATATGATACAATAAAGATCATCAAAAACCAAAATAAGTAAAAAAATTGAAAATTTTTTTATAACTCATTGATACTTATACTACTAAGACAAAATCATGAGTTATATCATATAATAAGATATTTATCATTGAGAAACAAAAGAAATTAAGATCAATCATGATTCAAAAAAAAAAATCCACTGATCAACATTATGGCTAGAAAGAAACTTAAGCTTAAAGGATTACTCCTCATAGATCTAATTTATTTTCTCCTACAATTATCTCTCGGTTTCTCTCGGCTTTTCTCCAACTATCCTATCTCGGTTTCTTTCGGTGATGTTTAAGTATTACTACCCTAGAGTTTTTTTATGTACAATAAAATTTTTTGGATCAATTTATATTAGCACAATGTATATACTATATGCAATATGATACGAGCATAATTCATACATACTTATCGTCTAATTTATATTTGCTAGTACTTATAATTGTACTAATTTTATCATTTTATTACTTTAATAGGTGGTATACATAAAATCTGAAATTATGATTAAATATGGTTAAACGGACTAAATTATTAATGGAGTCAGTTGCTTATCCATTTGGAACGTAACTACACGTCTCAATGACCAATTATGTTTAGTCGGAGAGAGATGTCAGTTGTAATGGCCACAAACAAAAGAAAAAGTAAACTTCTTTTGGAATTTGAGAAGTTGAGGTGGCGTTAATCAAAGGGTGGCTCGGTTGAGAATTAAATAAATAAAAGAGGGTAGATGTTGTTGGAGGTAAAAGAAGAGAATAATGTGGGGACGTTGGACAACACGTGGGAACAAAAAGTGGGTGTTTTCTCATGTTTAGTTAGATAGAGGTAGAGTGAGCAGAAGTTGGAAGGTGGATGATAGATTTGGTGTGGACGTGGGCGTGGCAATTGGGAAAGTTGAGAGAAAGTGAAGCGGGGGTTCTGTTGGAGTTGGTCGGTGTGAGGAATTAAAGAAGAGGGTTGGTGTTGGCTTGACGAGGAGACACAAGCTACAGTAAAGTGAGAATGCTGAAATGGTTCGGTTAGTGGGGGCTTCTCTAGTATCTTTTTGTTTGGTGAGAGACGTGAAAAAAAGAAGGTGGGGCAGATAGTTTGGTGACGTGGCCAGGAAAAGAGAGATTAGGTGGAGGTATAAAAGAAGAAAACGGGAACAAAAAAACAATAAATGAGTTCTTTTTTAGGGGAAGCGGACACAGAAAGAGAGTACATCCGTTTTGGCCATTGGAGGAGTAAATAAAATGAGAGAATAAAAAGAGAAACTGGTACTAGTGACGACGGTGACCATGGTTTATTTTATTTTTTCTTTGTAATTAATTTTAATTGGTTTTGAGAAATTTAACTCCATGTTTTGCTAGATTTCGTGATTAGAGTTTTAGGTAGAAATCGATTTTAATTGTGCATTCATGTGAACTCCATAATAACGTTTTTGTATGATTCAATGACTAGTAATTTCACTTCATATAGCTTGGTATCTAATTGTTTATGTGATTTTTTTTATTGTTTATGCTTTTCAATTGATATGCCGTGCTTGGGTTAAATTCTTTGACGGTGTATGCTTTAGGATGGATAAATAACACTTTAGAATTGCTACATTAGAAGCGAAGGACCTTGTATCGGTGAAACTAAACATTCAGGATTTTATTAAAATATTCTCCGAGCTATGAGGTTGATTCCAATATTTGTCTCGAGTATTATAGAAAATACGTTTGGAGATTGTATGAATTTTGCATGATTAAATTGGTGCAAACCAAATTCCCTAGTTACTGATTCCGTCACTGTATAATTTTAGTTTAGCTAATTTAGTTATTTCATTAGTATTCTCATAAAAATCCAAAATCATCGTTTCTGGTTAGTTTATTAGAGATACTGATTAAATTATTTTTCCGCTCCCCGTGAGTTCGACCCATATTTGCCGCTTCTACATTGTAGACACCGTGCGATTGCAGTTATTATATATAGGTATCCTAGAACCCTATCAATTTTTGGCGCTGCTGCCAGGGAGCGGTTGTGAAATATTGTAATTAGTATTTTTGATTTTCTAATTATAGTTTAAGTTTTTATTTTATTTATTTTTATTTTAGGATTTTTAGTTCTATTTGACTTTTTTATGTTTTAGAATTTTATTTTAGGTATCTTTTCTGAGGATGATGACTCCTCCTCAGAAGACGTCATCTAAGATGACACTTAGTGAATATATATATATATGTGTCACGACATAAGGAAGTTCTTGCTTCACATATGGTAAGTCAAGAATCACCTCAAACGATATATGAGAAGTATTATAAACGCAATCCGCTTAGTTTGGATCAAAGATTGAGAGTTATGGAATGCCAGAGATTATTTGTTGATGATGATCAGTTTTGTAGTGACTCTCTGTTCCAGACAGAATATATAGATGGACCTGTGAATGATTATGTGGATGATTTGCCTAACTCCATATATGAATCTATCTCACAAGATCATTCGCTCGACTTAGAGGTTGTTTCTAGACCCCTAGACTTTCAAAAGTTACCTAATTTACGGTTAGAATTGTGTGTCTCTCAAGTTTTGTTGGATTTACTTTGCATCCAAGTATTGGAGAAAATGATTTTTAATGTTTTGTTTTTGGTCTTGGTAGGAATGGATCTCAGGACCTAATGGTCACCAAAGACACTAGCTCATTTTCACTATTTTTGAATGAAACCTTTAGTCCCACATATGAGAAACTAAAGAAGTTTCCTCTCCATATTACTAGGAAAATTGCTTCTTAGATTGGCCCTTTGGGTCAACACACTTTTGTGTGAGGGGAGACGACTAAGGCAATGGGCTAGTTGGTGCAACTATACTTTCACACACGCGCGGTGCTCGCACTGAAGCACGCGCGTCGCTGCCGTCCGGTCGGGCGGCCCGGGCGATCTCGGGTGTGGGTATGGGTCAACCAACACTTATCTTTTTGGACAAAATACTTTTGAATTATTTCCTTAAGCGAATTTAAAATCAAAATAAGTTTTATCTTTAATATAGGTGGGCGCCTGACCCAACGAATTTATTTTCTTTCTGTTTGTGTTCTTATATCGACATAATGTGTCTCGCTGTTTTCTTAGCGTTTTGAAAATTGGGTTTTAATTCGTATTTATTTATGTCATTAATCCAGATTTTATTCTCTCATTAACTGCACATTATTTCGACCATCTATCTTATCCACTATATAAACCAGTCGAATCCTTCATTCCAAATTATGTCCAGAAGAGGCTACTATCCCTCTTCTTTTCGTCTCTCTTCCTCTGTGTGGTTTTTTATTTTTGTGCTCTTGTTGTTGAGTTCGTTGAATGGGCAAGTGTGCTTATAGTATTTGTAATAGGCAGTTTTATCCTGGATACGACTTCACCACAGGGTATTAGCATCACTCATTTTTGAGGCATATCGGTGAACTATCGTGTTAAGGACAACTTGATGATCAAGTGACTCTATCCTCAGTCTGTTGTTTAAAATTGAGTGTTTTATGTAAGTTATCAGAATTTTATTTTAACATCATTATTTCAATATTTTAATTGTTACAGAACAAACAATTTTAACACGATATCACTTCTTCTGTAACAATGGGTAAAAATGATATTGACATACCAGAAAGATTCGTGGGAAGGATTTCAAGAGATGGCAAACAAAGATGTTGTTTCCTGAGTTTTCATATGCTAGATGATCTTGTTCTGAAAATCTTTTGATGAGAGTTTGAATGATGCTGGAAATGAAAGGGAATTGGACAGTTGGGTTAGGCAGAATTATATGGCTAAAAACCATATTCTGAAATGTTTAGAAGATGCACTGTATGACTTTTATAATGCAAAAGAGAATTTTACTGCATTTAATTTATGGGCTGCCTTAGAAGAAAAATATCAAGCTGAAACTGCTAGAAGTAAGAAATTCTTGGTAGCTAGGTTCTTGGAATATAAAATATCGAAGGACAAATCTGTGGTTGATCAATTCCTTGAACTTCAACGTATTATCAATGAAATTCTTGTTGAAGGCATGGTGATAGATGCAACTTTTAAATTGTCTATTGTGATTGAGAAATTACCGTCTTCCTGGTCAGAATACAAACGTAGATTGAGACATGAAACTAGTGAAGTCAGTATGGTTGATTTGGGTTAGAAGATTCAATTGGAAGAATTGTTGTGCTCCAAGGACAAGAACGTATCTTCTGCAAGGTACATGTACAACAAGGCTCATGTAATTGAACATAAATCTTCCAATGTTGAAAAAGGTGAAAGCAGCAAACACAACCCTAAGCATGGTCCTCCCAAGAAAGGTACATTTCAGAAACACAAATATGGCATTAATAAAATTAAGGGTGCTTGTTATATTTGTGGTATTCCAGGCCATATGGAAATTCACTGTAGAAAACGTAAGGACCTTTATAATAAGAAAAATAATGTTAATTTGGTTGAAAACAACATGAATGAGTTTTCTGGTACGGTGTCTGAAGTCAATTTGGTAACCAGTGTGAAAGACTGGTGGGTAGACTCTGTGGTTACCAAGCATGTCTGTGGAAACAAAGATATGTTCACCTCCTATCAAAAGGTAGGGGAAGGGGAGAAACTCTTCATGGGTAACTCGTCTGCAGCACAGGTTGCAGAAAATACAAAGTTGGGTGGAAGCTCACTTCTGGAAAGACTCTCAAATTGAATGAAGTTCTTCATGTTCCGGACATCTGCAAAAATCTTGTTTCTTGTGGTGTTTTAGATGATAAGGGTTTTAAAAATGTTGAATCTGACAAAGTTGTTGTCACTAAGGGTAAGGATTATGTGGGTAAGGGTTATAAGAATGAGGGTCTCTATAAACTTAATATAACCTCTGATGAAATGAATACAATTGATTCTTCTGCTTATGCTTGTGTGTCATTAAATGTTTGGCATGGTAGACTTGGACATGTAAACTATAAGTCAATGCATAAACTGGCTAGCGTAAGCTGCATACCCAAATTTAGTTTGGATAATGAACATAAATGTGAAGTATACGTAAAATCAAAATATGCTAAAAAACCTTTTAGAAAAAATGTTCAGAGAAATTCTAAACCCTTAGAATTAATTCATCTAGTTGACATGAAATCAACTCAAACTAGAGGTGGTAAAAAATGGTTTATAACTTTCATAGATGACTGTACCAGGTACTGTCAGGTATACTTGCTCAGGGGTAAGGATGATGCCTTATAAGCCTTTAAGATGTATAAAATTGAAGTTGAAAACCAATTAGATGTTACCATTAAAAGAGTTAGGCATGACCGTGGTGGTGAGTATGAAATTCATGTAGGGGAATTTTGCTCACAACAGACCATTCCTCCTTATTCAACACAATCTAATGGTGTGGCTGAACGGAAGAACCGAACCCTTAAGGAGATGATGAATGCCATGTTGATTAGTTCAGTATTACAGGAAAACTCTTGGGGGGAAGCCGTCCTCTCAGCTTGCTATATCTTGAACAGGGTACCCTTTAAAGGATCAGATAAAACTCCAAATGAACTATGGAAAGGTAAACAACCTTTTTATGCATACTTCAAAGTGTGTGGGTGTTTGGTTAAGGTTTCTATTACTCCTCCTAAGAAAAATAAGATAGGACCCAAAACTGTTGATTGTGTCTTCATAGGGTATCCTGAGAATACTAGTGCATATAGATTTATGGTTGTAAGTTCTGAAATTGGTGTGAATACTATTATGGAATCAAGGGATATTGTGTTCTTTGAAAATGTTTTTCCATTGAAATCTGATTCTCACATGATATGTGGTTATCCCCTAGATGTCCCTTCGACCAGTCGAACATTACCTTTAGAGAAAGATGAAGTTGAATTTGAGCCTAAAAGAGGTAAAAGGCTTAGAACTGAAAAATCTTTTAGGTCAGACTTCAAAACATGCTTAGATGAGACTGATCCACAAACTTATAGAGAAGCCATGACTTCTTCCGAAGCTCCATGGTGGAAAGAATTTGTCATTAGTGAAATGGATTCCATTATACAAAATGGTACATGGGAGATTGTATTTACCTCTAGGATGTAAACCCATAGGTTGTAAATGAATCTTCAAAAGGAAACGTAAGGTAGATGGAACTATGGAAAAATATAAAGCTAGGTTAGTAGCTAAAGGCTATAAACAGAAAGAAGGTGTAGATTTCTTTGATACTTATTCACCTGCTACGAGAATTACTTCCATTAGGATGTTAATTGCTATGGATGTTGTTCATAACTTAGAGATACATCAAATGGATGTAAAGACAACTTTTCTAAATGGTGAATTAGATGAAGAAATTAACATGGGCCAACCTGAGGGCTTTGTAGTAAAAGGTTGTGAAAAAAAAGTTTATAAACTGAAAAAATCTTTGTATGGTTTGAAACAAGCACCTAAAGAGTGACATGAAAAATTTGATCATGTAATGGTTTCTAGTGGTTTTAAAATCAGTGAATCTGACAAGTGTGTTTATACTAAACTTGTGAATGATACATGTGTGATCGTATGCTTGGATGTTGATGATATGCTTATACTTGGTACACACATGGATGTAATTAATTCCACTAAGAACATGCTAAATGAGAACTTTGACATAAAAAACTTAAGCCCCGCTGATGTGATATTAGGGATGAAGATTAGAAGAAATTTTAATGGATATAGTCTTAGTAAATCTCATTATGTTGAATCTGTGCTTAAAAAATATAATCAGTTTGATTGTAAACCTGCTTGTACTCCGTATGAACCTTGTTGTATACTCAAAAAGAATAAGGGTAATGGAGTTTCACAACTTGAATACTCACGTGTTATAGGAAGTCTTATGTATTTGATGAATTGTACGAGACCATACATTGCTTATGCTATGAGTAGGTATACCAGTAATCCAGAGCAGGAGCATTGGGATGCACTTATTAGAGTGTTGAGGTACTTGAAATACACTTTGACCTTTTGTTTGAATTATGAGAGGTGCCCTACCTTCCTTGAAGGATTTTGTGATGCAAAGTGGATATCAGACTCAGAGGAGTCTAAGTCTACGAGTGAATATGTTTTCACTCTAACAGGTGGGTCTGTCTCTTAGAAGAGTTCCAAACAGACATGTATAACTCGATCCACTATGGAATCAAAGTTTATTGCGTTAGATAAAAAAGAAGAGGAAGCCGCTTGGCTAAGATGCTTTTTAGAATACATTCCTCTCTGGCATAGGCCTGTGCCAACTATATCTATACATTGTGATAGTCAAGCTGCAATAGTTAATGCTAAAAACATCAATTATAATGGGAAGTCTATACACATTCGTAGAAGACATAATTCCATGAAACAACTAATCTCAACTGGCATTATTTATGTTGACTTTTTGAGGTCTAAGGAGAATATCACGAACCCTTTGATAAAAGGTTTGTCCAAGGAGATAGTTAGTAATGCATCGAGGGGGATGGGGCTTAAGCTCATTAAATAAACTTGCCATGAAGGATATTCATCCTTGATGACTGGAGATCCCAAGATCAAGGTTTTGAATGAGACAACTAATTTTTGTTGGGTTAAAGGAAACACTATAAGAGAATTTCATTCCCTGTCCCTTCCTATGGTGTAGACGTGATAGTGTGACTGCATATAAAAGATGAATTTTTATTAAGTCTTAATGAGTTTTATAGTTTCAATTTAAGATTGAAGTGAGGTGTGGCAGTAAACACTCTTGATAGAACTCACCTATATGAATGTGGAAGTGGAACGCTTCCTTTGAGTATTGAGTTGATTCTCTAGAGCATTCTGAGAAACGGGATACGTCCAGGGCCAAAATGAACAAAACGACACAAACTTGACAGCACCTAGAGAGATATCACGCGTGGAAGTTATTGATGAACTACACCAAACGATGGTAGTTCAAGACATCGCGTTCACTGTCCATCAAGTAGTTCTGGTAATTTCTTATTAAGAAAAGGTTCAAAACCTTATGGACACCTCTTGCCTATAGTGGTATTTCTCGCTTTCTGATTTCTGATATCGGTGTTTTATTCATGTGGGGGATTGTTGGAGAAAATGACTTTTAATGTTTTGTTTTTGGTCTTGGTAGGAATGGATCTTAGGACCTAAGGGTCACCAAAGACACTAGCTCATTTTTACTATTTGTGAATGAAACCTTTAGTCCCACATAGGAGAAACTAAAAAAGTTATCTCTCCATATACTAGGAAAATTACTTCTTAGTTTGGCCATTTGGGTCAACACACTTTTGTGTGAGGGGAGAGAACTAAGGAAACGGGCTAGTTGGTGCAACTATACTTTCACATACGCGCGGTGCTTTGTACCGAAGCACGTGCGCCGCTGCCGTCCGGTTGGGTCAACCAAGACTTATCTTTTTGGACAAAATACTTTTGAATTATTTCCTTAAAGATTTAAAATCAAAATAAATTTTGTATTTACTATGGGGGGCGCCTAACCCTGCGAGATTATTTTCTTTCCGTTTGTGTTCTTATGTCGACATAATGTGCCCGGTTGTTTTTTTACCGTTTTCAAAATTTGGTTTTAATTCGAATTTATTTCTGTCATTAATCCAGATTTATTCTCTCATTAACTGCACATTATTTCGACCATCTCTCTTCTCCGCTATATAAACCAGTCGAATCCTTTATTCCAAATTGTGTCCAGAAGAGGCTATTATCCCTCTTCTTGTCGTCTCTCTTCCTCTGTGTGGTTTTTTATTTATGTGCTTTTGTTGTTGACTTCGTTGAGTGGGTAAGTACTGTAGTGCTTATAGTATTTGTAACAACTATTTTTATCCTAGATACGACTTCACCACAGGGTATTAGCATCACTCATTTTTGAGGCGTATCGGTGAACTATCGTGTTAAGGAAAACTTGATGATCAAGTGACTCTGTCCTCAGTGCGCTGTTTAAAATTTAGTGTTTTATTTAAGTTATCATAAATTTTATTTTAACATCATTATTTCAGTATTTTAATTTTTGGAGAACCAACACCAAGTACCCAAAGGAATTTTCTGTTCCTGACAACGTGCATGAACCAGTTGATACTTCCCCAATCCCAATATTATCCCCATATTTTGTTCTTTACGCACTTCCATGTGTAGTTAAAACTTGGTTTGGGGGTAATCCCTTGTTTTTGATAGTTTAAGTGTCCCCGTGTTGCCATAACATAAGTGTGAAGTTGTCATTTGTAAATATTGTATTTTTTGTTGATCCCCAAATTTTCAGGTTGTTAATTTTTGGAGATCCTTTCTGTACATATCCAGTTGGTATATTTTTATTTTCTGGTTTTTATTTTATTTTACTTTCAGTGTTCTTTGTTATTACTATTGTTTGATTGTTTTACAGAGAATACTACTTTTCTTACGTCAATCAGGTGAGACGTTCCAATCCCTTTTCTCAGATTTATATTTTTCTCTTTTATTTATATTTATTGCATGTCATTCTAGGTTGCACAGTTTGAAACATTGAGGACAATGTTAAATTTAGGTTTGGGGGTAGAGTTTCCAAAAATTGATGCCAATAAGAAACTCAAAAATCTATAAATTTGTTAACTATTCAGGATGATACTAACCATTCTAGGTAGATGAAAACATAGCTCTTATTTATGGGAATGTGTCCTCAGTTAAATGGTCTATTCATTTTGCAACGGGTCCCCGGAATTTAAGCAGCCGTTGCAAAAATGGTGCTGCAAATTACAGCAACGTCTAGTGCAACTTTTATATATGATGCTGAAATAAGAATTAATGCAACGTTTTGGTTGAATTTAAGCAACACATTTCCGCTGCTAATCAAAAATTATATTAGAAAAAAAAACAATTTTTCATTTTACAAATTTCCAATATTATAAAAAAATTCAAAAAATCCAATATTTAAATTTTTATACCTTCATATACAATTCTCATATACCATCCACTTTATGTTAGTAATTTAACATACAACTAATATAACTAATAAATGAAGATATTCATCGCGTAACTATAAGAAAAAGTTGGATACATTTTACATGACAATATCATCTATAAATTTTTCCTACCACAAAACATATCAAACAGCACTCAACACTTGTAGTTATACGCTTCAAAAAAAAAAACAGTTGTACTTCTACCTGCACAAATACTTCTTAATAGATCGTTGCTGCTACACACATGAGTTTGGAATCACTCTCTACTTAGCATTTATCCTATAATGTGCAGGTAGAAGTACAAGTGTTTTAAAGAGCTCACATGGATCATCTGCGTAATCTCAGCAATACACCGCTGCCTTGTATGGAGTTTATTAGAAAAATTGGTCACGACATCAGGAACAGATCCAGGAAGAGGCACTTTCAACCCTGATCCATCAACAACAGAAACTGCATAAAAAAAGGGAATCTGCAATTACTTATAAGGAAGACGGAGATACAATCGAAAAGTAACACATGCACTATATGTTGTAAATAACATAAATGTTCTACTCCATCTAGAACAAACAGGAAAATTAAAATGTTTGAAAACATTAAGTATGAACATGTGCAATAATCGAGATTGTAATGTAAATAAATTATCATGAAATGAAATCCACTACTTCACAGCCTCAGGGAATGTTTAGCAAGTCTCAAAGGGCTATATCTCTATACTATAAAAAAAAGTAAGAAATTTAGAAGTTGCAATTCAACTAAACACACACTTTCAGGTACTTGATGCCGCAAAAACAACAGCTATATGACTTTTGAGCTCAAAAACAACTAAGAAATTTAAGTTAAGTAAAGAATTGTAAGATTAACCACGGATTTATAACTGCAATCAATTGGCTAAACATATTTTTAATCTATTCTACAGAGAATGAAGTATAATACCTGTTAATCCGAGATTTCTCAGATCCCAAAGAACTAAATGGTTGTCTGTACCTCCAGGAACCGATCTGCATTTTCTCCTTGTCAACGCAAATGCTAAAGCCTGAGCATTTCTTTTCACTTGTTGCATGTAAGCCTTGTGCTCAGGTGTTGCGACTTGTTTTAGAGCAATTGCTAGGGCTTGCAAATGAAAGCCACTGCTGCTTTGTGACAGAACATGAAAGACATGAGGTGAAGCTAAACAATCTTAAATCAACTTGCCCATACAAGATACTTAATCCAGATAAAAAACAAGAACCAAACTGCAGTACTCAAATATTGTTTAACGCATTCAACAATATAACCTTCTATCTAGAGTACGCGTGTAGCATGCCTAACTGCCTATTTATTTATATTTTCATAGTTGCACATGCTAATAGCCTCCAGGTTTGGTAGGACAATGGGTCCATGCATAAATACAAGTCTGGTCCCAAACGTGAGAAGAATAACAAACACTATACTTGCATAGATATAATTTGAGAAAATAGGGACAAAATAAATAAATACATATAAAGACTTATAACAAGACCTACCAACAGCTTGCCAACCAAGAACACTAAGGTAAAGAGAAACAAGACACATGCAACCCAAATGTCAGAGATACAGACCTACACTTGCTAAAGCATACCAAACTGTCAAGGATTTTCTGAGATTAAACATAATTAAGAAGATGATAAAAGAACCACCATTATACTAATTCTGCTACTTATAGCATGTCCACGATTCAGGAATACGTCAATCAATCTAAGAATGATACCAAAAGACATATAAATAGTAGATTAAAGTAAAACTATATGAGAAGATTCCAAACCTTAGCAGCAACTAGACCACTAATATGAGCCATATCACACATTAGCACAACTCCACACTTATCAACAATCTGTCTAAACCTCGCATAATCCCACTCTCTAGGATACGAACTCCCACCGCAAATAAGTATCTTAGGGCGAAAATCAATTGCCCTATATTCTAACTTATCATAATCGATGTAGCCAGTATATGCGTTCACTTTATACGGGAAGCTTTCAAAGAAAATTGAGGCAACGAAACTTTCTTCTCACTAGGTGTACAGTACCCGTGACTCAAATGTCCTCAAGAAGGTGAATCCAAACCCATAATCCTATCTTTAGGCATAAGAAGACCAGTGTACACAACAAAATTTGCAGAAGTGCAAGAATAAGGCTGAACATTTACACCCCAATTTCATGTATATCTGGATCAGCAACAGACAAAGGTTGATTACTCCAAGCAATAACAGCAGCTCATTTAGTTTCAAAATAGGTATACATTGCTAAATATGACCATCCTATGATGATAAAAGTAATAATGGCAACAACAACTAGTAAATTTATTTCTAGCACTCACCCGAAATTGCAAACTCTTCACCATAGCACTCCTACATCCAAGCTCGTGCTGCATTGCTTTAATCTATGCATAGAAACAACCAAAACTTTGAATATTACAAAATTTACTTTATCTTTGACTATGTTCACTTCCTGCAAATTTCAACAATAATACCCAACCAGTTCTCATCAAACACTAATCTAATATTCTGAAGCAATGAAAATAGAATGAGAAGGAATGTAGTGATACAACTGTCCATTAACATCTTACTGTTTGCTTGAGAAAGACGCTAGTTCTGCTGCTGCAACTTCTAAAACAAAAACATGATGCCTTAGCACTAATGAAATTTGTGAAATCAATCTCTTTATCTTTTATTCTTTGCTTCTATAATCAGCAGTGTCACGGAATGCCTACCTTAGCGCTAATGAAAATTTTGTGGAAGTGGTGTTTGTGTCATCAGGATACAAAATCATTTGTGATTCGAAGAATTTGTCCCTGCCATAAGTAATGCACATTTAGCTTTTACTGCCACAAATCATTTGACAACCAGTTTATTAGTAACACAATGTACCAAATCTTACTTGAGATCCCAAAGAAGTGAGGTACAGATACACAAGTTAGAATGGTGGTATACCATTCAGCAATATAGCTTGCACAAGATCTAGCTTCAAGCAACGATCAACAAAATCCTCGTATCTTTGAACTTTTTATAACCAAACTTCCGAAATATTGTTGCTTTACAACTCCATCTCAATTCATCTTCCCTAAACATAAAAGCAAATCAAGTACATGATCAGATACGAAATTGGGGTTTTTCAAACCCTAGAGAGAGTAATGTAATCAAAGTTCAGAGTTTTATTTAATGTAAAGACTGTGAACACAAAAATGAGAACTAGGGTTTATATTTGTACCTCCAATCCCACGATTCTCAGTATCCAAGAACTTCACAGCTAAGCTGTAATTGTAGCACAAGTTAAAAATCTTCGATACCAAACAAGCAAAAACCCAAACACACAAACCATACTTTGTTAATACTGCAACCAATTATTCATATGATCTTAAACCTTCGACTAAAAATCTTCAACACCAAAAAAGCAAAAAACTGAAAATACAATCAATTTTCTACGGTTACGAAAAATTCGAGTTAATATAGGATAGATCTAGATTTATGGGTTTTGATTATGACATCAAAGTTTCTTGGTTTCTAGTTTTTCGGCTGAAATCATATGAGGGATCTGAGAGTTATTTTTGGTTAGAGAAGAGGGGTTTTCGAGAGAGAGAGAGAAAAACGAGGTGTTCCTTGGCCTCTTTTTAAGTCATGAGAGATAATGAAAAATAGAGACAAAGTTTTTTTCAAATTAAAAGAAAATAGAAAAAAATACTACATGTCAGTAATAATAATGAAATAGAAATAACTGTCTGATGATTGATTTTGGGGGGGGAAATTTTCATGATTAAGTTTTAAGGGGGAAATCGATTAGTAGTTAGGAAAACAGGGAAAGAAATTGAGGGAAGTGAAATTCAAAATTTTCTAAAAAGACCAAATTGAATTAAACTAAAATCGGATAAAACAATCCAACAGTAAGTACCTTGTAAATAAGAAAATTTACAGTTATACCATAGTTTGCAACGTATATAGATGTTGAAAATACGTTGCTTAATTAATTTTATAATTTAAGCAACGTCTTTTCCGTTGCAAATCAAAAAAACAAATGTGGTAAATTTCCTGATATGACGTAGTGTTACATATGCTAAATGTAGTCGCGATTCCTACGAAAGTGAATTAGGATTTTTATTTTATTTTTAGATTAATTTTGCTCGAAGACTAGCAAAAAATATAGGTTTGGGGGCTTCTCTAGTATCTTTCTGTTTGGTGAGAGACGTGAAAAAGAGAAGGTGGGGTGACATGGCCAGGAAAAGAGAGAGTAGGTGGAGGTATAAAAAAAGAAAAAGGGAACATAAAAAGAATAAGGGAGTTATGTTTTGGGGGAAGCGGACACAGAGAGAGTACATCCGTGACGGCCATTGGAGGAGTAAATAAAACAAGAGGAGAAGAAGAAAGACGGGTACCTGATAGACACATTTTTTGTGTCTGATTTGATCTCATTTCTCTATATAGTTAGTACTCACTTTGTACTTATTATGGTATTTTATGTGTTTGTAGGTGTTTTTGGAGAAATAAACTTTTAGGGAAAAATTGATTAAAAAGTGTTCAAAGCACCCTCAAAACTGATAAAGGAACTCAACAAGAAATGATAAAGGCACCTGTACTTTGGATAGGGGCACCCCCTTCATTTTCAAAATTCAAAGGAAAAAATGGCGGGAAGTCTTTTCTCTCGCTATGAAGTTATGGTTAGTGGTTGATTTGGGATATTCAAGGAGTTACGACAACAAGATATTCTAACCTTATTAAGAGAGCTTTTTACAACCCTTCTACACGTAAAATCAACATCAAATCTTGCTACCATTCTCGCATAACAAATTATCTCGTGAAAAATGGTTTAAAAGAAAAGAGGATATACTTAATTAATCTGATTTGATATAAAGAAAAATAAGGAAGATTTTATTTCCTTAAACAATCAACAATATATTCTGGAGTTATTACATGGTAGCAGAATCATCCAGGAGAAGAGAAAAAAAATATCCGAGAGAAACAAAATATCTCATCCGAGATTATTCTCATTAAAAGAGAAGATTTTGAAGGGATTTATAGTTTGGTTGGTGTTGTATTATAAATAGGAGAGGAGAGAATCAATCCAAGGGGGGCTGACTATGTCCAGAAAGAAAGAAATCAAAAAAATCATAAAATCAGCTCATGATCGTGATGAAGAAGATGAAGAAATCGTTGCTAAAAGGTTGAAGTTTTCGTGACCAAAAAGTTGAAGATTCTATTGCTAAAGCTTTTAACTTTGCAACATTTATCTTCATTTTGCAACGTTTATCTTCAGTGAAACACTTTTCCCTCTATAACAGTGAGTCTGTAACGCTTATAAACGTTGCAAACTCGTTGTTTTCATTATTTTCACTCTTTTTCATCGTTTGTAAACACTTTGAGCCATGAACCATTATTTTGAGCAAGAGATTAATATGAGGAGCTAAACCCCTTTGCTGAGGCGATAGAGGAATCCATTGTTCTAAGAAAAATGGTATAGTTCTATTTTAATTGATTTGCAATTTTTTATGATTATTTGCTTTGATTAAAAAATTGATTTAAGGATTTTTATTGAGCGGTTATGATTTCTTTTGATAGAACATGCTTAGCCTAGGCTTTTTGATGTTCTATATTTACGATTTACAATTGTTACTTTGAAAATCTACTTTTGCAACATATTATAATCACTTTAAACGTAAAGAATTGCATGAATATTGATTAGATTGAATCACTTTAATTGGTTAATGGTGAAATCCATAACCTCAGTATTTGTGAATATTATTTTCATCTTTTGTGTATATTTTCTATTTTATTTTATTTTTTCTAAAATCAATCTTCACAAGTTCGAGAGTTTGAAACTCATTCTTACCACATCTACAAATCTACATCAAAATTTTGGCGGCGCCGACGTGGATTTTTTTTAGATTTTTTTTTAGGTTAGTTAGTTTAGTTAGATTTTTATTTTTATTTGTTTTATTTTACGTTTTTGGGTATTTTTCTTTGTATTACAGATTTTGGATCAAAAAAAAATGGATCCAAAGATTATATTGATTGATTAAAGACTTGGAGTCAAAGACAAATCGAAAAGAACAGAAAAAAAAGACAAGATTTTTTATTTTTTATTTTTTTAGTTAATTTTTTATTTTATTTTTTTAGGATTTTTTTTTCTTTTTAGAAAATTGTATTAGGAAATTCTTATTATTTTTGTAATTATTTTAGGTATTTTTTTGTTTTTTCTTATTTTTGGACATTGGACTTTGAACTTTTGGACATTATTATTATTTTTAAATCCTACGGAAGGGTAATTTAAATATAAACTGCAACAGGGAAGGACGACAATTACGATATTGTCTCTGCCCTCGGGTTTGTACACTGACATAGGAGTCGGTGGCCTGAGTCGACTCCAACGGTTCATCGCCCGTATGGATCGGGAGGTAAGACTCTAACTACCCACGAATCCCCTGTTAGTGGGTTTTCTGGACGCCTTTGTAATACATATATGCTGAGGACCTGAATACAAATTTACATTTCTAGTAAATGGCAAGAGCTGGCCATATAAGATAAGGACTCGGATTTCATCATTGTTTCCTTCTTGCCCGCTTTAGGAACACGTTACCAAGCGCGAACCTAAACCTTAAAATTTGACTGGATAGAGACCGATAGGGTAACGAGTTTATTGGAAAGTCATTCAAAAAGACTGTATTGGTTACTCTGTTAGCCTAACTTAAAGTTCAGGAAGATTATTTTTAAGTAGATTCGAGCCGCCTTGTAACCCAAGGAAATATTGTCAAAGAGGCAGGGTTATCAAAGCTCCTTAGAGCTTATCCTGTTTCTATTCGACTTAATCTAATCCGGATCATTCTAAGAGATTTGCTAAAACTGTAACTAGTTGCCTTTTGGAAGAATAGAAGTTGGTATAGAAACAATCTAAGTGGAGCCATCATGCTTTTTGTCTGCTAGATTCAGTAGGTTTTATTTGGTTGAGTCAGCCTTGTTTGTATATGTTTAGAACCCCCTTCTGTTAGGATTTATTTTCTTAGATTTTTTGTAAATATATTAGGAAGTTTTTGTCATAAAATGTCAAACTGGTATTATGAGGACCAATACAATGAATATCCGACTGGAATTCAAAATAGACATTACCCGAACTATGACCATAGTGTGGATAGTACTTGGGATAACTACCAACCTTCTGAAGGTTATGGTTCATACCAAGGTGATCCCAATTACTATGCGTACATACACCCGTCATATGAACATGAAAATAAGCAAAATTCGAGTTCTTTGTCTTGGAGGGATGCCCTAAAGCATGTACGATCTAGTCCTTATAATGAACCTATTATGTCTCTAGAAGAATCATTGAAGCTGTTGCCATCTAGTACTCATCATGAACCTATTATGCATCTAGAAGAACCACTCAAGAAGTTATCTGAGATGACACATATGTTTGAATTAAGTGTGAGAGGAACAAATAGTAGTCCAACTGTTTCTCTAGAAGAATCACACGAGCAGTTGCGATCTAGTAATCCTTATGATCCATTTTTTCCCTAAAAGAATCCCTTAGGGAGTTGACTGAGAATACAAAAAGGTTCAGATTAAGTTTGGGAGGAACAAATAGTAGTCCAACTCTTTCTCTAGACGAATCCCTCAAGCAGTTGACTGAGAATACAGATAGATTTACATTGAGTGTGAATGAAAGTCTTACAAAGAATAATATTGATCAAAGTGATCTTAATTTCCAATCTAGTGCTACACTTGATAACTATTCACCTAGTCAAGAGGACGAGGATAGAATTGGTAACACTACTTATTTAGACGAGGTTCAAACATCTTCATATTATTATGATGATGAGGATAGTATTGGTGAAGAACTTGAAATATACAGGCAGAGTGGTCAAGAAATTGTCACTCTAATTTTTCTTCATGATGATAGTGTTACTTCTAGTTCAAATCAAAATAATTTTGATGATTATTCACCTATTCGAAAGGAAGAGGATTTGACTAGAGACCATTGTTTTAGACGATGTAGAATTTTCTTGTTTCGAAGCCGATAATGGTTTAAAGGAACGAGTTTGTCCTGAGACTAGTGATTTAGAGTCTAACGATTCGAAGATAATAGTCTCTGACGAAGATGATAGACTCTTAGAGAATTTTAATGTGATAGAGGATGATTTGATTCAGGTTGATAAAATAGTTACCCCGGTGGATTTTGTTGTCACAGACACCCAAACTTTTCAGGTCCTAGAGGCTCAAATACCAGTGATCTTAGGTCGTCCCTTTTTAGCTACATATAATATTGTCATCAATTATGGAAATAGAATAATTAATTTTTCTTTTGGTAACATGACTATTGAACTGAATCTATTTAGTATGAGTAGACAACCTTCTTGTGAGATCTATGATTTAGAAGAAATGAACATAACTAGTACTTCGGTTCAGAAAACTTTACCAAACACTTTGTTAGAAGATCCATTAGAGAAATGCCTAGCCCACTTTGGGTTTGATGTTGACGATGTTAGTGTTATTAATGAGGTGAATACGTTGTTAGATTCTTCACCTTTTATGGACACTTATAATATATGGAAAGCTAAGTTTGAACTTCTACCAGTTTATAAGTCTACCTTATTTCCTTATATAGAGGAAGGTTAGTGTAGTTATGACCTTAAGGACCTAGAATCCAACCAACAGTTTTTAGTTCATCTAAGAGTAATTTCCACCCTAAGTTTGGGGGTACCGATGATCTTGTGATTGTCAAGTATCCCTGCTTAAAGTCCCTCACTTGGGACTTGACATATGCACCTCTACCATTTTTCAAGATCATCTTCAAACTAGATTCCCTAAGCCTGTTGA
Organism: Papaver californicum; assembly: GCA_023531435.1. NCBI lineage: Eukaryota > Viridiplantae > Streptophyta > Magnoliopsida > Ranunculales > Papaveraceae > Papaver > Papaver californicum. The sequence goes on along the minus strand of JAJJMC010003761.1, from coordinate 10,405,497 downwards.
TGTCCAAAAAGAAGTTCAGTTGTTAGAGACCCATCCTCTGGTTGATGTGGTCTACCCAGGCGATAATACCAAGATTGACTTTTTTTTCCCACCAATTTTTTTTTCTTCCATATGTGGAAATGTTTGAATTTCAAATGTGTCAGTTATTAAGTTTTGAGACTAAGCTTAATTACTTTAGGAGATTAGAATCGACACATTTGCTTAAGAATGACCACCATTTTCATGGTAGTCAACTGGGTGGGTCAAATCTGATTGACTTTGAGGATCCACAATTATTCAGGTTATTATTATGTGCCTTAAATTTATCATTTGAGTTTTTCCATACTCTACAACCTGATCCTTCATATCCTGCCTATGAGGAAATTCAGCCTAAAGAGATTTATCTATACCCTTTCATAGAGCCCGAACCTGAACCTCAACTAGATGCAGTTGTCTTAAACAAGACACTAGATAGGGATAAGGTTGTACTCTGTTTGTTCACTTTCTGGGCCTGCTGCAGTTTTCTTCTATTTTGGATAACATTATTTTATTCAGATGACCCACAGTTGTTCCGACTTTTGCTATATGATTCTATGAGGTGACTAGTTCTTTCCAAAGTGATGACTTTAAACTTAGAACTTCTTGGGAGGTAACCCATGCTCATGCGACACGGTAATATTTTTCCTTAGCTCACTTCCTTCGATTGGTAACAATTTCTCCTTGTTCATGATTTTAATATTTCATCTTTAGAACATTGAGGACAATGTTAGATTTAAGTTTGGGGGTAAGGTATAAACTTTTAGTGAATACTCCAAAGTCTAGAAACTTGTGAACAATTCAGGATGACACTAATCATTCTAGGTAGATGGAAACTTAGCTTTTTTTCTATAGGAATTGGTGTGCCCATCTAAATGGTATATTCATAAAAGGATGCCTAGCTCAGGTGTTAGAAATAACATGATAGTTGTCACCATATCTCGGGATCTATCTCGACCATACCACCTTCTGTTTTTATTTTTACAATTTTTGTGTTTCTCTAAGTGATTTGATGGGGCACTAGTATCGAACTGTTATCACTGCCAGGATGAAGTAGAGTGTTTGAGATCAAGCCCCATTATTGTATTATTTAGACCATTATTTTCCAAAAAAAAACAAAAACAAACGAATATTGATATTTTGATAGCAATATGTGTATGTTCTCCCTGTCTTCGTTGCCTAAGCTAGCGTGGAACGCAGGATTCATGAGAACTATCATGTGAGATGCTGATAAGGAGCATGCGCTTGGATTCATTTGATCTAATCATATTGTTAGTACATTTAAAAATAATAAATAATTGTTTTATTTTCAATAAATCGACCGCTGGGACCCTTGTATATACCAGCTGAGTCAATACTAGTATAGGATTAAGACCAGTGGGAGCGTATTTCAATCCATTAAGATTCATCCTGGCACTGACCTTCATACAGATATAGAAAACACCGTTCACCTTAGTCAATATGTGTAAACTTCATTTTGTATATATCCATCTTCTAAATCTTTTCATGTGATTAAACTTTGATAGATTTTGAGTATCGTGGTTGAACGACTATCTAAGTAGAGATTTGTTTTCTTATATATGAATTTTAGTATGTTGAGTGCAAACTCATGTACAATAATTGGACTCGTATAGGGTAATGATTCTTAAAGGCGAAGAATTTAATATGCCAACTAAATAGCCTGTTTAGTGTTTACCCTCAATCGTTCACATGTAGCTAGGGTTTGGAGTAAAGGTTTTGTGAGTATATCTCTTGTAAACCCTCACGAGATAAAACTCGTCCGATAGGGACACCTATGGGTTTAAAGACTTGTTGCACATGCTAAGTGCAATCGCGATGCCTGCGAAAGTGAGTTAGAATTTTTATTTTATTAGATTTTCTCGAGGACTAGCAAATAATAAGTTTGGGGGTATTTGATAGAAACACTTTTTGTGTCTGAGTTGATCTCATTTCTCTATATTGTTAGTACTTACTTTGTACTTATTATGGTATTTTATGTGTTTGTAGGTGTTTTTGGAGAAATAAACTTTTGTGGAAAAATTGATTAAAAAGTATTCAAAGCACCCTCAAAATTGATAAAGGCACCTAACAAGAAATGATAAAGTCACTTGTACTTTGATAGGGGCACCCCCTTCATTTTCAAAATTCAAAAGAAAAAATTGGCGGGAAGTCTTTTTCTCTCGATGTGAAGTTATGGTTAGTGATTGATTTGAGATATTCAAGGAGTTAAGACAACAAGATATTCTTACCTTATTAAGAGAGATATTTACAACCTTCTACACGTAAAATCAACATCAAATCTTTCTATCATTCTCGCAAAATAAATTATCGAAAAATGGTTTAAAAAGAAAAGCGGATATATTCGATTGATCTGATTTGATATAAAGAAAAATAAGGGAGATTTTATTTCCTTAAAAAATCAGCAATATATTCTGGAGTTATTACATGGTAGCAGAATCATCCAGGAGAAGAGAAAAAAAAATATCCGAGAGAAACAAAATATCTCATCCGAGATTATTCTCATTAAAAGAGAAATTTTTGAAGGGATTTATAGTTGGGTTGGTGTTGTATTATAAATAGGAGAGGATAAAATCAATCCAAGAGGGGCTGGCTCTGTCCAGAAAGAAAGAAATAAAAAAAATCATACAATTAGCTCATGATCGTGATGAAGAAGATGAAGAAATCGTTGCTAAAAGGTTGAAGTTTCCGTGGCAAAAAAGTTGAAGACTCTGTTGCTAAAGCTTTTAACTTTGTAACATTTATCTTCACTTTGCAACGTTTATCTTCAGTGAAATGCTTTTCCCTCTGTAACAGTGAGTCTATAACGCTTATAAACGTTGCAAACTCGTTTTTTCATTATTTTCACTCTTTTTCATCGTTTGTAAACACTTTGAGCCAAGAACCATTATTTTGAGAAAGAGATTAATATGAAGAGCTAAACCCCTTTGCTGGGGCGATGGAAGAAGCCATTGTTCCAAGAAGTTGTGATTATATTTCTATTTTAATTGATTTTTGTAATTTTTTTATGATTATATGCTTTGATTAAAAAAATGATTTAAGGATTTTTATTAAGAAGTTGTGATTTATTTTTATAGAGCATGCTTATCCTAGGGGTTTTGGTGTTCTATACTTTCGATTTACAATTGGTAATTTGAAAATCTACTTTTACAACATATTAGAATCACTTTAATTGGTTAATGGTGAAATCCATAACCTCAGTATTTGTGAATATTATTTTCATCTTTTGTGTATATTTTCTATTTTAATTTTTTCTATTAAATCTAAAATCAATCTTCACAAGTTCGAGAGTTTGAAACCCATTCTTACCTTATCTACAAATCTACATCAGTACCATTGACGACGGTGACCATGATTTATTTTACTCTTCTCTTTGAAATTTATTTTAATGGGTTTTGAGAAATCCATCTCCATGTTTTACTAGATTTTGTGACTAGGGTTTTAGGTAGCAACCAATTTTAATTGTTCATTCATGTGAACTCCATAATAACCTTTTCATATGATTCAATGACTAGTAATTTCACTTCATATAGCTTGGTATCTAGTTGTTTATGTGATTTTCTTGAATTTTTATTCTTTTCAATTGATATGTCGTGCTTGGGTTATATTCTTTGACGATGTATGCTTTAGGATTGATAAATAACACTTTCGAATTGCTATATTAGAAGCGAATGAGATTGCATCGGTGAAACTAAACATTTAAGATTTTATTGAAATATTTTCCGAGATATGAGGTTGATTCCAATATTTATCTCGAGTATTATAGAAAACACGTTTGGAGATTGTATGAATTTAGCATGATTAAATTGGTGGAAACTAAATTTCCTAGTTACTGATTCCGTCAATGTATAATTTTAGTTTAGTTAATTTAGTTATTTCATTAGTATTCTCATAAAAATCCAAAATCATCGTTTGTGCTTAGTTTATTAGAGATATTGATTACAGTATTTTCTCGCTCCCCGTGGGTTCGACCCGTATTTACCGCTTCTACATCGTATACGCCGTGCGATTGCGGTTTATATATATATATATATCATAGAATCCTATCACAATAATACTAACTTAGTTATTAAAATATTTCTTGTGTGTTAAACACACAATAAATAAATAAATATGATATTTCTTGAAAAATTATGATATAAGTTGCGTCCCTTTATTTTAAAAATATTTTTTTGCTATATAAGTTGTATCCATTATTAACTGCACCGACAACTGAGAGCTTTATTTTGTCTAATAAATGAACATGACCAAAAGATGGTCAATATTGATTATTTTTCTTCTTCTAGCAAGGCGGTAAAAGAGTTATATGTTTTGACACCACTACCATCGTTTTCGCCATCACCACCATCACCATCACGGTGGCCAATACGAAAACCACCTACAGTGCTTTGGGCACTACTACCACCTTTTTGGACGGTTTGGGCACTACTAGTACCTTTTTCCCAACTAGACGGTACATGGTCGGTGAATTTTGCGGCATTCATCCACCTGCGGTCAGTTCGCTACTGATGCAGTATGATAAGAACTGAATTCTTATCATGGCCAGCAGAAATGATTGTTATTGCAGACAATAAAAATAAAGTAATAAATAAGCTTTTATGATTTATGATAATCAATAAAAGACCTGACAACGTCTTTTTATAGACTCGAAGAAACAAATTAATCTTAATAAAACTCCTAAGCTTACTCCTAAAGCTATTAAAATCCTTGGGGATTAAAAAACTCTTTCAAGAAAAACCTTTAAAGGAATCTTAAATCAACTAAAATACTGAAATATATAACTACTAGACTCCTAAATCGTTAATTTGTAGTGTTGTCGCGCCGAACTAAACCTTGATAGAACTGGGTTCTATCGTAGTATTGTCCTTCCGTTGATAAAATAATCATTGGCAAGGGCATCATCCCTGGACTCTTTGGTGTGAAAGGTGACAAATCAAAAAGAATCCATTCCACCTATGAGGATCTAAATACAAAACAGAATGAATAAAATGGTGGAAACAACATGCTGAAAACAAAACATAAGAAAACAAAATTTGATCGTATTTTAAACCCGTTGTTTTGCTACATAAGTTGTGTCCCTTTATTTTAAACTCATTGTTTGAAAAATGTTGTTGATTTTTGTGAAAGACATATCTATAAATTTAACAAAAAACATGAAGATGAATTGTATGTCTCTTTATATTAAACCCATTATTTTGTAATATAAGTTGTATCCCTTTATTTATCCAATTGCTTTGCTACATAAATTGTGTCCCATGATAACCATGTTTTTCCACATGGCACTTTAAATTCTTAGAAAATGTAAAATTAAATGCGGTGTTACCACGTCAGACAAAATGATTCTCTTTTATATAATAAGTATATATATATATCCTATTTATTTTTTCTTCAGCCTCAAACACAATATTTCTTATCTACATCATTAACTACTTCTTATGATTTATGGCATAGTAGATTAGGACATCATTCATATAAAATCGTTCAACATCTGCATTCCAATAAGAATACCGTGCTTAATTTTTCCAATGCTCATGCTAAAGTATGATTTCATTAGATTTTTCCAATGCCCGTGCTAAAGTATGATGCTTTACAATGTTTCAAACACTTTAAATATCTCAATTGAAAATCTTTTTGCTACTAAAATCATTTATTTTCAAGCTGATGGTGCTTCTGAGCTTGTTAAAGGTCCATTATAAGTTATTCTAGAATCAAGTGGTATTTTTATTAGAATTTCCTATCCTAAAAATTCTTAAAAGATTGGTCTTGCCGAAAGAAAGTATAGGCACATTACTGAGATTGGAAACACACTTTTGTTTAATTTTTCTTGTCCAAAAGAGTACTGGTATGAGGCTTTCTTAAGTGCCACTTATCTTATCGATAAAACACCAACCTCTATTCTTAAATTTCAGTATCCTTTTCAAATTTTGTTTAATCAATCACCTGATTATTCCTCGTTGAATTTTTTCTGCTCTATGTACTATTTTTTTTTCTTAGTCATTCAAGACCTGAAAGCTCTTTCCAAAGTCTATGAAATGTATTTTTGTTGTATATAGTCTTTTGCAAAAAGGCTATAAGTGCCATAATCCTTTAACCAAGAAAATTCGTGTCTTTATGCATGTTGTATTTGATGAACATAATTTCTATTTTGCTACTTCTAACTCCGATCCTTTTTCGGTTGATTTCATTTCTGAGTTACCTTCTTCGACAGAGTTAGTTCGCACTAGTATTGTTGTTACTAGATCACAAAAATGAATTTCAAAGCCTAAATAATTTCCTGATCATGTAACTAATCATTTTTTTCATGCATTCTATATCTGTGGCATTTAATTCTTTGTTGGCAATTCTTTCTAAGCCAAAAGTTATAAGTCTGATGTTAAAGATGTTATATAGGTTAAGTCAATGAAACTTGAACATAATGCATTAATTATAATGGTACTTGGGATTATGTCAAACCAGAACCACCTATAAATATGATAGGATGTAAGTGGGTCTACAAGATTAAGTTGAATCCATATGGATCTATATATACAAGTCCATATTAGTAGACAAGGGCTATGATCAACAGGATGGGGCTGATTTTACATAGACATTTAGTCTAGTAGTTAAAATTATAAGAGTACGAGTAATGTTAACTTTAGCTACTCAACATGATTGGTCCATTAAGAAATTGGATGTTGCAATGAATTTTTTCATGGCCACCTTAATAAAGATGTTAATATTACACAACCTTCAGGATTTGTTCATTCAGATTATCTTTCATATGTTTGTCATTGAAGAAAAGTCTGTATGGTTTAAAGCAAGCCCCAAGGGCTTGGTTTGATAGATTCAAGTTCTTTTTAATTTCTAATGGACTTACGAGATCAATTTCTGACTATTCTATGTTTATTTATACAATTGAATCTGTGATGTTAAAACACTCTTGTTATATGTGGATGATACCATCCTTAAATGTACGTACTTATGATATTTTGATTGAATCTATGGTTAAAGATTTAAGTTTTGAATTTTCTATGAAAATGCTTGGTGATCTTCATTACTTCCAAGGATAAAGGCTACTAGGTCTACATATTATTTACATATATCTCAAGAAAAGTACACCTTATACTTACTTTCTAAGGCTAATATGATTGAATGTAAACCTTGTGACATACCATTTGTTAAGGCTACAAGAACTTCTATCATAGATGGCATTCTACTTGATAATTCTGAGTATTACATAACTATAGTGGGAAGTCTTCAGTATTTAATCTCACAATGCCTGACATTTTCTTTGGGGTCAGTTATGTCTCATAGGTCATACATGCTCCTACTAAGGTTCATTATAATCCTGTAATAGAATTTTTAAGGTAGTTAATGGGTTCTATTGGTACTGGAATCTATTAGAAAGGGGGATATTCATTATATTATAGCCTATACTTATTCAGATTAGGTTGGATGACCATATATAAGAAGTTTTACATATGGGTATGTTGTTTTTATGGGTATCTTTGATTTTAATGGTCTTCTAAGAAACAACCAAAAAATTTAGATCCTTCGTTGAAAGCTGAGTATAAGTGCATGTCAATTATTGCTTCTAAATTGCAGTGGCTTTATTATTTGTTTGTTGATCTACATATTGTTATGAAGTTTCTTGTTTAAATTTTTTGTGACAACACTAGCGTTATATGTTTGGATTCTAACCCTGTATTTCATGTCAGGTCCAAACATGTAGAAGTTGATTTTCATGTCATAAGGGAGTTGGTGGCTAGTAGCTTTCTGCAAGTGTTAACTGCAACTTCTTTTGTTGTTTCTTCTTTTGATGAGGAATCTAGAATGTGCAACTTATATTGATGGTTGTTATTAGGATCTTATTTCTTTGCTTTTGTTTCTTTTTTTGTCTTTTCTTTTGAGAGAGTGAGCTTGTTCTTTTGTATGTTTTGTATTCAAGCTGATAAATTGCTCTGTTCTAGCCCATATCAACTTGGTGTGTGTGTTAAGTATAGTCAAGTATTCTTTTGTTGACTTAATATTGTATTACTTTGACTCATATAGTATTATGACACATGTCTGTGTTTCTCCTTTATATACTTTCTCTAATAATATTGTAACAATTCAATCATACAAACACATTAATATCATTGGTTTCATTTATTTGTCGCCCACACTTTTCCTATGTACCCTTACATTAATTACCACTCATAATTATCATATTTACCTCCCAAATATATTTTAAAATATCTTAAATACTACCTTTATATATTTTGACTTTGTTTTTACACCCTATATTTTTTTATCCACCCCACATCTAAAAACCCTAGATCCCAAGTCCTTCATATATAAAGTGTAACACCCGTATTTTTCGCATGACACTAACCCTAAGATGCGTCATTGCATGGGTTGAAGCTTCATCTCAAGCTTATAAATCTTAATCAGGGATGTATCAAAGTGGGGATGCATCACTTGGCTTGGTGCAAAATCAGCTTGACATTACTTAGCATTATGATGCTAGGCTTATCCCTTATGCAGAGGTGCAACATTTACCTATGTTGATTACTGGTGGAAGCATTACAATACTACGACATACTTATGCTTGGCATTTACTAAGGCATGGAACATTAACGAATGTTTCTTACCCGATAACGCATTATAGTGCTAAGGCACTATTATGCCGTGATGCTTACTAGAGAAAGCGTCACTGACCCTATATCGCTTACCCGAGAAAGCATTATATTGCTAAGGTACCATCATACCGTGATGCTTACTAGAGGAAGCATCACTGTCCTATGTTGCTTACCTAAGAAAGCATTATAGTGCTAAGGCACTATCATACCGTGATGCTTACTAGAGGAAGTATCACAGCCCTGATGTTGCTCACCCGAGAGCGTATTATAGTGTTAAGGCACTACTATACCGTGATGCATACACGAGGATGCATCACTGTACAAATATCGTATTTAAAATGGTCTGGCAGTGGGTGAATGTGCTTTGCCCTTTTTTCCCTACTTGTAGAAATGTTAGTAAGACATTTATAAGGAGGAGATGTTGGTTGGAAATTCATGATGCTTACTCAAGGAATCATCACTGACGCTATAAGCCTACTCGAGGATGCTTACCCAAGGAAACATCATTGTCCCGTGTAGCTTACCCGAGGAAGCATCACAGTGCTAATGCACTATTATGTTTGTCATGAAAGCGGTGGAAGTTGGTATATGACAGTCGATGGATGTACCTTACCTTTCTTTTCCAAACATATGGAAATGCGCTTAAGACATATATTAGGAGGGGACCTTGGCTAAATGTGCATGAGTGGTAAAAAGTCCATTCCTTGTGAATTCTCAAGGCATTGGTTATGCAAAATCTTGTGCATATCTTGCAAAAGTCCCTTGGCCTATGCGGACTAGGCTTTGTTTAGCATTTTCCTTGCGATGCAAATTGAAATCGATGTTGGCTTTGCCTTAATAGGCTTAGGTTGATTGTCCCTTTCGGGATGAACGACTGTCATGCTTGATCCTTCAAGATACGGGTTGGGTATGTAGGCAGCCGCAATGCAATGCATTTGTGGTCCAGCACCTTGTCGCTCATATCATCAAATTTTGAGCTGATTGTGATATTTTGGTAACTCATATCATCTGGCATGCGTATTTCGAGGAAATCGATGATTGTTTTCACACTTGATGAAGTAGTTGCATTCCATTTAATATATGTTCATACTTTTTACCAACTGATACAGCTTAGATGGCATATGTCTGGATGATGCACCCTTGACAAGAGCAAGATCAGTGCATGCACTCAACGTATAGTCGAAACAGAGTTAAGGAAACATGAAAGTAGGTCTATAATATCGTATATGCTAGTCCAAGGCACGACTTAGGCCTGGACAATGATGGAAAATATGTGATGCATGCCAAAGGAATCATCATTGGATTTTATGGTCTTGGAACATTTGCAGAACAAGGATGAGTTGGAGCAGTACGGAAACTACGTTTCGAGTATCATGCTTGCAAAGTATGCTTGGAAAGGAAAATCTATCATTTTCCTGGTTAGACACAAGGTTCGATCACTTCAAAGTGGCGTACATGGGTGTTCTGGTCTACTTGGCGCATAGCGCTGAAGGCTATACGTCACATAAAGACTATTACTTTTCCAACCCACCGCCACCGTCCTCATCCTCTTCTTCCAAACAGACACCTCATTCAATCTTTTATTATTATTATTATTATTATTATTATTATTATTATTATTATTATT
>JAJJMC010003761.1:10195270-10395227 GCA_023531435.1 Papaver californicum | reverse complement strand
TTATTATTATTATTATTATTATTATTATTATTATTATTATTATTATTATTATTATTATTATTATTATTATAAAAAAAGACTTTCATTAAAGGGAGAAAAACGTTTTTACATAGCGTTGGTAGGGAGCCTAGCCACAAGCTGATCCCCTACCCCTTTCTGAATGGAAATGCCTAATCTAAAGAAAAGGGAATACCCAACTTTGTAGTTATAGTCGTGGCTAGCCATGCAGTTCTGCAGTCTCGTCATGAAGCCAATCGTGTCATCTCCCAACTTTCCCAGGGTCGTAAAGGCAAGAACACCCAAGCCATTTCCGTGCTCGTTACATTTGTCTAAATATTTATTACGCTTGCGCGTAACAGCGTTAGAGATGGCAATCGCAGGCGTAAACGCAACCCTCTCACCTCCTACAAAAGGGGACACCCCTGTGACGTCGAAGCACACGTCTCGACCCTCCTCCCAATTGTATACGAGTATATCCGCGGACCTAAGGGCGCTTACGATGTCAGATAAGAAACCCAGCTTGACTTCCTTACGGGCAGTGACACTAGCTTTAAAACACGTATCCGCCACCACGTCTCTAACTAGGTCGTGCCTAAATTTGAGACCCACTTCACTGGCGTAGTGTAGGGCGTGATCCCCAAATGCATCCATTTCTCTGCCGCAAAAAGAACAAGAGCTACCCTCAGCAAACATAGCGATACCCAACTTATAACAAACTATGACCCTAAATTGGCGAGGCCCAATAGATTGGTGTAGCCCTGTGATTGGGATAGCTTTGAGGTAGTCTTGTGCATGGCTCAGCTGATTACATTGCCACAAAATGCAATCGCGTTCAGTATGGTGGAAATTGCTGGGGATACTCTTCTTGACCATATCAAAGTACAACACTGCCAGAGAATGCATGGGTCGGGGGGCAGTTGCTTTAATACCGAGAGAAGAAGGAGGAATCCCACAGACCTGACTGAAGCTAAGCAAGGCTTGTTGAAAGCTGAGATGAAGTACAGTGTCCCTGTCCACATGGAGAATAGTGTTCTGCACCTGGGTTGTCTGAAGACAAGAGGAGAGGTAGCAGTAAAAACTAGAATCCTTCATAGTGTAAACCCCTAAACCTCCATCCTTCATAGGAAAAGACGCTATGCGCATTTGGTAGGAACCGAACCCAGCTCTATCACTAGTAACCAGATGTCTAAGGAACTGGCATAAATGATGGTCATAATACTCAGCTGACTGGTGCAAGACAAAGGGGCTGGTGGTCCTCAAAGTGAAGTATAAACGCGACACCCCCACACAATTTCTGAGAAGAAGCAATTCACTTTATGGATCCTGTAGAATCTTCAGAGACTCCATTAACTGAAGAGTTTGCTCCACCCTACGCTGGACCATCTCGTTGCAGAAGTTAGCATCCAGAATAACAGGCCCACCGAGGAGCTTCACTCCTCTAGCTGGTCTACTGATGGTGGCTGGGAACACACCCTTCTCCAAACTTTTGGCGTCAGAATTAGGCCAGAATAGCTATGTCTTGTTAATATTGAGGGATAAGCCTCTGCTGCTCCCCTCAGATTGGATGATGTGTAAAGCTTGAGCCACCTCCAGAGTGTCCCCAGCGATAGTCCCATCATCCAAATACCAAGCATGCATATCCAAAGTGCACTTAGAAGCAATTTCTAAAATGAGCAGGTGTAATGTCAGAGCAAACATTAAAGGCCCCAAAGGGTCTCCCTGTTGGACGCCCTGAGCCGACAAAAGCACTTTGTCATTGTAATAAAGCATAACGGCTTAGCATAGCAACATTCAACCCATCTAAAAATACCAGGGCACTTGGACCTGACTTCATTGATAATTTCGGTTCTATCCACCAAATTAAATGCATTGTTGAATTTTATTAAAAGCATGCATTTGGTGGAGGAGTTACCTTGAAGCTCCAAAATTCTGTTTGCGGAATGCAAAATGCCTTCCCCACCATATTGGACTCCCACGCCGAATTGGTGATCTCCTAGGTAAGAGGCCATTTCCTCGCAGCCAATATAGAGCAAAGCCTCTTCCAGATGGTTCCCACTGCGATGGGCCTTATGCCCCCTCCAGGCTTAATCAAGGGAGTGAGAGGAGCACTCGCAATATAAGCACCAAGCACTGTTGGGCATCTACCCGCTAACCACATGTTTACTACACCTGTCATAGAAGACAAGAGGTCATCTGCCACGACAGCTGCAGATCCACTAAGGGCATCCAAAAGATGTTGGGCGCGAAGGCTATCTCTACCACACGAAGTTCCTTTGGGGAACCCCTTGATGTCACTTAGAACTGTTGAATTGTCTACACGAAGTGGCTCAACCACGATAGGGTCTACAGATATGCAGGGAAGCGCCGATGTAGGGTGTTTGTGGCTAAGCTCAGCAAGAGTATCCTGAGAGCATGGGGCTATGCTATTGGAGGCTAACACTTAGATGGCGGCCGTGTACTGACCTAGGCCTAGTTTCCTCCTACAAGCTGCAAGATTGGAACTACCCAGCATCTGCATGTTGTTCGGCCCACTTTGACGCTGTTTGGATTGCTCTAGAATGGAATGTACCAATCCATAACGCCCACTGCCATCACTCCGTTTAAGTAACGCTTGGTTGATACTAGCCATCTGCATTTTCTTCCTGGTCCCTGAACTCTCTTCCGCTGATCCCCTGGGTGTAAGCAGACCTAAAGTGCACACAGGTAGGAGCAACAATTATAACCAAACAGACAAGTCCGAAGGGTTGGCACTAACTTTATCCAATGAAGCTTTGAGAACCCTAGAGAACTGAATCCTACATTGCGATGGAATACTAGCAACCATAGGAAGTTTCTGTTGGTACACAAGATGTAGTAGGTCCACATACAAGGTCGCGGAAGCTACATGCCCCATGTCGTCCAAAGGCACAGAGTTAGAAGGAAATGGTTTGCTTATGCCGTAAACCATACAAGATCCTGATGTCCCGTTGTAAGGGCTAGGAATGACACCCTCTTTGTGTTGCCTACAGGTCCGTCCCCAGGAATACATATGCATACATTCCGAGCATAGCCACATTTGCATCTGCGACAAAACCGCTTCCTAAGCACAAAACACATCCTAATCCGTAGTGACCCTCTCCCTGCAAACAACCACTGCCTCCATGGAGTGGAGGTGTTTATCTTGCAAATGCCTGTAGAAACCAGAACGACTAAGCCCCCTGCCTCCAACCCCATTGTTGCAGCCGTCAAGATGTTTATAAGGACATTGAAACAAAGCATCATTCAAGACCCCCTCCACATTTCTAGATGAACACTGCGAGTCCGAGCCTGAACTTGTTCTAGGCATACTGGACGAAGACACACTATAGCAAACCACAACAAAAACCAAACAAACAGCCCCAGAAAAAGCCTGTAGCCAAATCAGAAGTTGCCTGAAGTTGAACACGACTGCAAGGGTGTAACACGACTGCAAGGATGTCTCCAGGATAGTCTCTCAAGCTAGAAGGCAGGCTGAAAACTCTCATTGGACAGGTACCAAACTCACAATAGGACCCAACAAAACAAACATCCACTAAAAAGATCTGATGCTAAGCCAACCAGTCAACATGAACAACCAGTCACTAACGGAGAGACCTGAAGCAAATCTGTGGCCAATGAATTAACACCCACTGATTGACCAGGGACCAATAAAGAATTTGAAAGTGTCTCAAGAGTGATCACTGACACCAAAAAGTTGGTGCTTAACCAAGAAACTATACACCAACAAGATGAACATGGGACAATCACGAAATGAGACTGAAATGCACTAAAACAAGATAATAGTTCTGGACAGGTCTCTGATGCCAAAATGCAAAATTACCCAAAACAACACCACCGATAAAAATGAACCTGAGCAAGAAATGAAAGTGCTTCTGGGATCTTAAACTTCAAAACTGGACACCACCATGGGGACCAGGAGCCAACCAAGAAGATGACACAAGAGTGAGATTCTGGAAGGATCAATATCCATGACGACTACAATTGTCCTTAGTCGTTCATATGGTGACGACTATAATTGTTATTATTATTATTATTATTATTATTATTATTATTATTATTATTATTATTTCTGATTTTCTAATCGTTTGTACAATGACGATGAAATTTGTAGTCGTCAAATTCTGGACGACTACAACTGTTATAGACAGTCTTATTCATGACGACTACAATTGTCCTTAGTCGTTCATATGGTGACGACTGAAATTCAATATCAAAGAAGTTAGAAATATGAAGTTGTAAAATTATGCACCACTATGACTGTTCTGAACAATATCATTCTTGATGACTATAACTTTTCTTAGTCGTTTATGTACTGACAACTAAATTGAATCTTAGTCGTCGTACTCTGGATGACTACGACGGTTTTAGGCAGTCATAATATGGACGACTACGATTGTTCTTCCACTTCAGAATTTTGACTATGGAACCTGAAATTTATTCCATCGATAAATTGAATACTTCCATAATTCATTAACACGCTAAGTATTATCCATTAACACATAAATCTTTTTCCTTAGATATTCAACGGTGTAATTTTCCATAATAATGGTTTCCGGATTATTCGTTTATTTCTCAAAGAATTAAATGATAAAAGATAAATAAATAATAAGTTTTCGGTGTAATATAATTAAACATAATTCTAACCTAGGCTTAATAGTATTTTAATGGTTTTTAATGAAAATAGAGATTAATGAAGAAGAATACAAATAAGAATGGTAATAGTTATAGTTAAATTTAATTTCACTTTTATAGGTGGTAAATAGGAAAAAGTAGAATTGAAAAGTAGAAATACTTTAGAAATTTTAAGCGGTTGACAAATAGGAAAAGTGTGGGTGGTAAATAGGTGAAACCATATAATTTTCTCATTTCTCTCAAGATTTCTCAACTAGGTAGAATAAAATTTATGCCAACGTAAAAATAAAGCTTTGAAGTTGTTGGATTAATACGGTTCAGTATACAAGCAACAAGCCCGTCCCGAACTCAAAGAGTGAGCTATACTACTGAATTTTCTTTTCTACTTGCTCTAGTTCCTCTTCCCGTTATTATCTTCCAAAACACCATCTCTGAATTATATTTATAATCCAGATAATCCCTAAGCCTACATTCAATATATTATACAAAATAATTTGTTTGTTATATGTTTTATTTTGATTTAATTTAAATGTTCGATCTTGATTCGAATTTTATGTTAAAAATAAAAAAGAAATAATTGTGATTAAGAAAATAAATTAAATTAATTATTAGTGATTAAAAAGTGTTCGAATACACAACTTTTGAACCCCAATGTTGCCTACTACATCTAAAAATGGAATTTTCATGCGTGACTTAGGCGGAAGTAGAAAAAGGCCACCTTCCGGAGGGAGGGGATGCTGGGGTCTTCAATTTATTTTCCTCAAGCTTGCCTCGCGAACCTGGCAACTTCAAAATCTGACAAAAACTCTAAGAAAATCGGAAGTTTTTTCATGTCGAAGACACAAGTTCGATTCCCGTAAAGGATATGTACTCATCCCTGGCGGCTTTTTCATTGACGAGTGATCGATCGCTATCTGGACTTCGAAATACCTCTATTTTTTTAGAGCAAGTCCTAGTTATATCGTTTCTAGCCAGGGAAAAGATCTCAAGAGCGCCTCCAGTTATAACCGTTGTTCTTGCTGGTACAACTATATAAAACTAAGGCTTGTTTGGTCCACCCAGAGCGAAAAAGTTAATGGGTTTAACTAAGATATTTTGTAGGCTATGATTCTTATGAAAATCAATTTTCATATTACAATTATAAATTATGTTGAGGATAATAGTCTCACATAGACCAAACTCCTAACCTACACACAATATAACTTGAAAGGGCCACTCAACTCATTGTCGATTGGTTTTAAGTTGGATACCCACATTCTATCATGGTATCGGAGCTGAGCTCATATGCGAGTAATCCCAACGACTACACATGCACTTGCATGTAGAGGCCCCAAAATCGTCCCCTACCGTGGGGGGAGCTACCCGTACATGATGTGGAGGCCTCAAACTCATGCACTACCATGGAGGAGAGATACCTGTGAAAAGGGTCCAAGTTGTAGATCCCCAAACTCGCGTCCTACACGTGGAAATGATATGTTGAGAATAATAATCCTACGTAAACCAAAACTCTAGTCTATAGACACATTATAACTTGATGTGAGCATTTCAATCATTGCAAATTGGTTTTGAGTTGGATGCTCATTCTATCAAATTAATGGTGAGCGTTTTTCCACGTACCGCATGCCTATTATAGGAATGTGAGACTTGGTATAACTCGGTAAAATGTAATAAGAAAGCAGAAAAAATTATACTTTGCGCCTTTGGCATAGTCTACATACTTTACACTAAACTTTAATTGTCTTTTGTTTAAGCTTTACTGAAAATTTCACCTATTTTCCACCTCCAATTTCCTTAAATCACATCCAATCCACAAAAATTATTTTTTATTTAACTCCTTTTAGGTTGGCGGGTAAACAAAACTCACCCAATTATATTTTATGGGGTAATTTTATCTTCATCCACCATCGTCTTCCTTCTTCTCCTTTCTCTCGAATCTAATCCTAAATCTAATAATCTATATCAAAATTTGCCCGAAGAGGAAGTAGTTACAACTCTGTCCTTCTCCAATCTCTTCCACCAAATATTCCTCCCATAATTTCTTTATCTTTGTTGTCTAGGCCTGAATTCAACTTTTATTATTGTTTAGATTAATTCTTTTTATCATTTATACTGAAATTCATCGTGTTTTATGTAAATAAATTTTCAATTTCAGATCATTATTTTGATTTGATTTGATTTATTAACTAGTATCCGTAATATCTTACTTTTGAATTTCAATTTTCAATTTGAGATCGTTATTTTGATTTGATTTGATCTATTAACTAGTATCCGTAATATCTTACTTTTGGATTTGATTTCAATTTCCCTTCTACTGAACAATTTCTATAGGTAACTTGTATAAGTTCCGAGTAACAAGATTTACAATTGATACATAATCCAAATTTGCATTATACTTGATCAACCTCAAATCGTATATTAAGGACTCTTATGCTTCGTATATTGAAGTTGTTAACAAAGGGGAAAAACCTAACGATTTGGGTATGAATGAATAACAATAGAAGAAATATTTGTATGTGATGAACGTAAGGGAACCATAGCTACTACTACTGTTGAAGCTTGAATTCATCAGGAAAGTTTAGTCAAAATTTAGGATTAGATTCAAGAAAGAAAGGAAGAAAGAAGACGATGGTGGATGAAGATAAAAATGAAAATTATCCTATACAATATAATAGGATAAGTTTTATTTATCCAAACTTAAAATGAATTAAATAAAAAATTATTTATACGGATTGAATAGGATTTAAAAAAAATATGGATGAGAAATATGTAAAATCTTATTGAACTTCTGTTTTTTAAGTAAGAGTTCGGTTTGCTTAAAGCTTGTTTGGGTGGCAAATATAACTGTCTTTTTTCCTTACTCTAGTAGGCTAGACAAAGCAATCAGCAAAAATATCATGACCAGTTATTGCTTAAGTAAAATCAACCAAAGTCAAATTTGAGTCGACCAGTCCTAGCTGCAACTCGAGTTGGAACAAACTCAATAAACAGTCGAATAATAATGTTATTTTGAAAAGATCAGTGCTATCACGTACACAATAAAATTTGCTAATTAAAAAATATAATTCAGCGACTTAAAAAAGCACGTTCATTATTTTATTTTACACCCAAATATATGATAATACGATTCTTTCTAAAAACCAAAGAAAATACAGATAAATATGTAATATCCGGGAAACATGACTGTGCATATTTTGTAATAAAAGTATGTGATGAAGCACACTACAACAATGTCCCAATCTATTGAGCCCTCACATACACATACGTAGGACCAAAATTTGTATAAATCTTAGGATACCATAATTAATTACTGTAAACCTTTTTTTGACTTATTTGGAAATTTTGAGTCAAAGATTGTGTTTCTATAGGAATATCATTCAAATTAAAACCCCATAATCAAAATCCATAATTAAATTGGAAGACCCGATGATAGAAAGACAAAAGCTCCACTTGTGCATCATCACGGGCCTACCTCACTTTTTATGATGATGAAATATCTCTCTCACAGAGAAAAGATTCTAAAGAAAGTAGAGAGTGAGAGAAAAAGAATAGGAAAACTTGGATGCACCTCCGCCTCTCTTAATGCAGATTGGGAACGTGCGGCGCTCTCACTAGCTCTACTCGCCGCCTCATATTATTTTCTTATTAATAACTAAAAAAACTTTAAAGTTTCTGGGCTGCATCTAGAATTGTACCAGAGAACTTTACTTAGGCACGTCATAAATCATCACTTGAACCAATCAGTAATAGGAACGTATGTTTTTTAGTGGCAGTCAAATGTACTGTATCAGTACCTTCAAGTAGTTCGGATATACGTGTAAATCCCTGCACCATTCTGGTACTTGTTTGGAAGAAGACAGTAATCTCAGTCGGCAGCAATTTTCCTGTGTCTGAAGTGGGTCCCACGTTCTTACCTCTTTGCAGTTTGCTCAATTTAAGAAAAAGCAGCCGTTTAAATTTCTTGCTGAAAATAAGAAGAATCAAAATCACCAAAGTATAGGATTTGACGATGGTGATCATCATAAATGGTAACTCTATGATGATAAGGATTTTTTTTTTCTTTTTTTTAATAAAATCAAAAGATCCCATTTCAGTAGAAATTTTTGTAAATGTGCAATAACTATTGGAACATTGAATATACCTTCAATATATACACGTAATGAAAAAAAGGTAAGAAATAAAAAACACTTATCTAAAAGAGATCAGAAACACTGAAATTAACTTACCTGTATCCCCAAACATCAAATTAACTTACCTGTATCGCCTTAAAATTCAGTGGGACCCACTGTGGGTCCCACTAACAAACGTGTCTATATTTGAGTATCTAACATCTGATACTTTGATGTATTGGATGTAGTGAAGTATTACTGTTTATATAACCAAAGGAACCGCTCAAAACCCTTCTCTATTTATCTCCCAAATTTCCTCCCTATCTCTCGCCATTCTCCATCTTCGGTCTTCCTCCTCCTCAAATCTTCTCTCTGTATGTATTTTCTCTTCTATACATTTCTAGGGTTTCAGATTTTTCCACAATTGATTTCTCAATAATCTCAACTGTATTTTGATTTTGAATTTGATTTTTATATTTTTTATCAGGTTCTGAAAAGGATTTTGATAAACTTAAGAAAAAAAAAAATCTTTTTTTTTCAGAAGGAAAAAAAAGAAGAAGGCCATGGCAGGAAGTGGTGTGGTAACAGTATATGGAAATGGAGCAATAACAGAGGCAAAAACATCTCCATTCTCTGTAAAAGTAGGATTAGCACAGATGTTAAGAGGAGGAGTAATCATGGATGTTGTTAATGCAGAACAAGCAAGAATCGCTGAAGAAGCAGGTGCTTGTGCTGTTATGGCATTAGAGCGTGTACCAGCAGATATTCGTGCTCAAGGAGGTGTTGCTCGTATGAGTGATCCACAGATGATTAAAGAAATCAAACAAGCTGTTACTATTCCTGTTATGGCTAAAGCTAGAATTGGTCATTTTGTTGAAGCTCAGATTCTTGAAGCTATTGGTGTTGATTATATCGATGAGAGTGAGGTTTTGACTCTTGCTGATGAAGAACATCATATTAATAAACATAATTTCAGAATTCCATTTGTCTGTGGCTGTCGTAATCTTGGGGAAGCGCTAAGGAGGATTCGAGAAGGTGCAGCCATGATTCGAACAAAAGGTGAAGCTGGAACTGGTAATGTCGTTGAAGCTGTTAGACATGTGAGGTCTGTAATGGGTGATATTAGGCTTTTGCGTAATATGGATGATGATGAGGTGTTTTCATTTGCAAAGAAAATTGCTGCTCCTTATGATTTAGTTATGCAGACTAAACAACTTGGTAGACTTCCTGTGGTTCAATTTGCTGCTGGTGGTGTTGCTACCCCTGCTGATGCTGCTTTGATGATGCAATTGGGCTGTGACGGTGTTTTCGTCGGTTCTGGTGTTTTTAAGAGTGGTAATCCTGCTCAACGTGCGAGGGCGATTGTGCAAGCTGTGACTCATTACAGTGATCCTGATATTCTTGCTGATGTTAGCTCTGGTTTGGGCGAAGCTATGGTTGGGATTAACCTTAATGACAGTAAGGTCGAAAGGTTTGCTGCTCGGTCCGAATGAATAATCACAAAGGCTTTGATTCGAATGGATTGCATTGGAGGTGAGAATTAGACCTCATTTCCTTGCTGTTCTTTGGTTGTTCACAAAAAAATAAATAAATTATATATGAATGTTTTGTTTTTTATTTGTTCGAATATGTGTGGTAGATATAGATAGTTGTGGGGATCTTTTTTAATGTTAGGTGTTTTCACCTTAGTTAGTTTTTTCTCTCTTCTGTGTAACTGAAGAAAAAAAGTTGTTTTTAAGATTTTTATGGAATTATGCTTGGTTTAGATATAATCTATTGCAGATTCCCTAATAATGTTATATATATTGCGGTAATTGATATATGGATGGGATGGATGAATATTTTCTGTTGTAGATATTAGAATTTATATTTGTTGTCCTCTTATGTTTGGTTGATAGAACATGAATTTTCTGCTTCATTGGAATGTTTCTGTTTAGGCTATTCACTCTCTTGGCGAATAAAAATAACTATGCTGTTGTTTCCATGTACCACCATGTCGTCCTAGTTTTCTCGATCAGTTGTTTTGTCTAGGCAGAGTATTAACTTATAGTCTCTTGAGTTCATGCTATTGTCATGGTTTGATATTAGTTGTCCAATACTGGATCATAAGTTCTTTCAATTCTAGTCAGATTACCCTTTTCATATTTGAAGATAGGCCTCTATCTGGTGCTGCATTCTTAAAACGAGCCATCACACTCTTAGCAGATTTGGGGTTCAGAGTCCTACTTTGTTTTGCCATCCTAGCTATTTCCTCTGGACTATGAAGTCTGTTTCCAGAATCACCTTCACTACTTTGTCGTCGATCCTTACGCAAAAGGTCCTGGGCCAAGCGGGAAACTTCTGTCTCATTTAGTTGTGGAACTGTATGCTTGAAATTGTACGATGTATTTAGTTCCTTGGTCTTGGCATTACGATTTCAGACTCACTTTCTTTACTCTTAACTTGTTCCTGACCCCTCGGCCCTGACATGTGTTAGATTAACCTTGAAAATGGAGAATCAAGGAAACTTGTAGGCTGGAAAGAAAATAGAGTTTGTGAGTTAAACATGATATATTTTGCAGTATGAGTTTCGATGATCTTGAGCCTGCATTGTTTCCATTGGTATTTTTCTATGATCTTGAGCCTGCATTGTTTCTATTGGTATCTTTCTATGATCTTGAGCCTGCATTCTTTCCATTGGTATTTGTCTATGATCTTGAGCCTGCCTTGTTTCTATTGGTACTTTCTATGGTACCGTCTATTTGTCTTTCCTTTAGGGTCTCTTTAGGTCTTCCTATTTGAAGGGTTAAGAGTTTCGAGCCTTGGAAATTCATTTACTCTTGGTGATTTCTTTCTACTTTCCCATCCATTATAACTGGTGAAGTCAGTCAATTCTTGTTGGTTCCTCCTGGCTTAGGAGTGGTGTTGCCAGATGAAGCTTTAATGTGAGTTAGTGGCCCTTGAGCATCTGAAATAGAGCCAACGAAAAATGATGATAGTTACCGACAGCCCTGCTCAGGACTACGCTTTTCTAAGGTGCTCCAATATGTCTCCAGTGTAGGTAGCTGGTAGAGGTTGAAAAGAGCTCTCATACCGGTCTAATGCGGACCGGCGTAGTGCTAAACTTGAGGTAAAGAGGGAATTTACCAAGCTACAAGGGTGTGAATTTGTAGTGCTAAACTTAAGGTAAAGAGGGAATTTACCAAGCTACAAGGGTGTGAATTTCTTCTCTTGTTCTGTACTCTTTCGCAGAAAATTTCTCGCATGACCTTTAGGTTCTTCAGCGCTGATGGAGAATACTGACGTAAGATAGAATTTTATTTCTTTTTCTGTGTGAGGATCATATGTAGGAAGACTGATCTCCAGGATCGCTAAGGTTGGGAAAATGCTGGAAAGCCAGTAGTGGTGCTAGCTAATCGCTAACACACCAGCATAGGAGTAAATCCATGCCTTAATTATATTTTCCCCTTTACTATAAAGGGTTTAACAATTCCGTGCAACTAGCAAGGTATATACAGAGACAATAACCAATTAACCATTTATCAAGTAATTCGAAGATATTGAAGAGCAGGAAGTTAGTGAATTTTATATTGACACTGAATTTTATGCTCAGTATCTAAACTGGCACTCATAAACCTGTCTTGATAAATAGACCAACATAAACCATACAGAAGAAACCCCAACCTAGCTTCTCTTGTTCTTGCTCCCAAACAGTAAACAAATATACCACAGAATTCTAAAGAAGAAACCCCAGGCTACAGTGACCAGTATGCATTCCCACTTATTTAGATCAGCCAGGCCTTGATTTCTCAGTATATCAGCACCCTTTGTGAAGCAAGTAGTGGTGGTAAGTTTCATCCCTGAAGCGTCGCTCAACATACTTAAGAACTCAACCTTTTTATCAGTCGGAAACACATCAAAAGGTGTTCTGTCAAACATTTGAACACCACTAAGATAACATTTAGTAGGGTTGTCTAATTCGTTCTGTAAACCACCATCTAGAGGATACTTGAGCAAAGAAATGAAATGGAACCAGATCCAATATGATGGAATTCTGTCTCTACTGATAAAGAATCCAGAGAATAGAAGGTAGAAACCTAAAATTGTCAAATTTAAAGCATAACCCACCATAGCGTGTGAAACAACTCCAGTTAAGAAACTGATAAAAGAGCTTCCTGCCCAAAATGAACTGAAGATTGTAATGAAAAAGAAAAAGAATCCATGAATTCTACCAGATAGACCTACTGCCCAAAATGTTGTTGCTGCTAAAGCAATGGAGAGTATGGCCATTGAAGGCAGGGCTACAATCGTATTCGATAGAACATAAGAGGAACAGCGATACGTGTTATAAGCTGCTTCTCGAATATAGATATACCATTCTTGGAGGTATACAGGGATAACATCTGCACAAATGTAGAAGCATGCTGCCAATGTGATGATGTAGAAAGCCCATCGTTCTTGTATACTTCTTGGTGAATTATCGAGTTGCCAGAATATGGTGGCTAAGGTGAAACCTATAAGTAGAATTACCCCTAACCGCATGCCAAATACTTCAGGTTGTCGACTTGAATTCTTTATCGATCTTTTCGCTAGGAAAATGATTTCGATCCCGAAAGGATTTGCGAAAGTTGACATGCCCGTAGATACAGAGCTGACATCATAGTTATCAGTCGTTGCTGCAGAAGCTAGCTTTCGTGTTGTTACACAAGCACTCATGGCGTCTCTTAGAGATGAACTAAATCTTTCGGATGACCCACACTTCATATCCTTGAGCCGTGATCTGTTAAATTCAACTAAACTCTTCATCCCACCGGGTGAACCTTCTAGTTCACGGATCAAATCAAGCACAAACTCAGCCTTGTTCTCATTTTTGTGAATTGGGTGACCGAATTCAGAGAAGAAAGAACGGAGATTTGCCGGTGAGCCAGTATATACAGCCTCTCCACGTGATAAGAAGATCAAATGGTCGAGTAAACCAAGAATTCTGTAAGTAGGTTGGTGAACCGACATAACTATGCTCCCGCTTTGAGCGATTTGTTGCAAAACTGTGACCACCTAGAAAGCACTGGTAGAATCGAGCCCCGATGTTGGTTCGTCAAGAAACAATATTACCGGGCTGTGAATTATGCCAATTCCTATTGAAACACGGCGACGCTCACCACCGGAAATTCCTCTGTTGCCTTCGTCTCCAATCATGGTCTTCGCTGCATTTTGAAGCCCCCAGCTGATCAATCACAGCCTGAACCCGTGCACTTTTTTCTCGTGTCGAGAGAGAACAAGGCAGTCTGAAGTCAGCCGAAAACATTAAGGTTTCTTCAACTGTTAACATAGGGAAAAGAAGATCGTCTTGCATCACATAAGCAGAAAGTTCTTTCAATAGCCGAGACTCCAAAATCTCACCATTTAAAGTCACAGATCCTTTCAAGCTTCCTTTAGATACTCTATTAGCAAGTGCATCAATCAAGGTCGACGGAAGAAGGATTGAAAGTAGTAGATGGACTAAAACAGTCTTATTGGCTAAATATTAAATATCTGGAGGGTTATAAAATTTCAAAAAATACACATAAAAAAATAAAAATTAGGTACCTTTCAGAGATTTGGGGTGGCTGTAGCACCCCTCAGCCACCCCCAATTACGTTGCTGACCACACGCCCCAGCGGTATATATCGGATTTGTTTGTTTTCGATTTATTTTGACACTGTATGTCAAATTACGGAATGAGAGAAGAAAAGTTGGAAGAACAGATGTTAGCCTATCTACAGTTGCTGTGTTTGTATCATTGCTTAACTCCATATCTTTCTACAACTTAGTCTCACCACCGTAGCTGAGTGTAGTTGAGCTCGTAGTAGCCTTAACCGGCACCATTATCATTTATTAATGTTTTCTGTTACAATTCACTATTAGAAATACTAAAACAGTCCTTTTCAGAAAACCTGTTCTGCGAATTATAGGACAGCCATGACAAAGTCGTGCAACATATTGCATATACAGTATTAATTTCAGGGGCATGCGCGCAGTGAGAAGCACTTCGATAAACATGATTGTTTTCGACTCGGTGTACTTTCATTATTTTATGTTCACATACAACTGTCAGATCTTTCTCCGATCTACAATCATTTCTTCATTTTTACAGATTATCAAAATAAATAAATTGGGATTTGAACTAGACATGTTCAGAAGTGCACAGGTCTAGAAGATAAAATAATGAGAAGAACTAAACAGGAAAGTAATTACAGAATCCTGAGATCCTGGTTTCGAATCCCACAACAAGTTTCATGATCTAGAAGAAGAAGAAGAAGAAAAAAAAGAAGAAGAAGAAGGGAAGATAGCCACATCCCAGTTAGTTTCGAAAGATTCAAAAGTAAGCAACACAAAGCCATCCTTGTCCAAGCAATTGCAGGAATTGGTATGAAATTGATCCTTCCATGCATAAAAAAGAAAAAACCTCCGAAATCTAAAATTCCTATTAAAGTCTCGGCTGATAACCTCGTCGAGCTTGGTACTCTATGGGGCTTAGAATTTCCATCTAAAAAGACTAAGCGTGAAGAAATGTTAAGTGATCTCGTGAAAAACCATGAAGAGTTAATTATAGAAGAGATTGACGAGTCAACAAACTGACAATAGGCATTTGTCTCATTCCGGTATATAAGTTGCCTTCGGATGCCTCTTCTTTTTAGTTTTTGAATTTGGTGTTGCTTTGTTTTGTTGGCGTTTTACCTTTTGTTGGTTGTATCCGCCCGTACACGGCTTGTGTGCCTTTTAATCTATTCTCTTTGATCGAAAAAAAAAGAAGTGCACAGGTTTAACGAAATAGGACTGCCATGGGCGCGCGGGACCGTTTTATCTAATATCAGAGTACCTGTTAGTCCAACAACTCATCAAAGAAATCTTCATACGAATCATACCTATCTATTATGCGTACGAGGATACCACACCTACCTCTCTTAATATCTCTATCAAATCACAAGCAGCTATCTTCCTCGCTGTCTTCTGACTACGTTTCTGCCGAAGGTCTTTGCCATAATCCGATCGTGAATCATCATTCCGTGAGTTATTATAACCAATGAGTTGAATTTTTATAATTAATTGTGATTAAATACAGCTCATGCCAAATAAAATGGGACATAGTCACATAGGAAAAGGAAAGTGACACTTAGTATGAAACACATGGGAACAAATTTAGGTACGTGCAACCCGTTTATTCTGTCGACCAAACCCTCCATTGATGATTTTAATATTCTCTAATTAAAATATTGGGAAAAAAGTTACGTTTCCTATTTGCACAATTGTTAAGGTAAGATGAGAGAATAACTTTTATAATTTATTTCCAAATTTACCCTAACAAAAAGTTTAATACTACTTATATCTTTATAATGAGAATAATAACATTTCTTAAAATAATAAGGGTAGTTTTGAAAGTTTGTTATGTTGAAAAATGAAAGTAACTCTTTTGTTGGAACAAAAATTTAAAGAGAAAGTAACTCTTTTCCTGAAACGAAGGAAATATTACATACTAGTGACATTAATATATAATGATGGTTTTTATGCCCCAACGTCGTAGCCATTACTTTTTTCGATCATTAACATGCAATGTAGTTGTTGAATCATTGGTCTTTCTGCAATTACTGGTGTTGTTTACAGTTCAAATAAACATTTATTCTGTATACCGATACAGAGTTTCAGGTGACTCCCGATACAGCCAAGAATCTAGATGGGTTTCGCGCCAGGAGGTGCACAAAAAAAGGAGTACTCGGAGAATCTTACCGATCATAATTCTACTATAAACACCAATTCTGAAACATCACCCATCCTCCTTGATGATATATTGAATCGCGTGAATAATGTGGAAGGAAATGATAAACAGCAAGTTATCGAGTTAGGTGACATGACTGACCTGATTCCAAAACCTGTTCTTTTTGTCCTCTCATTTAATAATTTGGTATACACAGTGGAGTCACGTCGTCAGACAACATCTCCCTCTTGTCTTCAGCAGAGCAGCAAGGTAGTAGCACCGAATGTGGTGGATATGGTTGAGACTGCAGAGACAAGTAGGTTTTCGAGCACAAAGGTTCTATAGAATGATATCTCTGGTGCAGCTAGAGAGGGTGAAATTTTGGCCGTTCTTGGCGCTAGTGGTTCTCGAAAATCAACATTGATTGATGCACTCGCAGGTAGGATCGAAAAACGAAGCTTGAAGGGGTCGCTTATGCTAAATGATGAAGCTC
Organism: Papaver californicum; assembly: GCA_023531435.1. Taxonomy (NCBI): domain Eukaryota; kingdom Viridiplantae; phylum Streptophyta; class Magnoliopsida; order Ranunculales; family Papaveraceae; genus Papaver; species Papaver californicum. The sequence goes on along the minus strand of JAJJMC010003761.1, from coordinate 10,378,267 downwards.
TTAATACTCGCCTTCTAAAATTGCTTTCGGCTTATGTGATGCAAGACGATCTACTCCTCCCGATGTTAACAGTTGAAGAGACACTCATGTTCTCAGCCGAGTTAAGATTGCCTTGTTTGCTCTCAAAGTCAAAGAAAAAGGCAAGAGTTCAAGCTCTGATTCATCAACTGGGGCTTCAAAATGCAGCTAAGACGATTATAGGAGATGAAAGTCACAGAGGTGTATCTGGTGGTGAACGCCGTTGTGTTTCAATAGGAATCAACATAATTCATGATTCCGTCATATTATTTCTCGACGAGCCAACCTCAGGCCTCGATTCGTCTAGTGCTTTGACGGTGGTGAAGACCCTTCAACGAATTGCTCAAAGTGGAAGTATAGTTATCATGTCAATTCACCAACCTACATACAGAATCCTTGGCCTACTCGACCGTCTGACCTTCCTCTCGCGCGACAAATAGTTTACTCTGGCACGCCCACAGATCTCTCCCGTTTCTTCTCTGAATTAGGCCATCCGATCTCTGAAAATGAGAACCCAACTGAATTTGCTCTCGATCTAACTAACGAATACGAAGGGTCTGAAGGCGGGACGAAGTGCTTTATTGAGATCTACAAATCATGGCAGGACATGAAGTATCCTGGAAATTCAGACTCTGGTAAATGTTCACTATCATTGAGAGATGCCATACGCACAAGGGGGAAATTGGCGTCTAGTTCAGCTTCTAACCATTCTAGTCCAACATCAATGATCTCAACGTCCGCAAATCCATTTTGGGTCGAATTTTTGGTGCTAACAAAACGATCATTAAAAAATTCAAGTCGAATGCCGGAAGTGTTAGGAGCACGATTGGTGCCAATGATAATCACGTGTCGAGTCATAGCCTCCATTTACTGGCAACTTGATATTTCACCTGTTAGACCAAGTAGCTATTACTGTATGTTAGAATCCTGACTCCACACGTGTTCAGCATCGGCTAGTCATTGTCAGCTCATCTACAGCTGTGTTGTCTTCTCAACAGTGCGTCTGTTAGAGGTCTAATTGACTAATTGTAATGAAGCTATATAAGCTTCTCCCTCTTTGTAATCTCTTCATCTTTTTTCAATACAACTATTGCAGATCAAAAATATTTCATTTTATTCTTTTCATTTGTAACCTTTAGGTCTTATAGATCTTTCATCACCAAAAGGTGCACAAGAGCGATTAGGGTGCTTCGGTTTCTTAATCGTTATAGCTTATTTCAGTTGTGAAGATGCTCTTCCTCTTCTCTTCCAGGAACGATGCATATTATGTCGAGAAACCGCTTATAATGCGTATCATCATTCTTCATATGTTTTGTCTAAAACAGTTACAGAAATGCCTTCATTAATCATTCTCTCTTTAGCCATCACAATAACAACATTCTGGGCAGTTGGTTTAGCTGGTGGTTTTCACGGGTACTTGTTCTTCTTTGTTACAATCTTGGCGTCATTTTAGGCCGGGAGTTCTCTAATTGCTTTCATCTCTACAGTAATCCCCCATATTATGTTGGGTTATGCTATCGTCTTACTTTCACTTGGTTTCTTCTTTCTCTTCAGTGGGGTTTTCATCAATCGAGATAGAATTCCATGGTACTGGATTTGGTTGCATTACTTATCCTTATTGAAGTATCCGTTTGAAGGAGTTATGCAAAACGGATTTAACGACCCACTTAAATGTTTCGTTAGAGGTGTTCAAATGTTTCATAGAACACCTCTGGCAGGAATTCCATCTGATATGAAACTTAAGTTTCTAAAGATGTTGAGTGATGCTTCGGGAATGAACCTGAATTCAAACACTTGCATAACAACAGGAGTAGATATACTGAGAGAGAGTGGTTTTAGTGTTCTGAACAAGTGGTCTTGCTTACGGATCACTATGGCTTGGGGTTTCTTTTTCAGAATTTTCTTCTACATATCTTTAGTGTTAGGCAATAAAAATAAGAGAAGGTAGAACCAAAAATAGCAACAACAATCACGCTGACAGTTGTATGTAATAAACATCATCAATAAAAATTGTTTTTTATTGTAGGGTCTTGGGTCATATGTGTGCGGCTCAATGTAATCAGGGTTTATTTCATAGTCTATATATAGAGGCATAAACTTATGTAATATGTAACTTATCTCTAATGAATAAGAGTTTTTCTTCTTCTGTTCTTCCATATTCTAGTTATACTACAACGCGTTCTCAGCACGACTCTATCAATTGTGTAAGTTTTTTATCGATCGAGACTGGTAATGGATTACTTCTTGAAGATTAGGGTGTTTCTGATCTTATTGTTTTCATATTATGGTTGGGTTACCAGGTATTCCGCTTTAACAAAAGATTTTCGTATTCACAGTATATACTAGGATTCCATGGATGTATAATTACAAAACATAGAGATTTCATTGTTAGATTTGCATGAATTTTGAGTATGTTATACCCAATTACGTTATAAACACTTGTTTAAATTTTCACACAAATCGACATCCCCAAAACCTCTGTGAATGATATTAATTTTCGTTCAGAAAAACCCTAAATCCGAACAACGTAGTAATAAATTAATATATGAAGTTTCACCTATTGGATTATTCTGAAATTCTGTTATATATTATAAACCAAAGTTATATGTCATGTGTAAAATTTTCATAGAGATCCAATCATGGTAAGTATTCTAAAGTATTTGATTCTTACAGCTGTGTCTACAGAAACGTAATTTGAGGCAGTCATGCGATATTACGAATAACTTTTTATCTAGCCGTTAGATTCTATTAAAATTTTAGTATGTTTGGAGTAATATATTCATAAGTCTTATGTAAATTTTTTATCATAATCGGGCATTGGAAAAAGTGTATACCGATTATGATGAAATTATTATGGACCATATATGATTAAAAAATTTAACCATGACCTTGTCAACCCAATGGACTGGGCCTTGACCCAAATAGTTGGCCTGCCTTTGACTAAACCAACTCGACTTGAATTTGACCTTTTAGACTCAAAAGTACTTGAGAACCATTAAAGAGTCTCTGATAAGGGAGTCATTTGTGTCCATAAGGACTATATTTTTCTCATAAAAACTTTCGACCAATGACGATGAATTGTTCAAAAGATGAAGGCATAACTTATACGTTTTTAAGGCGACATATTGACTTCAGACGATGAAATGCTCTGAAAGAAGTTTGTCAAAACATTCATTTTTCCCCAAAACTTGAATGTTCAATGGGATGTAATCCACTTGTTAGACTATAATGAGTCAATAACTTCAACAAAGATATGTTGTGAATTAGCACGTCTTAACTTTTATGGAAAGAAATTCACAAAAGGCAACATGAGTCAGAAAAATCTTTCCATTTTTATTTTTCTACTTCATCTATTATACTAAAGAACCAGTATAGGTTGAAGTAAGCTATTCAACTTGAAGTAAGTGGTTGAGAGGCATGTGAGATTTCCCAACTGTTAGGATAATAAAATTTCTCAACTTAAGTAAACTTTGGCAAGGTTAAATATCGAAAGAACCCCGAAGAAGAAAGGGTTAGACGTGTTGAATCATACCCACGTTGGTATACTGGAACATGTGAAAGGAAACACATAAATTATGGTAGAAAAATATATAATGTTTTGTTTAGTATATGGGTAAAGATATAATTTGACTTATATCAATGAGAGTTGGAAACCTTGGTATAAGCATTTTACTAAGAATGGTACAAGCACTGTAATACGAGTATCATATACTAGTAGTCAACTACAAGAGAGATATATAGAGTTTAAAGGAAAAAAAACTCACTATATTCTTGGAGAATGTCATACCCTAGACGTTAACTTTAATGGCAACAAGAACTTTCACTTAACCAATTCGATTGTTTTATTATCTATATTTAATCGAATTTTGTATAGTTTGATTCTAGATTTTGTATGATTTGAGCATAGACTATTGATTTAACCGATATTTCGTTAGCTAAAATATTTTTTTTTTAAAAGAATCATATCCGTTGTCTGCTCTTATGGAACGAAAAAGTATATCATTTCCACGAGACTGAAATACTCTGGATAAATTACTTGAGTTATAAGGATCATTCATGCATTATGATGAAAAGTATATCATCTTCATGAACTATAACACTCTAAAGTAAATGAGATAAATTTTCTTTTGTTACGTAATAAGGCCACACCACTTATTACATGAATCTCTTAATGAAATATACAACTACTTGTTGAACTGTTTCCTTATATAGTTCTATGCGATTATTGGATCATCACAAGTAATAGTCGAGAGAAGCAATGCTCAATCTTTGTTTCCTAATTGGTATAAAGATTAAAAGTTACATGAGCTCTATAAGAACCAAGAGCTAATCACACTTTGTTAAGTTCCTACGAAATCCATTCAAACGGTTATCATATGGAAACTCACTATGAGAATGGAAATGCATCTATATATTACCTATAATGAATGTGAAAGGAATAACATTTCATGGAAAAAATTAGTCAATTAGTCTAGTGAACTGTAAGTCACTTATACTTGGAAAATTGAATCCATATCGATCGTCACCGACAATATAATGTTTGGGATTGACTCATTCATGGTTTTACATAACCATAAAAACACTTTGGTTATGACATGATATTCTGTTTTGAAAGAACTCAAATGGACATCCTTTTATTTGAGTGAACAAGAAAATGGGAATTACAAAGATTGAAAAAATGTAAAGTGATGACATCTCTCACAATCAACGCTTTCTAAAGTACTAGAAACACCACCTCACCTCCCATTATGCTTTTAAAGTAATGAAGCATGTCACTCATTTTATAAAGTCTTTCTTTAGTAAATAGGATTGAGACCATCCTAAGATGCATATGGTAAACAACCCGTTATTTCAAAAGAAACAAGGTAATATTTCTGAACATATCCATGTAAAATACAGACCATTCAAGTGATTTATGGCTCTGGTGGATGATTCGAAGTGTTGAATTAGTTATTTTTCACAAGAAATGATGCGTTTTTGAAACAATCCTAGCACATATTACAAAATTTAAGGGTTCACCACCCTTATTAATGCTAGAGAGTTGTTAATGGTGGATTTTTGACAACAAAGCCACGCAAAATCCCTTGCTAGAACGCTATCCATAGCGCCAAGGCCAAGCGCTAGCGCTAGCATGCGTGGCGCTAGCGCTAGCTCCAACATTGGGGCCAACAACACTAGCACCAAGGCCAGCGCTGAGCCAACAGCGCTAGCGCTAGCATTAGCTCCAGCATTGGGGCCTGCAACGCTAGCTCCAGCGCTAGAGCCAACAGCGCTAGCGCCAAGGCCATCCCAACGCCAACCAGATTCTTCGCTTCTCTGATGACGCGTCATCCTTGCTTGTGCCAACACCATCCTTTGCTTGCTCGTTCCAATATCATTCTTTGTTTCTAGCGCCACCATCTAGGCCACATCCACGACACTTGTGCTATAAACACCTCGATTGAGCCAATAATACTTATATGCACAAATTGCACGTTACAAACATGTCACAAATATGCTATTGTCATGCTAAGTTAGCATAAAGCCTACTAATAGCATTATCTTACAACAAACTCACATGATTTGAGTCCATGACTCCACTAACTCTTACGAGATATCAAATCATATTACATGGGGGGATTATTCATCGTGTTTTGGTCTGGTGGTTATAGCAACATACGGCGTGGCAACACCCCATGATATGAAAGTTACAAATTAGCGGTAGCGGTTAGGGAAGTTAAAGAATAATAGGTTTCCAAAAACTTACCAAGACATAGTGGGGCGGTTACACCATTATCCCCACAATATCCATCTCCCCATCTCTTCACTATCTCCACTACTTACAAGGAAAACGTATGTTCCCAAATTATTATAAATAGGCTACTTAGCCCATTCAGAAAACGGAACAAACTGATTATTCTCACAAGCTTTGTTATTCTCCACCTCTACACACAATTTAACACACAAATTCCTTCAATTTTATCTTCTTTCCTCCCCTTAGATCAACCCATCTTCTCTCTTTATAATCGAAGAAAAATGTTAGCATCCATACTTCTGGTCTGGACTCGTTTCGTAAAATTTTGATCCTCAAACTTAAAGAAAGTACTTCTACAGCACATTGTTTTTCCTAGGAGAAATTTTTAGGTACAAACAAGAGTTTACATAAAAAGAACTTGATGATTATTGCATGTTTAATAGAATCAGTATAGAGCATCCTATACCACATGGTATTGCAAAGGCTACCATCAAAGGTTATAGATGGATTCTAAGGCATAGGTTATGCATACCAACCTTCCTATAACTGCTTGTGGGATATTCAATATTATAGGAATCCTCACTTATTCGTTTTAGAATCCATAATTAGTCAACATTTCTGCGTACCAGTCGGTAACTGGATATAAGGCTGACATTTGTATTCTTACGTATTTTTTGTTGTGATATATATGTGTCATTACGACCCCACCTCGTACTATAATGGGTCATTAAAACAATTAAGTAGTAATATTGGATATGGATTTACAACAATTATCCATGAGACAGTCTGCCCGTCGCTCGGGGGAGATAAGAAAAACGATTTTCTAAGAAAACGACAGGAATTGTCATGGTGTGTTCCCACTCTGTCTTATATTGTTTCTTGTACTCCACAAATGTAAATGTGAAGTAAAAAGAATAATCGATTTTCAGAAAGTTCACTGATATCGATAAAGTAACAAGATCCCACATACCAGCTACAAATGTGCCTGTGAGGTTAGAAACCCTCAGTAAGAGGTACACCATGGACTAAGGTGTTGCAACTACACTTGGTATAAGTATAGTTGAGGCCGTGGCTCTATAAAGGAATATGAAGAGACCACCAGGTTCGATCAATATTCACCTAAAAAGGAAGTATGTGAGTAAGGCATAACCTAATTCATATCATCAATGCAATCATCTCATTAGATTGTCTCTGATTATATCCATGAATCAAATTAGAGGACACTCTGAATTTTAATAATTCCAGGGAACAATGAAATCCCAATGGATTATGAGAATACGCATGAGTCAATGAAAAGCTCATGCGAGCATATTGATGATTATGTTCATATACAGTTGCTCAAATAAATAGATCACGCTGAGATCGCACCATGCTCCTTGTTACGTAATATCAATCCGAGTCTATTTGGCCTACACAATCCATGTGAAATTTTATTCTTTGACAAATATATCGGTATTTGGTGTGGTAGTTCTAACCAACCAAGTGTAAATCCTATGGGACATACATGATTATTCGTCAGAAAACGCTGTGAGAGGAATGAAGTCTTAATGTATAAATACTTGCCTTGTGGCGCGAGGTTTTTCACAAATTCCTGTAATTTTTTACTTTGTTGTAATGAACGTTATAACGTTTTGCTACTTAGTTAGCTTTGTAGTTTCAAAAGAACTTGAAATGCAATATTTATATGTGGTTATTACATATCTTTGTACGGATTAAGAGATAAGGATATTTACAAAAGTTTTTGATAACATTTTGTCGCCCAAATCAAATGACTCTAAATCACGGAGTGCGTTTGCAATAGATTGGAACACTCACTTATGGATTATAGTAATCTAGCGGATTTGGTATACCCGCCTAAGTGACTATTTGATTGGGAAGGGATGTACAAGTAAGGTATTTCTCCATGCATACTCACAAAGAAAAGTTCATGATTTGGAATTGTAGTGTAATACCCTGATTCAGAATATAAATAATGGTTTGTTTTTTCCTAACACTGAGGCCTTTTAAGCACAGTTGGCTCCAGAATTGGCAAAAAGCTCTGCAGTTAAGCGTGCTTAGGAGGGAGTAATCCATGGATGGGTGACCTCCTGGGAAGCTGCTGCTGGATAACCGCAGGGGTGCCCGTTGAAAACCCCACACTGCCGGATAACCGCAGTGGCTAAGTGGGGACAATATCGGTGGAGGGTCGGGTCATTACAAATGGTATTAGAGCCGACGACGGGTCACCTGCCGAGGGTGAGAGAGTACGCTGGACGTGGTGTTCCAAGTATTAGTCTCATGAATGGCAGGGAACGTCGGAGATCTGGGCTTGTATATTCCGGAGCCGAGGACGGCTCCAATTTAAAGGTGGTGGTATTGTAATACCCCGATTCGGAATATAAGTAATGGTTTGTCCTTTCCTATCACCGAGGCCTTTTCAGCACAGTTGGCTCCAGAGTTGACAAAAAGCTCTGCAGTTAAGCGTGCTCGGGCGGGAGTAATCCAGGGATGGATGACCTCCTGGGAAGCTACTGCTGGATAACCGCAGCAGTGCCCGTTGAAAACCCCACACTGTCGGATAACCTCAGTGGATAAGTGGGAAAAATATCGGTGGAGGGTCGGGTCACTACAAGTAGTTATCTATGTCAATGATATGGACATTATATATACTCTTGATGAAATAAGAGATTTTACAAGCTGCTTGAAATCCGAATTTAAGATAAAAAATATGAGAAAAGCTCGATTGAACACCGATCTTGTGGTGTATTATACCACCAATTTGCATATGTCCAAAGTTTTCAGAAAATTTAACAAGGACATGCATCCTGCTAGCACTCCCATAAGTAGTTGAGGTTCAAATGTAAGTAAATGACCATTTTGTCTAAAGAAAGATGACGAGGATGTGTTGGGAGATGAAATTTCCCCTATCTAAGTGCAATAGACGCATTGTTGTACTTATCATAATGCACTCGACCAAATATTTCATCCTCAGTGAACTTGTTAGATAGGTATAGCTTAGCACCGACACAGCTTCTTTGAAATGATATAATTAATGTGACCATATACTTAAAAAGAACCATTGACAAGATTTTTCTTTATCCATGCAAAGACATAAAAAGAACTGCTAAAGGAAATGCAATCTAAAAGTTGTTGATTATGAAGATACAATAATATTTTCTCTCACGAATGTAATCAGGGGGGGACATGACTGACTTATTTACTATCATAACCTATAAACACTTTCGGAAAGAACGTGACTAAAGGAACTGTCTGGAAACTCCTCTGAATGAAATCACGGGGAGATTCCGACATCAAGGGGATCCAAGGATATGATGTCGACATATTTTACTTCGAAATGTGAAGTTGTGTTGTACTTTTTTCCCTTCGATCGAGATTATTTTTTTCCCACAGGGTTTTTATTACTCGACAAGGTTTTTAGTGAGACAACAACAACTACATCAGGTATATGTTGAAGACCCAAAGATCGCATTGATATTTTTGTACAATATCGGAATCGAAGAAATGAAACACGATCGTTTGTCAAGCGAAATCACTTTCAGAATCAACACAACAAAGTAAGGAGTATCGCAAGAGTTTTCAGCACAAGTCAACTATTAGTAGTGATGTTACTATAACACATCAATATTGGGATTTCACCAATCACCCGCGAGACGTAGAAAGGATACTACGTATGAGTATTCGGCAAAGGCATACTTATGGACTATTGCGTTGTATTCTTTTACCTTCGTCAAGGTTTTATCCCACTGGGTTTTTCCCTTGTCAAGGTTTTAACGAGGCAACATATGTGAGTCCAACACTGTTTAAAGTTTTCTTAATATTGTACTCTTTTTCCTTAGTTCAGGTTTTGTTTCTATGGATTTTCCTAATGAGGTTTTAATAAGGCAACTGACTTAGAAACGGTGATCATCAAGGAGAAAACTACATTTGAAGAACTACATCTGAAGAAGTATATGTGAAGCACTACATATAAAACACTAATATTGGATCGCACAAGGAGGAGTGTTGTAGGGTCTTGGGACCATATGTGTGCGGCCCATGTAGATATAACTAGGGTTTACCTCATAGCCTATACATAGAGGCTCAAACCTATGTAATATGTAACTTATCTCTAATGAATATGAGTTCTTCTTCTTCCGTTCTTCCATATTCAAGTTATACTATAATTTTTTTTCTTCTCTTTTTTATGAAATGTGCATTTGAAAGTTTTTAATGCCCCGTTTTCTCATGTAGTCATGTGTCTTCGTAGGTTTTACGTAAACAGATTAAACCATGTAATGAGCAACGCCAGATTAGCCAATGCTAAAAAAGGAAATCATCAAACAAACAAACAAAAAAAAAATCGATCAAAAGTAATCATCAAACCCGTAGATCTGAACTGATTTCTACTGAAAAATATTGAAGAAAATAACCCTATTTTATCTAAAACTATGAAGAAATCTATATTTGGGTGAATGATGGCGAGAACAAGATTGAAGAGTTCAGAGAATATACAAAAAATACAGTAAAAGAAGAGAGTACACAAGAAAAAAGAGTAGATGATCCAACTGTACATATTGACAATACATACATATTGATATGTAATTAAGGAAAAAGTATGATCCCACGGTACATATTGATCCAACAATACATATTGATATGTACCCGAAGGAAAAAATGTATAATCCCCCGGTACATACTGGTATGCACAGAAGGAAAATAGGTACTGAAGTAAAAAATGTATTATCCCACAATACATATTGATATATTGAATGAAAATTCGTACTAAAGGAAAAAGTGTATGATACCACAGTACATATTGGTATGTACTGAAGGAAAAAAGGTATTGTAGGAAAAAATGTATGATCCCACAATACATATTAGTATATACCGAAGAAAAATACGTACTGAAGGAAAAAGTATGATCCCACAATACATATTGATCCAACAATACATATTGATATGTACTGAAGAAAAATATGTACCGAAGAAAAAAGTACACAAAAAAAATAATTTAGGGTTATTGTAGGATCATATAAAACTCTAAAAAAATTTAATACCATCCTACAATAACATTGAAAAATCAAAACCAAAAAATTTAATCAAAGATAAAAATAACAAAAAAATAAAATCAAACTAGCCGGAAACAGAAGAAGGATTAATCATCACTTTAATCGACTAAATCATATCATTTTGAATAAACAACTTTCAGCTTCAACATTAAATATCAGATCCAGATGAAGAGAAATATTAAAGAGTTTAGAAAAAACCCAAAATCGATGAATCGATATCTTTTTCCTTCTTTTTCTTCACCGACCCGTATTGAATCTTCTTCTTTTTCGCTATCACTTGCTTTTTCTCTTCTTTTTCTCCATCACAGATATTTAATCGAGAGAAATGAGAAATCTCCGCCAAAGCTTAAACTAGAAATTTAAAATAGGAAAATTTGATTTAATCTAGAATGTTGTTTATACATGAAGGTGTTTGGTAAATTTAAAAAATACAACTTATAAGACCCGCACGTGTCATGGACTTTAGACTAATTTTTTTGATCCAAAAACATAAAAATAGACTACCGAGTAAATATAATTTAATGGATGGATTAGACATTAAACGGGTCCTACAAACTGGAGTAACCAACAACCTAGTTAATTTTATTAAAGGAATAGTTAAAAGAATATTTACATCAACCACTAAGCCGCTCCAGTGTTTATAAGTTAATTTTATCTCAGTGTTTCTACATTGTAGAGAAATACAACAATGGTGCTAGGTTTTAAGTCAAATTTTTTTCATGGTTCACTGAAGCTAGATGAAATAAAGTAAGTGATGGTCCGTTGAGTTTTAAGTTTGAACATTACTATAGAGAAGTTAACTATTTTGTAGATAAACTTGCAAACAACAAGGGCTATGGGTAGAGGATACTTATTCAAAGTGAATGGGTTAGACTAAATTTGGGCAAATTAGGTGTCACTATGGGTAGGGGAAGGACCTCTTTCACCCAAAGTCTTTCAAACACTCTTTCGTATGAAAGAGTGCTCGGCAGTCTATCCTAGACGGATAAAGTTCAGTCGTTCATGCCAAACGGGGGAACCTTCCCCGTCTATATATTTTTTAATATTAAATTTATAAAATACGGTTCTTAACTAGGTTTTTATAACTAAAATAACTAAAGATATTACCTAGACGGGTAATCATTATCCGTCCAAGTAAAATTTTATAATAGACGGGGAAACTTCACCCCTGTAGCTTCATTACTTCATTAGACCATAGTGCAAAAATCACTCATTCACCTAGTCACTCATTCATTTTTAAAAAAATAGAGTGTTCAAACACTCTATCCCATAGTCGTTGCTCTAAGAAAGGCAGAGGTCTAGTGAGAGGAGTAGTTAACATTTATATTGTTAAGCCTTTGTTTCTGCATTTTTTAGATTCTCATAACCAAAAATACTATAGATTTTACTTATTTTTTATGTAATTTTGGTGCCCTCTAGTGGTTACCTTTTGTGGGGGTTCCTTCTAGTGGGTTTACCTTTGTTCTTTTGTGATAGTTATTGTTAATTAATAAAGTGGTTTTCGTTGATTGAGCAGAAAAAAGGATGGTGGCGTACTACCTATACATCTCACCTTCTCCGTATTTCATATTTACTCCATGGAACTTCTCATAACTTTTAGACACAACCAGTGAACGTGGAAATGAAATATATATGCAATCTTCCAATAATCCACAATAGAATGAAAAGGAAAAAAAAAAAGCAACAACTAGTCGAGGATGTAAGAGAGGTTTTCAAGTACAAGTAAGGTTGTTCATGGCCGGTTTCGGTTCGGTTTCTTGCCAAACCAAAACCGAAACCGGTATAGTCGGTTTTCCATAAATCTTTCCAAAACCGTTCCATTTACCACCGGTTCGGTTTTACTCGGTTTCTTTCGGTTTCGGTTTTTTCCAGCCGGTTTCGGTTAACCGGCTGGTTGTGTCAATTTCATGAAACTGACAATACAAAATTAAAAAAAAATCAAAAAAATAAACACTTTTACATTCATTCTTCATTAAATTCCTGCAGACATTTAAGCAATTCAAACAACATAAAAATTCCTGCATACTTGGAACACAAACACATCCAAAAAATCTACAATTGTTTGCACACAAATACACAATCTATTTTAACTTAAGGTTGTTCCATGCTGCTGTTGTTGTTGCTGCTGCTGCTGTTCAAAAGGCATATTGCTGCTGTTTAAAAAAGCTTGTTGCTGCTGTTCAAAAAGGCCATATCCACAGCACAACACAGGTTCAAAAAGCCTATACAGGATATTCAGCAAACCAATACAGCTCAATGCAAACAAGCTCCAAATCAACAACAACTTTAGGTAAAAATTACTATTAGAGAGAAAGAAATAAAGAAATGAATTACCTTTGTACCACAGGTCCACAGTTCTCATTAATCCCCATCCTCCTCTATTATATGTATAAACTTGGACTTAGAGAGAGTGTCCACAAATTCTACAAACAAATGTACACATGAACAATTAGTTAGATAGTGAATGTCCAAAAATTCTACAAATAAATAAATAAAATAATACCTGAATTAACTTCTTCTGCTGATTCCAAGGAAGAAATATCAAGATCAATCGGCGTCTTCAACCAATTTTGAGTACAAATAAATGCCTCAGCTGTAGTGGGATTGGCAGTGACAGTGACATTGGCAGCTGGTGCAGATGGTTCAGTTGTAGAGGGTTCTTGTCCAACTGAACTAGCTTCTTGACTTGCAGTAGCAGGTCTGTGAGGACAATGTTACGGTGGCAATATGGGAGTGGAATTAACAGAAGCCTGCATAATAGACAAAACAGAATTAGACCTATGTTTATACATAAATAAAAAATGAAACAATATTCAATCATAAATAAACTAGTTTGAACCATTTCTTAAGTAAACAATCAGATACCGGACACTATATTGACTATATTGGCTTTCTTTAGCAATCAAAAATGCAGGACGGTATATTGACTTTAAGGTTAAGGGTCTAGCATTAAGGGAAGCCGTAAAACTGGAGTGGAACCGTAAAACTAAAAGTTTTAATAATCAAAAGGCGAGAAAATATATAGAAACTCACATGCATATAAAACTGAAAGTTTTAATAATGAAGTAAATTTTGAGAATGCTAGCATTAATAAATAAGAAACCAAAAAATAAAAAGCCTGATGTTTTAATAATCAAGTAAGTTTTAATAACAAACTCATGTTCTCCAGAAAATAAAAAGCCTTTTAAAAAAACACTAAACAGATACATAAACCCACTAAAAACTCATGTTCTGCCACAAACAAACAGACTCTACCCATACTCTACCATCCACCCCGACTATGTTGTCTTTTGGACAGACTACGCTACAACATTCTTGAAACAGACTCTACCCAGAATCTAAATCTTACTGTTACTGGAGTTGATTGAGAATCTATATCTTTCATCTCTGTAGCAGGTATTACTTGAAACCTCTCATTCGCTTGAACTTTACTTGAAACCTCTTGAAGTAAGCCCTAGGTTTCTGAGCTTTGAGGAAAGCCTACACAGAACCAATTTCAATCAGATACAAGTGATTCTGAATTGCTCAAGAAGGATAACAAATTTGACAAGGATATTGAAATGCTACACAGGATATTATTCCATATTTTCTAGAAACAGAAATTGGTATTAGGGATAAAATAGCTGAGCACCTTGCAGAAGACCTGCAAGTATTTCAGAGCTACTGAAGGGCTCTCCTCAATTTGCATCAATCCCTAATTTCCTTAAAAATGAGTAATGGTTGATCTCCAACCACTCAAATTGTACAAAACCACTCATATCTGCTCATACAGCAGCGCACACAGTAATAAAGCAATAAAAATGTTACTTTCTTAAGCAGCTATTCTATCCTGGATCTTACTGGTCTCCTCACTATAATGCTAGTGACTGAGTGAGACCCCTTACTGGTCTCCTCACTCCTGAGATTCACATAAAAATCAACTATGCAACTTACATACAATACTAAGTACATTACAGTTCATAGGAAAAGTATTATGCTGAACAATCACATTTTACCAATGAAAAGAAATTCAAACACAATCGTAACGGAACACACAATTTCACCATATGCTAATTCAACAATTTTTTAAACAAAAAATGTACTAGAGGTGAATAATCAAATCACGTAAAAGAGAATAGTGGATGTTAAAACTTACTATTTCCAAACTGGGGGAAGCTTCTTGTCCTTCATCTTCCTCTCCAAATGCTTCCTGATAGAAACATCCTTCTTGATCAAATGGTACAAATCCTCTGGGATCTCAGGTGCAAGCCCTACAAAGAAACAATCAAAAACTACATCATCATTTAAATAAATCTAAAAAAAAAAAAAAACAAAACAAAAACAAAAGTGATAATCATACCATGAGCCTTAAGAATACGCAAGATCTTGCTTCCAGTTACACTCTTAACCTGAGCAATACCATGTGAATCCCTTAGAATGACACCAATAAAACCCAAATCCAAACCTCAAATAAAACCAAAAATCAATTCAAAAAACAGAAAACAAACCTAGATGATTAGCACAAATCTTCAATGTCTTAGATTGTCTCCCGAAAACCCATCTTGAAAAATCTAAAAAAACCAAAAGAAAATGAAAACCCACAGTGAAATAGAACTATCAGTGATTCAGTGAGATAGAAACTTACTGTGATTCAGTGAAGGAGTGGAGAAGAAAAAGAGAAGAGATAGAAACTTACTGTGATTCAGTGAAGGAGTGCAGGAGGGCTGGAGGTGGAGGCGGAGGCTGGGATGCTGCTGAAAAAATTGGAAGAGAATTAGGGTAAGAGAGTTAGAGAAGGATTATATATGAAGGGTAATGGAGGGTGTAGATTTAATCTATCAAAATTCATATCAACGGTGTATGTTACTCGGTTTTCCATGGCATAAAGGTTCGGTTTTTGGTCAAACAAAAACCGAAACCGTGACTATCGGTTTCTAGGTTTTTTTTCCAAAATCATTCCATTAAAAAATGGTTTGGTTCGATTCGGTTTTCGCAGAAACCCGTTACCATGTACAACCCTAAATACAAGAAGAAGGCTAGGCAAAAGAATACCTTACCGAGACCGAATAAAATAAAGCTAATTTGAGAAAGTCATTTATGACTAATCGTGGGATTAAGCCGAGTGTGATTATTGCATACATCATTTCTAGAAAAAAAAACACGTGAACAACAGTGAGTGTTGGCAACAAATGGCTTCATGGTTTATGCTTTGGGTTAGGGTTTTAAAGACTTGGAAAAACTTGACACTTTTAATTTGGGTTCCCCATCCTAGGTCAAATTAAATTTACCAGAGTTTGGATTTGGTAGTATCGAAAGACATAGACGTCGAGTTTTTTTTTTATTTACTACAGGTGCGCATATCCCCACTTGTAGATTATTTTGTTGTTGTTAGAACATATATTTGCAATAATATTTGAGTGTTTGTGCTTTTGCAGGCTTGGATATGAGGGTATTTTAGGCTGTTATTGTCCAACATAGTAGAGAACATCGTTTTATATATATGGTTGTACGCTCGGATGTATGGCGATTCGAACCTAAAAGTAAGAGGTAAACAAAAAGAAACCGATAGGTCTTTCACAACATGGATTCCTTTTTTTTCCAACAATTTAGATGTCGTGGTAGAATATTCAATTGATGCTAATACACAAAGAGGTTCAACAGGAAATTAACATGTCTGTTTTCGAAATTAAACTTGACATACCAACGTAGATTTATCCGACTAGTGCTCTAACAGAAACAAATCTCCAAATAATTATTGAGAACCGCCCATTCATTAGCATAAACAATAGCGATAATTTTTGCAAACTAATTGGTAGAGACTTCAAGACCACCTACCACTGCCACCAAAAACTCCATTCAATTATCTCTAGAAAGAAACCCATAACCAGAATCCCTGGATTTCTCATAGAAGCACTATCACAACATATCAGAATCTTAGGAACTAGAGGTAAATAAAACTCAACCTCCATCGCTCTCACACGATACACTTTTCTGCACTTATCCCCATGAGTAGTGTCTAAACAAAACCTAAGTTGTTGCAGAGTTTGTTTCGCAGTTCGACAAGAAGGGACACCCTGGTTAAAACTCATTTGACGAGACGCCTTATCAATATTATACCCCTCTAATATATATATTCCTTGTATCACAGATAAAATATGACCAGGCATACATCTCAACATGAAAGTAATCTCTCTTTCACTAAGATTTGGATGACCAGATTAAAACTTAATGTTAGATTCGGTAGCAAAGGTAGTCAACTGACTAATATATTGAGGAATCGACACCCATGGACGGAAATTTACCTCGCTTTCGTTATATAGAAACACGATAAGATGCTTGCCAGGCTGTGGAAACTTACGAGACCAACGGTGTATTCTAGCATGATGGATATCTTTCTCTTGAAAGGAAGCACGAAGAGCAGGAACACAATCGCTAAAATGTTCCCACAACCACACTTGGAGGAATGCAGTATGAACAAATGACTCAACTTTCATATAACCATTATAAATACTAGTATCTACTACAGAAATCCAAATAAGAGTATAAAGAGCCAAGAAACAAGCTACTGATAAGAAGTGTCTCACCTTATGCCATATGCACAGCAAGAAGAACTACCAATGGTTTCAATTTGCAACCAGAACCATCTTCGAATACTTCTCGGGATAACCACAAGCACAGAAATACGGCAATAGTCAATGTATCGTCGGCTGGTCTCTGTGGATTTTTCTTTGTCGACCACTAGAATTTTAACCACCAAGTATAATAATTTCTTGCACTATTAAGGATCTCATTAATTTTGGTCATTTTTGTTATCAGAATTGAACACCATCCCTCTTCATCTGGTATAAACTAATAAGAAAGATTCTTTGTTATCGAAAGACGCAACAGAGCTGCTACGTCTTCTAAAGTAATTTTTAGCTCTCCCCACTTACATATGATTGTGTGAGTTGGCGCACACCATCGAGAAACTAGAGTAATAAGACCTTCCATATCTTTATAAATGCAAAGTTTCCCTGACGCTCTAACAACTTCAGAAATTTGTGCTCTATCTAGCATAGCTTGAATGTGGTCGTGACTAAGCATAAACCTTGTCCACCCTAAAAAAATATGATTGAGGTTTTTGGGCAGTCTTGTATTCTACAGAAGAAGAAGAATAGTACCCCCTTGCAAACCAAATCGAATTACCGCTCTCGGGGAAACCATTTTTGTTTGAATAATGCTATTGGGAGCCTTAACTTAGGTTTTGAATTCACCCTTTTACACTAACGTTGCAGATGTCATTTAAAGCATCTCCAATGAGATCTTCTAAAATTTCTAAACTATAGGTCACATAGGATTTTATTATATTTTGGAGAAGAAAGTCTCCAATGCAAATCTTTAAAGACAATGTAAAAATTACTACGAAAGATGGTTATTATAATATTTTTTAGAAGATCCTCTAAAACTAGAGGATCTCTTTTAGAATACGAGAAATATGACTCATAGTTTATTGGTAAATTGGTTAACTTAAAAATAAAATAAAATAATCTAACCAATAATATGAATATGTGTGGACCACAAATTCACTTGACCTAAAATTAAATGATCGTAGAAGATGTCTTTTCTATTTTTAAAATTATGGAATGGCGGTGTTAAGGATGTTTTCAAAGACATTACACGTAGAAAAGACCACGGGGATCTATTGGAGATGCTCTTATGTGGTAAATCAAAAAAAGTGAGTGGATTTTGACCAAAGGTTGCTTTAGTTTGACCAAAATCAAAAAGATCCTCTACTTTTTTTTAAGTCCGAGATCGTGGCCCAACTAGTCTTCCAAGCCCAGTCAGTCTGAAGCATGGCGCTATATATAAAGGGATGAAGATAAGACTTGCAGTTATTCTTCGCCCAAACAAAACGACATGAAGAAACCCAGAGCCGGCCGGAGATAGAGAGAGTTAGAGAACATCTGGTTAATAGTATCCTTGTAGCTTAAACATGTGTGTGAATTTTGGTTTCTCTTTAGTTGTTGTTTTGTTGAATTTTGTGGATCTCATGGTGCATTATATATTCTCTAGGACCAGCAACATATGCTTTCTTTGTCACTTCAGTTACCATATTGCATTTTTGGCTTTGGTTTTCTATATGCACTTTCTTTAGTTTTTCTAACGAACTTATTCTTTTGGTGTCTGCAGAAGCTTATTTACGCGTTATAAAGAGCTATGAGGAACTATAAGAAAAATTTAGTAATCTGAATGTAAGAGATCAGGATGATGGGGTCAGAGTAGTTGACAGCAAACAAATTAGTACATATTTTATTTAAATGATATTAATTGTTCCTGGTTTATTGATTACTACGTGGATGAACTGAATGGTAATTTGATACCTAGTGTGTGGGTTCATAAGTCTAAATCCCGACTTGTATGTTGAATCGTGAATCGAAGATTGATAACAAATTGTGGGATTAAGGTTTTGGAGGTTAGATGTGATCAAGGTTTTTAAACCGTGAATCGTTTTTTATAAAAATCGATTTGTATGTTGAACCGTCAATTGAAGATTCATGATATATCTTTAAATACATATATATATATATATATATTGGATTTATTGCCTAATAAGTTTGTATCTATGTTATTTGTATTATAGATATAATAAAAAATAAAAATTATGTAGCACATACTAGCGTCTAGATTGGTGGTTGGGCACTTAGGTGGACGTAAGACTTGAGGTCGAATCTTGTCCTCTCTAAGAATTTACTTTTAATAAAAATTAATTAAAAAGTACATATTTATACTAGAAGTGGAATCGAGTCAAAATGTGAATCTTACTATTTATAGTTGCAATTCCCGCGGAACTAGAAGCCAATCAAAGGGTGGGATTGATAAAAAAAAATTCATTTGTTTAAGCCTAATTTTTAGGCTTGTTATTTTGTAAAAAGTAAAATAGGCTTAGGGGAGGTAAGCCAGGCCCTGATTCTATCCCTAGAGGTTCGTTCATTTGGTGAAATTTTATAGCGAATCGTACAAGTCTACTCATAACTCATACGATTCTAAAAATTATGAGTGTGATGGTGTTGGTCTAGGACTTTTGATGCCCTTATATAAGATTTAGTTTTTTTAGTTCTCATTTTTTCTTTCTTTTTCTTTTTCTTTTTCTTTTTTGCTTTTTTCTAGAGGGATCTATGAGCGAGGAATCATGTACAGTTGAGCTTGGGCCAACTGAGGTTGTTGCAGATGGTATTCTTAAGGGCTATATGTAGATGTGTAAATTGGGTCGTGCTAGCCCAGCCCAGCCCAGCCCAGCTCAACACGTGAGTTACCCCAGCAAGGTAGCTTCGTGCTGGGCCAGACTAATTGGCTCAGTAGCACAATACAACACGTGGTACGGTACAACATATCACGTGGCACGGTACAACACAACACGCTAATAAAGCACGTCATAACATGTATAAAACACTAAACAATACGGTATAATACGACATCAATACGGTAAAACATTTTCCTTATAAATATCTTGCTGAATATGTAAAGAGCTTTGTTGCAATCTTCTAATCCTTGCTTCCTTTGCCATCTTGTCTGCCGCCTTATTGTTTCCTATTAATAAATTGAACTTGGGCTTGCGGTAGCTCTTTTAGAATATCGGTAACTTGACAGATTGTGTTATCGGCTAACCATTGAGATATAGTGTTGTCATGTTGAAGAGTATCTGCTAAATGCTTGCAGTCAGAGAAGATGGTTACGCTTGCTAGTATGTTACTTTTTAACCATTTGTACACCATTAGAAGAACAATTGCTTCTGCATAAAGAGTTGATGCCGCACGCCCTGATCCCGCTTCAATGTGCATAAAGGATTTTGTGTCTACTATGTATAATAGGAAAGCAAATCCCATGGATAAATCTTCCTCCTTGAAAGAGGCATCAACGAATATGATCCACTCCGATTCTCCTATGTTTTCTAAGAGAAATAAACTGGTAGGTCGTGATTTCCTTTGGGTAAGGGTTTTGATAGATGTGGTATTGAAATTGATTGTGTCATCTTGTATAAACTTATTTATTTTTTCAATTAAACTATTAGGTGATGGAGTAATTTTTTCAAATTTTACCGAGCACTGTGTTTCCGTATAAACCATAAAATGGTAGAGATTTTGTTGGTGTGTACAATGTAAACTGGAGATTCAATCCAATTTGAGACCCAATTACTTATCGATATATTATGAAGGTTGATATTTCCAGATAGAAGAGAAAATAATAGCCTAATTGATCTTGAGAAAGGACACTCTAGAAATAAATGGATCTCAAGTTCACTGGAATTTGAGGAGCAAAGGGAGCAAGATGGATTTATTTCAGTAGAAAATTTTGTTAGACGTTGAGAGGTTGGAAGTGCATCATTTACTAATGTCTATATAAAAAGTTTAATTCTAGGAATGACTTTAAGTTTCCAAGGGAAATTAGCATTATTATTAGTTGATCCTAGTAAATAGTTGTAAGATAATTTTAAAAGAAAATGATCCTGAAGGATGGTGTTTCCATTTTAATATATCAGAATTCAGAACTATCTAATTTTGGGGATAGAGAAAAAAAAATTATTTGTATGTCTGCTGGGAAAAGGTCCTCAATAAGAGGTTTGTTCCAGAGGCCCTCTTAGGAGATCAATTCATTAACGAATTGAGGAACATATTCACTATTACTAGTGGGTTGAGATATATTGGAAATATTAGGAACCCAAGAGTCAATCCATATATTGGTGGATATGCCATCTTTTATTTGCTAGATGTAATTGTCTTTTATAATTTCTAAGCCTTTCTTAATACTAGTCCATATCCAGGATAAATTATATTTTTTTGTTGAATCAAACGGTTGGGAATTGGGAAAATATTTTGCTTTTAAAAGTTTAACCCAAAGACTATTTGGTTTTAAAAGGAGTTTACTTGCAAGTTTAGTTAGCAAAGCTATAAAATTTTGAGGTTTTTTTATACCCAAACCGACTTGAGATTTTGGTTTACAAATGTTCTCCCAAGATTTTAAATAAAAACATTTTCCTTGTTTTTTATCCTTGTTCCACCAAAAATCTCGTTGAAATGGTCTAATTTATCTAAAGTTGGTAAAGCAAGACATTGCATTTGATATGTAAGGTAGGATTGTAAGATGGATTGAATAAGGATTGTTCTACCTGCTTGAGACAGAAGTTTAGATTTCCAGCCTTAAAGAGAATTATAGTATTTTTTAAGAAGAGGTTAACAATTTTCTTTTCTATTTTTATCAAAGAGTAATGATGTACCAAGATATTTATCATTTTTAGTTAATAACGGTACCTTTAGTATTTTAGCAATTATTTTACTGTGTTTATTGTGAATTCTGGGACTGAGATAAATTACCATATTTTATAAGATTAACTAATTGACCCGTTATTTTCCCAAAAATATTAAGTATTTCAAGGAGATTTTTGGCTTTTCCTAAATCTGCTCTAGTGAAGAGACAATAGTCATCAACGAAAAAAAGATGAGATATATTTGGTGAATTTTTATTAATTTTAATACCTGATAATTTATGTTCATTAATAGCTTTCTTTAAAAGTCTAGAAAGAATTTCCATACAGATAAGGAAAAGATAAGGTGAGAGAGGGTCACCTTGCCTAATTCCTCTGGAAGTGGTAAATTTAGGACCAGGAGAGCCATTAAGGAGAATCAAAAAGGAGGGGGTAGTGACGCATTGCATTATTAAACGGATCCAATATTGATTAAAACCAAAAGCAAGTAACGCATTTTCAAGGAATGGCCACTCCACTCGATCAAAAGCTTTAGAAAAGTCTAATTTAAAGCTAAGCAGCCTTTTTTTAGCTTTGGATGTTTTCATAGAATGAATAAGTTCATGGGCGATTATAATATTATCAGCGATTTGTCTGTTTGGGAGAAAAGCCAATTGATTAGGAGATATAAATTTATTTAGAAGTGCTTTTAATCAATTAGCTAATATTTTAGAAATAATTTTATAAATTGCATTATTTAAGCTAATCGGTCTAAAATCCGTCGGAGATTGAGGAGTATGTGTTTTTGGGATTAATGTTATAAACGTAGAATTAAGCTCTTGAGAAAGGATACCATGTTTAAAAATATCTTGGATTTGATTGGTAATATCTGAACCAAATATTTCCCAATTATTTTTTAAGAAACCGGAGTGAAAACCATCTGGGCCCGGAGCACCCGAAGGATTCACGATTTTTAAGGTATTCTAAATTTATTTTGGGGATGGGATTTGAATAATTGGTCATTTTCATCTTGAGTTATACAAGGTTCAATAAATTCAGAAATATTAATATTGTTACCGGAAAATTGAGAAGTACCAATATTAGCAAAATATTGAAGAAGAAGGGAATTAATCTGATTTCTATCCTGCAACCAAAGTCCCAAAGGGTCCCTAAAAGAATTTATTGAGTTAACTCTTTTTCTATTTGAAGTTGTGGCATGAAAATATTTAGTATTTTGGTAAAATTCCTTAAAAAAATTGTCCCTGGATAATTGGTAGTAGTATAGTTTTTTATTTTATACCACCTTCCAAATTCAGCTTGAATTCCCTTTTGTTTTTCCAAAGAAAATTTTGTGTTATGAGTTTTATGCAATTTCTCTAATTTGAAATTTAAAGTTTTAATGTTTTTATATATGTTGCCAAAAATGTTTTTGTTCCAATCAGCTAGGTCAATGGCGAGAAGATTAAGTTTAGTAGAAATATTAGCTTCTCGTTGTTCATAATTAAGAATATTCCAATAATTTTCTAGGAAAGGTTGAAGAGATGCATGAATTAGCCAAGATCTAACACATCTGAAAGGTTTTTGGATTGTTTCAAGTGTAGGGTTGGATCTAGAAGAATCAGAGTATTATCAGAGCCTACTCTTGCTAGACGTACCTTGGTGTCTGGGAATTGATGAATCCAGTTGTATGAAATTATCCCCTTATCAATTCTTTCACAAATATTAGCATTACCTTTTCGATTATTTGACCAAGTAAAGGGATCTCCTTCATATCCTGCATCTTTTAAGACCAAATTGTCAATGACCTGTAAAATGAATGACTTGCTACTTGAACTTGTATTTGCTTTATTTCCTCCTTGTTTTTCTGAAGAGTCCATAATAAATTTGGATCTCCTATTAGCAACCATGGATTTTTAACTTGAGATCCAATCTGCTGAATATGAGTCCATTGAGCTAGCTTATCTTTGGATTCAATAGCTCTATAAATACATGATAAATTTATATGTTTTTCATTAATCATCAAGTTAAAATGACAAACATTTATATTAGATGAAATCAGTTCTAATTGTATGTTATTAGGCCAAGCTATTGCAAGCCCCTTTGCTTTCCCAACAGAAGGAACAATGAACCAGTTAGAAAAATGAGATTTTTTAAACAAGAGTTCCATTTTTTGGATAAAAGCTTTTGTTTCAGATATAAAGAGCAAGTCAGGGTTGTAGAATTAGAAAAGGAAATGAAGGTGATCTTTTGTGATAGGAGTACCAATCCCTTGGACGTTCCATGGTAATATCTTCATGAAAGGGGATAAAACGCAAAGAAATTGGAAATAATTATTACAAGCAATTGACATGATAAAAGAAAGTTAAAAAAAATAGCAAGCAAAATGGAAAAAAAAATACTGAGAATAACAATAATAACGGAAAGAGGAAGTAGAAGAACATGATAACAAAGAATTTTTGTATAATTTCTAAAAGAAGAACAAAGGACAATTGGATGATAATTATCTTAACAGATAAAACTGAAAAAAAAAAAGACAAAGATATATAAACAGAAACAAATGAAAATAAAGCAACTAGATATAAGGAGAATAGTAGCTTGAAATAAAGATTGAACAACATATATCAAGAAACAAAGAAAGTCACGAATTATAGAGGGAACTGGGAGGAGATTAACATGAGTAACTAGAAATCACAGAAGATAAGAGGAAAGTCATGGAATTCAAAGAAATCCAGTTAGCAAGACCATAATCATTAACAACTTGAATGCGAAAATGCAAAGGTTCTCTAAATCTAATCCTAGCCTTGACAGCAATAGAGAACCTATCATCAGGGTTAGGATGGGGTGGTTCAAATGAGATTATCTCTCTCATGTAATACATGAATTCTTTAATCTTAACACTAGAAGTTTGGTCTGGAAACAAGTTTTGAATAATGATGAAAAAAAGTTCATCGGTGGGGAACCAATCTGTGAGATTGTTAGACATTTCCCACTACTTAATGTTAAATAAATCTCCAAAGACTCTTCGAGAAACTAGTGACAGGATTCTAAGCATTTCAAACCCAAATTGAAACCTAATGATAAATATTTTAGGGCTTGCTTTAACAGAAATGCCACTATGGATCTCCATTGAAATAACAAAGCATTTTTGACATCATGACAAGTTTTGTCTCTAACATGCAATGGGTCCACAACAAGTGACTGTTTTGAAATTGAGAAGGTATTATTTCACTTAAAGAGAAGTGGCGGCCATGACTTAGATTAAGAGAATTTTGAAGTAGATTGGTAAGTTGATTAATATCTCCATGACATGGAAAATACATGGTAATACAAAAGCACAATCAAAAATAAAATTAAAAGATCGAAAAAGATTATATTGATAGAAAAGTTATTAGAACATATGAGAGTGAAAAGATTACTAAGGGATGAAAACAACAAGAGTTGGAGATAATGATTTATAGAAGATAAACAATCCGGACCAAAACTAGACGCTAGGTATATCATCTTGAAAAAAACGATAGATTGATTGTAAAAATGGTTAAGCATGTTGTATAGAACCGATAAAAAGATATATTAGAAAGATATTAGGGAAATATTGTAGATAGATTAATCCATATGGAGAAAATACAGAAAAAAATTAGACACATGTAAGAAAGATTAGAGAAAGGGGCATATGTTAGGGATTAGGCAAAACTTGCGCAGAAAAAAAAGCCCAATAATCGATAATAATCATTACCTGAAAATTTCAAAGAGGATATCTTTTCCTTGTCTAAATCATCGCCGCATGACAAAACCCATTTCAATTTTGATGAATTCCCATAAACTTTTCTTCTCAAGGACTACAATAGCGGCTCGAGAAGAAACTCATCTTAGATCTGACAATTTCAAAAGGGGATATCTTTTGTGAATCTGAATCAATAGCGTGTGACAAAACTACTTCAAATTTGAAGATATCCATAAATTATTTCTTCTCAGGAACTGCGATGGAGGCTCGAGATGTAATTCTTCTTAGATATGGAATTAATTTAAGAAAATTTTCAGATGATGCAATTGAATAACCAACAACAATCCCATGATATTTTTCTCTAAATAATTACAAATGAATCCAAATAGATCCATGTATCAGGAAATTTAGCTAGTAGAATTCATTGAGATTAATAGATAGGATATGTAGGAATTTCAGGAATAAAGGAAAGGGGAAAAGGGTTCACTGTCGATCTCCTTTATAGAAAGGCGAACTTGGGGCATCAGAGAATGTTTTTGCTTGAAAAAGTGAGCTCATGGTATCTTTTTAATTTGTTAAATCGGTATTGAATTGATGTTTAAAGCTTTTTTCTGTTTCTTTTTGATTTGACGTTTGAGATTTCATATAGAAACTCAACCGTTAATAACATTTTTAGTTTATATATAAAAAACCAAGGTTTAGGGTTTCTTCACTCAAAGGGTTTCTTCTATCAGCGTTCTCCAGTTTCGCCGCTAAATCAATGTAAGCAGTTGCAAATTCTCTAATTTTTACTTTCGATTGATTCTGATATTCTTCTGATTTACTTTTGAATTTGGATCTCCAGTCTCGCCCTAACAACAAAAATCAAAAATCGACGTAAGCACTTCACCTTATGTCCCATTTTGACTTGTAAAGATGAAGTTATTACAAATTAGTTTTAGATGATGTCAACTATCATTCATAATAACTTCCACTGAAAAATGAGTTAGATTCTTTTTTTTTTCTTTTTTTCTTCTAATTGAGATAATATGTTTCCATAAATTGTCAACAAACCATGATCCATCGAATTCTGACTAGAAACAAAGAAATTATGAACAATTATGAGTATTAGACGATTTCAACTATTTTTCGTGATAGTTAGTTTACTGAAAATGACTCAAATATTATTTTTGTTTTTCGTATATTTATAGATATTGTAAGTTTTCCAACAAATCATCATTTTGTCCATCTATGACTCGAAACCTTAGATCGAGTTAAAACAAATTATAAGTTTTAAACAATTCCAATAATTTTTCACGATGTTTAGTCCAATAAATAATGAGCCATAAAATATTTTCCTATGGGTTCTCGTCCGTCTTTTAGTTCTTGTCAAGCTAGACGACAAGGCAATCAAAGGGTAGGTCTTCCGAACCGGGGACATAGACTGGTCCAACTCTGCCCATCCCCTTCCTTTAACGAATGCAGAATCACCGCAAGTAGCCAGAGCCAGCTAGTTTTTCACTAAATAGCCAAAAGAGTATTTTAACTGTAGAAAAGTAGTGCGGAGAACTAGTCAAAATTGGGCCTGCCATCCAATTCGTGACAAGGATGATCCGTCGAATCCATTGCTGACTTCACCACGATCGATTAGGTGAAAAACGGTTCTGCAAAATTTATTTGTTTATACATACAGCGTGGTTATAGTAGTTCAGCCATGCAATTCGTACTGCATGGCGAGATTACTCTACCACTCTATAAATGGAGGCTCGATAAGTGTCTTGGGACTTCCGTAATAATATGTTTCCATATTTTTAACTTGTGAACTTTCCAACGAACCATCATTTTTCATTTTTACTAAGGCGCTAAAAAAATGATCCCGTTGTACCCTTTGAATTGTTTCCCTCATTATCCCCATAATTTCTGTTCTGGTCAACTCCAGAAAATTAATGAGTAACACAAAACAACCTCAAAAACCAGAATGCACAATATAAACATATATTACCTTTTTTTTTCAAAATGATATGCTTGATTCATGTGTAAATTACACATGAAATAATAGATTATCTTTTTAAATGGGGGAGTAAATATGTAACAACCAATCAAATTAACATCAACTTAATAATGAAGCTATATTAACATCAGAAGAGCCAGATATCTAAAGAAGATAAATCTCAGTAACAATCGTAATGTATATATTAAATCAAAAACTAATGATTGATACTCTTTTATAGATCATTGTTTAAGAAATTTTAAAACTCACCAAAGTCAGTTTATTATCGTTGAACCCGACAATTTAAATAATAAAACCAAAGTTAAGTATATTATATTATTAATCGAAATTAATATGAAGAAACACACATATTGTGATATTCACTTCTAACTTTTCCACTAGTTAATTTTTCTAAAAATAATGCTTTCATAACATCTTTTACTACTAAGGTTCCTCCAGATATTTAAATCTCCAATGCTGATCAAGAACCTTTACAGCAGAAATTATGCCAGCTCCATCACATATAAAAGCTCCTTACAAGGTATCGTTTAATATTTATCAACATCAACTTTTCAAGACTGTTGATTGGTCTAAAATTAAAAGATACAAAACTAAGCATTAGTTGTTAATCTTTAAAGCTAAATAAACAAAACTTGTTTATCAAAAGATAAGATAACTTACCTCGACATCTTATTAAGATAAGATAACTTACCTCGACATCTTATATGAAGCAAATCTAAACTACACTTCAAGTTACTCATATCATAATTATCCAAAAACCAAAATCTTTAGGATCATTTGCGATGTTGATAAACTTTTTGAGCACAATTAACATAATCTTCAACCGTGAATTCTTTCCAATGCAGTTGCACTTTGGTCAAGCTCGACTTCTTCCTCAACTGCATTAATTCCTAATTATTTACAAGTTTCTTTATTCTTCATTCAAAAACTATCAACTGATAAAGTTATTCCCTCTCTACAACTTAAAACAAGACTAATAGTTTATCTTTGCAAAGCTAATTAATTTATGATGCGATTCAAAACAATAACAAAAAAACTTGGTTAAACAACATGTTGGAAAAATTATAGTCATAATAATTAAGATTGTGTCAATGAAACCGAATATTAATGATGTTTTAAAATATATAACTTTTTTTTGTCAATTTCTTAATCAACTTTAGATAATATATTGAATGTAGTTTATGTAAGAAATATAAATAAGAAATTATAAAGAAAAAAAAACAAATTTAAAATTCATTCATGATCAAAAGTAAGATTATAAAAAGCAAAAAAAAAATCAAATCGATCAGTTAGGTTTAACAAATATCTACTTGTATTTTCTTTGATCAATTAGATTCCGAACATGTAGCCATATTTCTTTGCTACTATAATGAACTGTTTTATGATTACCTTAACCATATGAAAGATTGTTAATTCGATTTTGTACCAATTAGTAGAGATAAAATAATTCGAATTTGTTGTAAACACACATGCATATATATATAACCTCAAATGAACCTCTAAAGTTTCCCATGAAGAAACTTGGAAAAAGTTATACAACATTATCCCGATAAACTATTTGGCTGATCTGAGCATTAATTTATTTATTTTAAAAAATTCATGTGTTCGTATTGCAGGTAGTTAACTGTCGTTGTAAAGAACCCCATTCAGTTATTCGATTTGCATTTGTAAGGTTTTCCAATGAATATAAGTCTCATCCTGGTATATACTTTAGTCTTTGATAATATTAAATTCTTCTGTAATTACATTCTGATTGATATATTTCTTATGAATTTTTGTACATGTAATACTTCTTATAAATTTGTATTTTTGTTATTATTAACAGAAGATGTACATGCTACTTTGCACCTCGTTGGAACCATACTATCTAAGCTATTATTCTATCAGGGTTTTACCCTAAAAAACTATTATTTTGCATGTGAACTCTACGTTCCTTCCCAGGGTAAATAACTAGTTATAGACATGTTTCTATGTTACGAATATCTTCCTTGTGTTTATGTTTTCGTCTTTTTCATTCATACACCGTTTAAATTTACTACAACATCTATTCAAGTGGTGTCTTCGTGATTTCTGATTATTCATTTCTTAGATATCCTTTTGGTTTGCAAATACAATGTTCTTACTGATATATATATTAATTAAAATGTTTTTGTACATTAATATGGAATTATTTTTAACAAAACTGAGGTGTAATTCTTAGTAAAAATAAAATCATTAGGAGGCAATTTGAATTCACTATATGAAAGTTTAAATTACATATGATAAAATTGTATTTTTCCCTCGTAAAAGGAAAAACTAGGAATAACTCATCTCCCTTTCTTTTAGACAAGTACCATTCTCTTGTGTCATGTCCTAAAGTGTTCCAAATTTTTTTTCCTCCTTTTAACAGAAACAACACCTTGAAACTATTTGAAATTTTGGTGCCACTGCTTCTCAGCTATACCACTCAAAAGTTGAGTGTCACTAATTTTCGAAAAAACTATTTGAAAAATTGATTCAAACCCACAATTATCAACTGATCGTCTAACATCATGATTAGAAGAAAAAAATAATATATAGACTACTAACATGACTTGTGTTGCCTAAATGTTTCAATGGTGTGGGGGATATTTGGAATGTTCTTAAGCACATGGGCTCCATCAGATCACATGGTCCTGATGGCATGCATGTGTTATTTAAAAACAAAAACTGCTAGTCCATAGTGGGCAATGTTGTTACTTAGCATCATAAGGAATTATTTTGATTCTGCCACTCTATCTCCAAATATGAATCATTCCAACTTGGTTAATTCCTAAAGTTAAACACCCAATTACGAATTACCCATGTTGATCATATGTCAATTGCATTTTGTAGGATTTTTTACAAGATTGTTACCAAATCACTGCCCAAAGACTAAAACCATTCTTTGAAAATCTAGTTGATAAAGTTCAATCTGCATTCATACCAAAGAGGAAATATCATTGATAATGTAATTAATCAATGCAAACGAATTGATTCATTCCATGAACCAATCTAATTCTGTGTTAGGGTCTTTTGCACTCAAGATTGACTAGGCTTACGATAGAGTCTCATGGAAATTTCTTAATCGATGTCTTACTAAACTTATGCCATATATGGAAAATTTCATGATCTCGCTATGCATTATGGTTGTACCCTTTTTTTTTTTATTATCTTTTTTGGTTAATAGAGCACCTGAAGGTTTATTTACTAGTGAAAAAGACCTAAGACATGGATGCCCTATATCACCATACATGTTTATTCTAAGCTCACAGGGTCTTTCATGGATGATGAAGAAAATGGAGCTAAACAATCTCCACCATGGGTATACAGTCAACATATAGGCTTTTTCAATCTAATATCTAATGTTTACATACGATTCATTCCTTTTTTGAAACCTAGACAATCAAACTATGCACACTTTGAATAATGTTCTCACCACCTATGCACACAACAGGTAAATCTCAACAAATCTGTTGTGTTTTTCAGCAAAGGGGTCTCTACTTCAAAACAAGTGCAAATATATTACTGGGAGTAAGAAAAAATGCAGATGGATGATAAATACTTGGGGTTTCAACTCTTAAAACCTATGCAAATAATCAAGTCATATGATTTCTTAATTAAAAATTTTAAAACCAAATTTGCAGGTTGGAAGAGGAATTGACTCATTCTACAAAGGATCTTCACTTAAGTTGTGCGTGAGTTGATACCACTTCCTGAGGGTATATTGAAGACTATTATTAGAATAACAAGGAATTTTTGGTGGGGCTATAACCATGATACAAGAAAAGTACATTTTATTACGTGAGAGAGGTTTGGTGAAGATAAAGATCTTGGGGGTCTTGTAATTCAATCTTTAAGAGATCTGAACATGGTACAAATTGCAAAACTAACTTGGAAACTAATGGATGACAAACAATGCATATGGGACAAATTAAGAAGGCTAAATATTTTAGAAATTTTACTATTCGAATGGATAGTAAGCCAAAAAAGATCGATTCTTGGATTTGGAAAGGAATTCTTGAAGGGGTGGAAAATATCCAAAAGTATCATACATAGAAAGTGGGAAGTGGTCAGAAAATCCAGATATGGGATGATAGGTGGATTGCTGGCAAGGAGTCTATTCTGGAAAAATATTTTTTATATCCTTCTGACCTGACCTATGTTAATCAACTTATTAGCAATCAGGGAGATCGGGATGTTAACATCATACCCCTTTGGTTTTCTCTTGAAGATCAAAATGATATCTATGTTACTCATCTAATATTCTTGAAGAAGAATTCCTATCCTGAAACTTAAATGAGAAAGGAGATTTCTCGGTCAAGTCCTTGTATAACAAAAAGATTCTGGATAAATACAAGGATGACGATCCTAATTCTGCTTGAAAAGAAATCAGGAATCTGGATACTTCTCATTCTATTCAAATGTTTATCTGAAAATGTGTCCAGGGTATTCTTCCAACGAATGCTAAAAATTTTAGCATCCTTAGCTATGTTTATCTCATCTGCAATATGTGTAAATGTTCTGCTGAAGATATGACTCATTCTATTATGTTCTTCCCTTCTTCCGTCTCTATTTAGGTTCATATGTTTGGAAAGAATCATCATATTTTTAAAGGTTTCTTGAGCTTCCATGAATTGCTTAACTCTTAGTTCACTACTGCTAATTCCTCGAAGAACTGGATATTTATTTATGTTACTACTGCCTGGTTCATTTGGAAACCCATATGTGATCTGGTATTCAGATACATCTCTCATACAACGACCACTAATGTTGATATTATCAAGCAGCATCTGAGTAGTTTTAATAGAGTTGTTCATAATCAAAGTCTTATCATCAACAACCTTCTCTATCAAATGACTGATCAGGATAACAGGGAAAGACTGACAAATCAACATAAACAAAAGTTTGGAATAAATATTAACGTGTGCTTCCTGGATAGATCTATTAATATAGGAAGCAATATCACTCCACAAAATTCAACTTGGACTAACTTTACTCTTTGTGCTATGTCCTTCTCGGGTGCCTACATTGGAGCAGAACCTTCTCAATCCATGGATGTAGCGGAAATCGATCTAGGAAGGGAGTTGATCTAGCTATTGGATGGGCTAAGAAGTTGCCAGACAACAAACATTGACTTCACATCAGAGGATGATGCAACTCTGTAGGAATCTGAGGATCTCTATAGAAGGTTTACCATTTAAAATGTGCTGGAAAAAGGTTTTGACTATGCCAATCTTTGGTAAGACTATGCCAATCCTACCATATTTAACAAAAAAACTCTTCAAATCAGATAATATAGATTTTGTTCTCCAACCACAGTTAGAAGGTTTAAAAAAAAAATTACATTTTTACAGTCGGATTTGTAAATCTGGTATTATAGTTCTGTCACCCACTCTAAAAGCTCTTTTCACTGTGAGAGCTACTTCACATTCTGCACTTGTGTTGTAACCTGAAAACACCTTAATATCAACAGTACAGTTGTTAATCTACAGGATAATACCCAACCATATTCCCTTGGGTTATCATCAGAAGATACATGCACGTGTATATTTTTTTGAATGTTTATATGATTATTTTCAACTAGTTGAAGAAGTTGTGATCTCCCTGAGCTTTTATTAGATATGTTAATCCTCTCTTCAATATTCCAATATCCGAAAGATTGATTAATCTATTTAATACACTTCATAGGATTGGATGCAATTCTGTCGAAAACTTATAACGACCCGACCTTCCACAGATATTGCCCCTACTTAGCCACAATGGTCATCCGACAATGTGGAATTTTTAACAGGCATTGCAATCACCAGCGGCAACTTTTCGGGAGGTCATCCAGCGGTAGCTTCCTGGAAGGTCACCCATCACTGGATTGCTCCCAACTTGAACATCAGACAGTGTGAGGTTTTCAACGGACGTTGCTGCGTCATCAAGCAGCAACTTCATGGGGTCACCCATCTTTGGATTGATCCCATCCGAGCACGCTTAACTGCATAGTTTTTTTTACCAACTCTGAAGCCAATTGTGTTGAAAATGACTCGATGTTAGAAAATGACAAACCATTACTCATATTCCATTTGACGAACCCTACTTGTCGAATTGGGGTATCACAAAACCACTGCATTTTTATGTTTTTCCATATGTGCAAGCAGTTTATACTGAACATTGTATTCGAGTCTACAAAAGAGTTCTCAAACCATCTTTTAACCCAGTTTAGAAAACCTCTGTTAACCTCCAGACATATTACATTTAAACCGGACCACACAACTTTCGTAAATGGACAATTAACAAACAAATTAGATGTTGTTTCTAGGAGGAAATTATTACAAAGTAAACATCAAAGATCTACTTGTTAAAGAACCCCATTCATTTTAGCCTTTCATGGAAGTACATATGCAGTCATTTTCCAAATAAACAAGCTTATTCTATGGATAACGTTAATCTTCCGAATCATATTCCACACCTTATGTTGATTACTACCTTCAACCATGGAGAGTGTTCTATAAGAAGATTTTGTAGTAAAATCTCAATTTTTAGTTCCTAGCCATCTAAGATTGTCCACATTATTACAACTAATACATAAATATATATATTATTTTAATTTATTTTTTAGTCATATTTGGTTCAAACAGTGTGTCAATCTTATCACAATCCCAGTTACTTGAATCATCTAACAGATCAGAAACCTTTTCCACACCGTTATTATGCCAATCATTTAAAGCACCTGAATTAGGAATCCAATTGTCCAAATATATATTAATGTTTACACCATTTCCTACATTCCAAATGCTATTCGATTTTACTATTTCGAAACCCTTTCTTAGATTGTTCCAGATCCAAGACATATTGTACCTTCTGTGTTTGTGTTTCTGAAAGGGGTGAGATCTAAAAAAATATTTACCTTTTAGAATGAAGACCCAAAGGTCATGAGGTTATGCAGCATTCGCCAAGCTAATTTCAACAACATGGATTGATTAAATCTATGTGGGTTCCTAATACCAAGACCTCCGATACACTTTGGTACATAAACTTTACTCTAGGCTTTAGTATAAAAACCTTTTTTATGAACCTTGTCAAATTCATTCATAGTTCTTTTCGGAAGAGAAAAACATTACATTTAATGACTGGAATACGCTGATAAAGTAGAATTAATTAAAATTATTTCGTCTGCCTGAGGTAACAATTTATCTTCCATCCATGTAAATATTTATATGTTTTTTCCAATAATAGTTCAAAGTTAGCTTTGTTAAATAGAAAAGGGGTTCCAAGATATTTATCATCTTGGGAGATCTTGTTAACTTTGAGCATTCTAACTATCAATTTACGGTGTTTGTTGTAAATATTTTTGCAAAAATAAACTCCCGACAAATGGAAATTGATGGTTTGACCCGAGGAGATACTAAAAATGTCAATAATATTAATCAGACTTCTAACTTCCGACATATCAACTTTACAAAAGATAAAATACTCATCTACCAATAATAAGTGGGTGGTGGTTAGGAAATTTTCATTATTTTTAATCCTTGCAAACTGTTTATTCATCAAAGCATGAAGAAATAACCAAGAAAGCCCTTCCATGGCACTAATAAATTTATGAAGACAATGGGACTTTTTGTCTGAGACCCCTTAAAGGAGTAATGGAATATTAGAAATGACATTTGAAAGCACAATTGATTTAACCGTTAACAAACATTTAAAGATTAAATCACACCATTTTTCACTAAATCCAAGTTTCTTTAGAATCAATATAATGAAGGTCCATTCCATTTTGTCGAAAGTTTTGGATAAATCAAGTTTAAGAGCAAATAACTAGGGGTGTCAATGGGTACCCGAATACCCGGACCCGTCCAGGAACCGGATGAATTAGGTCCGGGTCCAGATCCTAAAACTGGACCCATTAGCGATTTTGGACCCTAACGGGTAGGACCCGATTAGACCCGAAATTTTTAGGGTCCTAACAGGTAGGACCCGACGGGTACCCGGATATTTATCATTTTTTTGCTAAATTTTACTTAAAATTTTAAGATTTCGTTTAGTTTTACTTGGATTTTTTTTTTTTTTCATTTTTTCCTTAGATTTAATTTTTATTTTGAACATTTACATACATGTAACAATAACTTCATATGAAAAATTATTCGTTTCAAACCAATATAAATTTTTTTATTGATTTTAGAGGACCCGTTAAGTATCCGGACCAGTTAAATACCCGAACTTTTTATCGGGTCCGGTTTCAGACTAAATTGGGACTCGGAACCGGAACCGGACCCGACTTTTTTAATAGGGTCCGGTTCCTGGTCCGTTGATATCCGAAAGAAACCGAACCCGTTGACACCCCTATAAATAACCCCTTCTGTTTGGATTTAGTAGTTTTCATACTACGAAGGACCTCATGAGCTATTACAATGTTATCCATTATTTATATCTTTGGAATAAAAGCTGACTGGAACGGTGAATTTAAGCATGTTTGCTAATATTTTTGAAATCAATTTATAAAAAGAGCATTACAAAGGCTTGTAGGCCTGAAATCAACCGGACTCGTAGGATTTTCTATCTTTAGTACAAGAGTAATAAAAGAATCATTGACTTTATCGGGTAATTTTCCAGATTTAGAAAGTTCTTCCACAAAGGAGACTACTCCATCTTCAACCTTCTCCCAGTGAGTTTGAAATAAGCCTGGGGGATATTCGTTCGGTCCTAGAGATCCCCAGGAATTTATTCCTTTAAGAACATACCAAATTTCCTGTCTATTAGGAATTCTAACTAGTTCTTCATTATCAGAATTATTAGTCACACTTGAAAAGATATTTTCAAAAATTAGGTTTATGTTTACTCCTAAAGTAGTACTCATTGTTAGCAAAATGGTCTTTTAATAAAGTGTTTAGTTGATCCTTGTTCTCTATCGAAAGATCAGAAACATCTCTTAGATCCAGATAGAGCCCTTAAAATTATTTCACTAGGCTTGCACCACTCAACATTCTTGTAGTCAGCTAATAGCCAAGCATAACTTTGCAAATAATGTCTTACATCTATTAGGTATTTCCAATACTTCTCTTTAGCTTTTTGATTTTCATACTCAGAATCATTTTTCTTCCAAAGTTTCCAGTCCTACTGATACATTCTTTCCTTTTTCTCCACCTTCTTTAGCACTTTCATTACTACCCTCATTGATAAAAATTCCTTTAGCTTTGATGGATGGGTTTGGACTTCTCCACTCAATATCCATTCTTTGTCTTTTTCCATTTCCCTTATTCACTGCTTCTTTATCTATCAAGCTTTTGAACTCAGTAGAGAAGTTTGATCAAAAAAAAATTCCAATTCTTAGATTTATTTTTATTCAAATTCAAAAATCCTTTTGCTTCTTCTTTTGTTCCCACCACAACAGGAGTATGTATTATTGCATGTGGGGTTTGCTTCTTACAATCAAATCCCTCAGGATGCATTATCCACATACAATATGTACAAGTTATTGCTGGCAGTTATTTATATTATACTTCAATTTTTTCTTTATTTACTCCCAAATCTTCCATAATTGCATATAGTCTTCTCACTAATGGCTTGTTTAAGTCTACTATAACCAGAGTCTTGTATTTACCATGATGAGAGCCAGACAGTTTTAATATCTCCCCTAGTTTTGCTGCTACTTTTCTTCTCATGTAATCTCTGTCAGAGAATAAATTATTGAAGAAAATCTTGCCCAGAAAAGATATTTAGAAAAGTTCAAGTCAGAGTGTCTTACTTGTTCTATCTTCTATCTGAAAGAAAGTAGTTTACCATCCATTGTTGCAACAGACGTAACATCTTTAGCAAATTGTGCAGGGTCTTCAAATGTAATGAAAAACTGATTCTCATTCTTAGCATCTCTCAGTTTTATTTCCACTTCAAATTCCAAAGGTTTTTTAACCCTCTTTTAACCTCATCTTGTTTTAAACTGTTCTAATAGAACTCAATTCCTTGAAAAAATTTCCTACAGGTTGCACTGAATCACCACTTCTCACACATAAAACAACTTTTCTCAGAAATTCTAAAAGTTCAACATTACCTATTTCAAAGAGATTTGTATTTTCTTCCATGAATTGAACTACTCTACTAAGACCTTCAGATATAGGATCCTCCATATTTGTCACTTGTAACCAGAAGATGAGATGAAAGTAATTTAAGCAGAAACAAAGTTTAGAATTTAGAAATAGTATAAATGAGAACCAGAGTTTCATTTTCCACTTTATAATCTTATTGCAGAATTATCAAATCTACAGATATAAATTCTAATTGACATTTGTATTTTATGCACTGATTTTTTCGTGCAAAAAATTTCTTTATTTATTTTGAGCAAATCTAAATTTCATAACAAAAGTGCACAGATTTATGTAAAAGTAACTTTTCATGATTGCAAATCTAGAATGTGGAGGTTGATGGTGAGTCTTTGATAAGGGATAAAATAGTAATATTATTATTTTCATAATTGTAGAAGTATAAAATAAATATATATAAATTTTTGACCCGATGTTAGAATTATAAATATATATTGTTATCTTACATTCAACAAGAGAATTGAGAATGCATATTCAGCTCATGGCTAAAATTAGCTATGTAAACTCTTTTTCATATTATGCGTCCGTAGAAATTTCAGGGCTTTACCAGATTAAACCCTTGTTATTTCATGTGCAACCATCCAAATTATTTTGTATCAATCAGAGTACGCTGATTATACAAAACTATGAACATTCGCGATGAATACCATATCATTTGTGAATAAAAAACGTAAATTTAGATGCATACCATCTAAATGCATGGAACATCATCTTATGTCGCAAATTTTTTACAAAAAGGACAAACAAGTGCCAACACCAAAAGCGTACGGAAATGGTCCCAACACCAACAAAAAGAGAGAGAAAGGACACCAAAGACAAACTATCAGCATTGCTAGCATCAGTGCTTGTGCTAGCACCAGCGCCAAGCTTGGTGTTGTTAACAACAACACTAGCGCTAGCGTCACCCTTGACGCCTTGCTAGCCTTTACTTTTTTTCCCTTTCCTTACGTGCGTCATCTTTCCCATACGCGCCAACCTTGCTTGCTCGTATCATCCTTGCCCCTTGCTACTAGCGCAGATACTAAGTTATTACCTTATTGTGTTGACACAAACTCATCGATATCATTATCTTACAACAAACTCATGTTTTTTGATTCCATGACTACACTAACTCTACAAGATATGAAAAACAATTAAATGGGGGATTCTTCATAGGGTTTTGGTCTGGTGGTTACAACAACATGCAGAGTGGCAACACCCCATGATTAGAAAGTTGCAAAGTAGTGGTAAAGGTTGAAGAAGTTAATGGAGTAATAGTTTCCCGAATATTCCAATGAGGTTATACCATTATCCCATGAATTCTATCTCTCCATCTCTTCACTACTTCCACTACATACAAGGAAATCGTGTGTTCTCAAACTATTATGAATAGGTTGCTTAACCCATTTAAAAAACAGAACAATCTTACCATTCTTTACAAGCTCTATTATTCTCAATAGTTCCACACCTCTACATATAATTCATCACACTGATTTCCTTCAACTTTCTTTGCTTCCCTACCCTAAGGTCAACTCATTTTCTCTCTTTGTGACCGAAATAAGAAGGAACGGCTATTATCGTGGTTTAGGCTTGTCTTGTACGATTTTGATTTTTGAATCTAAAGAAAGTATTTCAACAGTATATTGTTTTGCATAAAAGTAATTTTTAGGTAATAACAATTGGAGACCACAGTGGGAGATCAATCTCTCGGTCACGAATCCAATTTTTCAACAATCTGAAAATAAATTCTTCAACCACCCAAAAATGGTGGATCTTAGGTCAGGTTCAACATCCAATCCCAATTCAGGTTCAAAAAACCACTACTAACCCCGGTAACACCAGTGGTGGAACTCCAATCATTCCTTAGAATACCACCGCTGAAAACACCAACACTCCTTTTTGTTCCACTTAAGGTGCCAAAGACAGGAGCGGGCATCATCAACCATAGTTGATTTAATAAAGAGCCAAGAAACCTTGGAGGAAAACTCAAGTAGCCATATCTACTACCTAGAAGGAATCTCTTATCTTTCTTAAGACTCTAACAGATCACTTATCATCGGAACAGCCTCCATCATAGCAGTGTTCTGTACAATAGCACCACTCGGAGTGTCTTCTTCAACAATCGCGTCAAGGGGAGCTTGCTCATGATTTTGATTTGGAAAATAAAAATCACCAGCATCACGAATCATGGTAATCTCCAATCCTTCATCTAGAAGTTCATCTCTCTGCTTTGGTTCATTTCCCCCCTAAAAAACGGAGACAGCGGCGGGTACATAGGAATGAAGATAGGCTTAGATAGACTAGCAAACAATTGTGGATGGGCCACTCTCCTATTCTTACTAATCTAGGATCCGGTTAGAGATAGTGAGTTAAAATGTCTCAAGCATGAGAAATTAAAGCATAAACTATGAAGTTCATAAAATATGTCAATTATCAACTAACATTCATTAAAAAGTGTTTTGGGTCATGGAATATGGTTTAGAAAGGATATGGGTCGTTTTGTAAAAATACCGTCAGAAACGTTTTTACACTATCCTCCGAAAGAATTGAAACTGCCGCTAATTGGTAAGGAATTTGGGGGTGATTTATATAGCAAATGATTCATATATATTTCTAATACAATATGTTAAAAGGGAACGCCAATCGGATAAACGAGCTAATAAGGGCGGCTGAAACGCTCGACTATACGGCATCTGAAAACCTACAGAATTATGCCTGGAAGTCCTGAACTCTCGGTGTCAGGTCATTTTTACATAGAAAAAGGACTCCAAACTCATAATTTCTTTTTGAAAAAGTTATCTCTGTCTCTTATCTAAATAATGAGAGGTTGACCACCTCATTTCGACTTTGGACGAAGATTCTACATTCGTTGCGGCAACAAGACCTGAATCTGAATTTTTCTAACGACGAAAATCACCAAAATTCTTCATGAAATCACTATGGTTTTACACATTTGGTGGTGTAAGAGATATAACTATGTCATTATGATTCTAAAACAATGGAGTAAACTTACTTGGAGTTGTAAAAAGCCGTCAGAATCATAAGGCACTTCATAATGCGATTCACCACCAAGTTTTTCGTTTCCAGTTCCGGATTCTTTAATTTTTTCAGTCTGGAATGATTCTTCGGGTCCATTGTCACCTTGGCCTTCTTTCTCAGTAATTCCAACAACAACGGTGTTTTCTAACACCAGGGTATTTGTGTTTCTAGTCATCCGAGAATGACGATTATTCATAAGAGTCAGAATTCATCAAGTTCAACAAGACGTAAAATTCTACAACTCAGGAATCTCTAAAAGTTATACTTACTGCATAAGGAGCTGAAGCGCCAAGAACAGTCGGGACACTAAACTTAAAAGGTTAATTACCTGAGGTACCCTGATGAGTTATGCTCACAGACTATGCAAAGTGTTTGTCAGGACAAGGGACGGTCTCCACTTCCATGCATGATTACACGTAGCCTCTTCTCCCCAGACTAAGGAACGGCGTTCGCCACAATACCGAATACAAGGCGTTCTAGGTGCCACGACAACAATAAACAAATTAAGCGTTTAATTACTAAATAAGGGATGGTGATTAAACTAAAGATGATTTGAGAAACCTGTGTCAGGTTGATGATCGAGTCGCGCCTCGCTCCAGAAGTAATTTTCAAGTTCAGCCGAGTTGCTAATTCCTTCTCAGAAGGCTCACCGCGTACATCAGAAGGTTCACTAGATACGAAGTCCTTAAATAGAATAAGGTGTGTGTTCCAGAATCAATATCCGACACGATGACGAGATCCTCATTCAAAGAAAGCAACCAGGGATACAACTATCAAACTTCGTCATTCATAAAGGTTTAAAGAGACCACTTCCACTACCATTTTATGGCCATGAGTGTCTTCTACTACTTCATCAGCATTAAGCATGAAGATACAAATTACGATATGGTTCTGGGATATCCGTGAATCCACAAAAACAAGGCAGGCTCGACACATCTCTGGAGAAATCGTCACCAAGGGACCATCTTGTATGCACCAACAAGCCAATAGAACCTAAATATGGTTCACCTCCAGAACATTACCAAACAACGTACCTGAACGTTAAACAATTGCATAGAGGATAGGTGATGTCGTACGCCTGTGGATTTCGCCTACAAGTAAGTCTTTCTCAGCAATTTTCTTTACAACCAATTGTCCCACATATCATCAGGGCTTGGGGACTTGACCTGAGTATCAACCTCAACGTTCCTTGACAATGTGGATGGGAAGCTGGTCCTTTTCAAAATTTTGTCGAATCGATAAGGGGTTTTCTCTACTGGAAAAAAATATATTATAACCAATAACCCAATTATCCTTAAAATGTGTCATCAACATGAGATACCGAAACCCAATCCTTTCCAAATCGGAGACACAACTGTCTCCCCCAATAATAAAAAAAAATATTTGATCACTAAAGTTATGTTAGGTGGATGCTACAAACTCATCAATACTGGTAGGCCAACATTGGTAGTCGTACATGTCAAGTGGCTTAAAACTGTCAAGGCTTAAACACTTCACCACCCCTGAAAAATCTGTCAAAGTTTACGCACTTTACCGCCCCTAGCAATATTTTTCTGTTTTACACAACATTTGTAATTCCTCCAAAATATTTGCAGAGTCTTGCATTCATACTTAGGATTTAATTTATTTAATCGAATAAAGTATTATTTCTATCTAGTAAATCCTTGCAACCACTCAAAATCTACCTACTCAAAATTCCAAAATAAAACCACGAAAAAATCGGGTATCTCAGAAACACGTAAAAATCCTCGAAACTTAATATTTAGAAAAAAAATCTGAAGATTGTTCAGCACCATCAGTATATGCTCTTTCCACATGTGCAAGGGATTCAGTTGCAAACCTCAACTCTCAGGATAGTCTTTTAGCATCATCTCTAGCCTTGGTAATCGTTTTTAAGCCGAAGACGCGCCCACTTCCTTCAAGCTCCTATGAATGGATCTCGTATGACGATAAAGCCATCGAACAACAAGCTTAGCCGTCCCAGCTTCCTCCAAGATTCGTGTCTTGTCAAAGTCAAAGTCAACTCCCGTGTTCGGATACTCAATCGGTGCAGTTTTCATTGCATTGGCATCCTAAGCAACGGCACAACTCAGAGCATCATCTTCAACAACTGTATATGAAGGATCACAAGAACCACACTTGGGGACTAAAGATTTGCACAAGATCCCCTCACTTTCAAGAAATTTTCCATCCTATAAGAGACGTTCAACCAAAGAGTCACAACCTTGGCAAGGCCCTTTACTTTCCAAAGATATGCCGCAAAGACCATCTCCTACAAAAATCAAGGATTCAAAGGATAGCTTAAGAGACGTCTCCGGGAACATAGTCTTTGAAGATACCTGTAACACTACGTCGGAAATAGAACACCTATCAACTCATCCTCTTTACCTTCGGCGTCTCCAAAGGACTTTGCTTGTATGAACATTCTAAGCATACCATCATCACATCGAAAAAGTTAAAACAAGCTTATGAGCCAAGGGGTCAGAATAAGACGCAATTTCATTCAAAGCTCACGAAAACGTCCCAGTTGCGACTCAACAGCCCAAGCACCAAAAAGGGCTCCAACTTCAATTCAAGTTCTTGCTCTATCCTTGGCGC
The DNA here is from genome assembly GCA_023531435.1 of Papaver californicum. Lineage (NCBI taxonomy): Eukaryota > Viridiplantae > Streptophyta > Magnoliopsida > Ranunculales > Papaveraceae > Papaver > Papaver californicum. The sequence continues at coordinate 10,334,861 of JAJJMC010003761.1, read as the reverse complement.
GACAAAGACAAAAATAGGAGATATCAACCTTCTTGGGTTCCCTTGCCTTATCAGATCTTAGAGGCATGGACTCATGGCGATACTATCAAGTCATCCCTCGTCTAGTAGCAGGCAAGAGTAGATACACATGGTGACTGAAGGCTTCTTCAGTTTTAGATATTTAATGCAATCACCTCCTTATACCAGAGTATTTGATCAACAACGGTAGTAGCAACAAAATATACCACTCGCATCATCTGACAAGATTGGGAATACAACTCTACTTAGATTTAATTCAACAACACTAGACTTTCGATTGGAGGCAAACAACAGAGTCAAATTCATCCTCCCAAGAGAAGACAAAGCTAGCAAAGAAAAGAATAGAAGCAATTATTCTCTGGAATTACCGAGTCCGACAAAGAGATGGTTTCTCACTTTTTCATCCACACACAATCTCTTGCTTGTCTGTCTAAGTCAAGACTCTTTGCTCGTTCTTCTATCCGTGGCCTACTTTCTTGTTTGGCCGACCAAATGAGCTTGAGTACTCGTACTCACAAACCTGGACTATTGATGTTGCATCCCTGATGATGAAATATTGTCTCTATACATCCCTGTCAATCATCCCTGACTTGCAGATCCATCAACGTGACAATATTCAGAATCCAAGCCTACTTAATATCTCTGGTAATATCTAACAACTAAAGCCTTGTTATTTTAATCTTAAATAGTAAAACATTGTGTCTCTGACCCCGGTCTCAGAGACATTAAACTTCAGAATTCCTCAAGAGAATTCCCAAAATTTCCTTATGTCAACATACATTTAGATTGAATAGAGTTTACTTACCTATACAGCTTTGTATAAACAGATCTCAAGCCCCTGGATGGGTTGACCACTAGTATAGAGCGATAACGTCTTCAGAATGTCACTGTTGACGGTTTTTATTCTTGTCCAGATGATCTTTGACTATACATAACACTGAACTAGTTATAAGTTGAAATAATTCCATGGCTGAATTCCTTATACTCGTTCCACATATCTTCAGTATATGTATGCACCCGTAGAAATTTTAGGCTTTACCCGGCTAAACCCACGTTATTTCTTGTGTATCCACGCAAACTCTTTGTATTAAACAGAATACGTTGATTATACAAAATCGCGAACATTCGGAATGGATGTTATACCGTTTCTGAATGAAAAAAAAAAACTAAATCAGATGTATACCATCTATTTGCAGAGCCGCATCGAATACTATATCAAGTTGCAAACTTCCACGGCTACATCTCTTGAATATGTTCAGTATGCATTGCATAAAAGTTAAACAATTCATATCACAAATGAACTTGTTTCAAGTCGCAGAACCTCCATGGTTGAATTTCTTGAATATCAATGCTCAAGTTCTAATTATCTTAGTGTTCATGGCTAACACTCATCTTCGTGTATGATGGAAGAATCATTTCCTCCACACTCATCTTAGTTTTCACGGCTAATACATATCTTCGTGTCTGATGGAATAATCACTGCCTCCACACTCATCTTAGTGTTCACAGACAACACTCATCTTCGTGGATGATGGTAGAAGAATCACTGCCTAAACACATCATCTTAATGTTCACGGCATCATTGCCTCAACACTCTCTACAAGCAACTAATGTTCCAAATACCTTCATGTTGTTATTACGGCAAAAGAAGAATGCTCCAAATACCTAAGAGTACAATCGTCGAAAGAGCAAAATATGCTCACCCAACTGTTACTCTTCTAATAATATTCAATCAATAAACAATAAAAGTCATATTTCATTTTGTCTTGCAAACCACTATCTAGTGCTTACCACGAAACATTACTGTCCCGCGCTAAACATGGTACTTAATGTTGATGGTGAGTTTTTGACAAGGGAGAAAATTGTAATATTGTTTTTTGGCTAGCTGCAGAAGCATGAAATAAATATGTATCAATTCCTGACCCGGCATCAGAATTATAAATAAATATTGTTATCTTACATTCCGCAAGAGAATTGAGAATGCATATTCAGCTCATTGCTAAAATTAGCTCTGTAAACTCTTTTGCATATATATGCTCTCGTAGAAATTTTAGGGCTTTACCAGGCTAAACCTTCGTTATTTCATATGCATCCATGAAAATTATTTGTATCAAATAAAGTACGATGATTATACAAAACTATGAACATATGCGATGAATACCACATCATCTCTGATTAAAAAACATAAATTTTGATACATACCATCTAAATGCAAAGTCCCATCGAACATCATCTCAAGTCGCAAACTTCCACGGCTGAACTCCTTGAATATGTTATGTAACAATTGCACAAAGGCCAAACGAGTGCCAACACCAAAAGCGTACAGAAATGGTACCAACACCAACAAAATGAGAGAAAAAAGACATCAAAGACAAACTATCAGCATTGCTAGCAATAGTTCTAGAGCACTAGCACCAACGCCAAACTTAGCGCTAGCGCTAGCACTAGCGTCACCCTTGACGCCTTGCTAGCCTTTACCCCTTTTCCCTTTCTTTTATGTGCATCATCTTTCCCATATGCGCTAACCTTGCTTGCTCGTGGCATCCTTGCCCCTTGGTACTAGCGCCAATACTAAGTCATTACCATATTGTGTTGACACAAAATCATCATAACATTATCGTACGACAAACTCACGTGTTTTGAGTCCATGACTCCATTAACTCTACGAGAAATCAAAAAATTACATGGGGGGATTATTCATGGGGTTTTGGTCTGGCAGTTACAACAACATGCGGCGTGGCAACACCCCATGATTAGAAAGTTACAAAGTAGTGGTAAAGGTTGAAGTAGTTAATGGATTAATTGAGTAATGGTTTCCCGAATATTCCAATGCGGTTATACCAATATCCCCACGACTTCCATATCTCCATCTCTTCACTACCTTCACTACTTAAAAGGAAATTGTATGTTCCCAAACTATTATAAATAGGCTGCTTAGACCATTCAGAAAACAGAACAAGCTTACCATTCTTTACAAGCTCTTTTATTATCAATAGTTCCACACCTCTACATACAAGTCATCAAATTTATTTGATTCAACTTTTTTTGCTTCCCTCCCTTAAGATCAACCCATTTTCTCTTTTGTTGACCGAAGCAAGACGGGACGGCTACTATCATGGTTTAGGTTTGTCCTGTACGATTTTGATTTCCGAATCTAAAGAAAGTACTTCAACAGTACATTGTTTTTCTAGAAGTAATTTTTAGGTACTAACAGTGGAAAACCCAATTAATTTAAGAATATTTATTAATATTCCTCTAGAAGTATTGATAGCACGTGTAGATCTTCTCCCATCCGTTGTACCCAAATTCTTAACTGAGTTGAAATACCGAGTCTGTTTTTGCCATCGTTTTCTGATGTTAGTATTTTGTTTAGATTTATATCTCCTGAAAAAACTTTAAATATTGGTGCTTGATTGAGATTGTAGCCGAACATCTGGATATATTTTGTTTTTCCTGTGGTGATCAAGGTATACTAAAGTCACATATATTTCCTTGTCTTTTAATTTTCATTTTAATGATTACTCTGAAGATTTTAGTATAATTATAGTATGTTTGATATACCACTTGCTATCCCGGGGAATCACTGATCAAATGACCAATAGAATCTCTTCTCCAGGCACGCTCACTCAAGGCTTTAGGCGGCCCGGGCATGCAATTAAATAATCTAATTGGAAAGGAATTCTAAAAAAACACAAACAAGGCCGGCTCAACCAAATCAAACCTACTGAATCTAGCAAACAAAAAGCATGATGGCTCCACTGAGATTGTTTCTAGACCAGCTTCTAATCTTCCTAAAGGCAACTAGTTACAGTTTTAGCAAATCTCTTAGAACGATCCGAATTAGATTAAGTCGAATAGAAACAGGATAAGCTCTAAAGTGCTTTGACAACCATGCATCATTGGCAACGTTTCTTTCGATTACAATGCGGCTCGAATCAACTTAAAATAATCTTCCTGAACTTTAAGTTAGGATAACATAGTATCCAATACAGTTTTTTTGAATGACTTTCCAATAAGCTCGATACCCTATCGGTCTTCTATCTAGTCAAATTTTAAGGATTAGGTTCGCGTTAGGTAACGTGTTCCTAAGGAGGGCAAGAAGGAAACGGTGATGAAATCCGAGTCCTTATCTTATATGGCCAGTCATTTCCCTTTACTAGAAAATAAATCTGTATTCAGTTCATCAACATATATGCATACGAAGGAATACAGTAAACCCACTTGCAGGGGATTCATGGGTTGATCGAGTCTTGCCTCCCGTAACATACGGGGGATGAATCAGTTGTAGTCGACTCGGGCCACCGACTCCTGTGTCAGTGTACGAACCCGAGGGGCCGAGATAATATTGTAATTGTCGTCCTTCCCTGTTGCAGTTTATATTTAAATTACCCTTCGGTAGGGTTTAAAAATAATAATAAAGTTCCAAAGTCCAAAGTCCAAAAATAAGAAAAAAAAACAGAAGAATACCTAAAATAATTACAAAAATAATATGAATTTCCTAATACAATTTTCTAAGAAGAAAAATAAAAATCCTAAAAAAAAAATTAAAAATTAATTAAAAAATAAATCTTGTCTTCTTTTTCCGTTCTTTTCGATTTATCTTTGACTCCAAGTCTTTAGTCAATCAATATAATCTTTGGCTCCAATGTCTTTTAAATCAAAAACCTATAATACAAAGAAAAATACAAAAACCTAAATAAAACAAATAAAAATAAAAATCTAACTAAACTAACTAACCTAAAAACAAATCTAAAAACAATTCCGCGTCGGCGGCGCAAAAAATTGATGGTTTTGTGATAGTGGTAAGAAAAGTTCGTTCAAGACTTGTGAAGATTTGGATTTAAACCTAGTTTCTAAAACTAAAAATAGCAAAACTCAAATAAAATTGATAACAAAATTGAGAGAAAACAGAGGCTAAGATCCCACTATTTTCCAATTTTTAAAGTGATTTAGTTGAATAAATATAATTATGCAATTCTTATGTTTAATTTGATTCTAAAATTGCAACAAGTAGATTTTTAGAATAATAATTGTATAACGAAAGCATGGAACATCAAAAACCTAGGTCAAGCATGTACCATCAAAACAAATCACAATTTTTTAATAAAAATCATTAAATCAATTTTTAACCAAGGAAAATAATCATAAAAACATTGCATATATTAATTAAATAAATATTACCACATAATTTTTGGAAAAATAGCTTCCTCCGTCACCTCTGCAATGGGGTATAGCTCCTCATATTAATCACTTGCTCAAAATTATGGTTCATGGCTCAAAGTGTTTACAAATGATGAAAAATGAGAAAAATAAAGAAAATAGTGAGTTTGCAACGTTTATAGACGTTACAGATTCACTGTTACAGAACAAGGCTGAAGATAAACATTGCAATGCTAAGATATTCGTTGCAAATGGGTTGAAGAAACCGTTACAGCTGAAGATAAATGTCGCAAATACAAAGATATCCATTGCAAATGGATGAAGAAACCGTGGCTGAGAGGTTGAAGAAACCGTTGTCATAGCCTCTGTTCTTCAGCAACATAGAAAAATTTTCTGGATTGATTTCTCTGCCTCCTCTTCGTCTCCTGAGCTCTCCCTAAACTCCCTCCCCCTCTGTTGGTTCCCACGACTCATATATATACCCACAGGACCTCAAATCACTCGATTTAATATCAAATATCTCATTTTCTTTTTTTCTCAAAATTCTCGAAAATTTTATTCTTTTCTTATCTCTATGTACGCGTCTTAGAGCTGGCAACAGATTCTCTAGTTGAACACAATAAATAGAGAAGACATCCACCCTAATCTTCCATATAATACTAGAAAATCAAAAACAAACCCGAGAATATTGTTATTCCCTGTTTTGGCGAGATGCGCAAAATCTTCTCTTGTTTACATAACTAATTTAATTATCATCCTTGTTTGGACAAGACAAGATAATCCCAAACCAACTGCACGAGAAAATCTCTCAAAAATCTCTTCCAAAATCAATACAGAATATCATGCTTTTAAAGTGAATTCAAAACTAGTTTTCCCGCCAAAATTCTATGTCTCCTGTGAAGAAGAAAGGGGTGCCCCTATCCACTGCGTGAATGCCGTTTGTTAATTTTAGGTGCCTTTATAACTTTTTAAGCCCATTTTCCACAAGAATTTATTCTTCAAAAATACTTACAAATACAATAAAAAATAATATTAATACAAAAATTGAGAAAAAACCATATAAATATGAGATCAATTAAGACGTAAAAATGTGTCTATCAATGCTTAATCTTGACTAGTTCTAGCAATGCATCAGGCTTATGATGCTGTCGTTCAGAAAAAGCGTATTGGGGTAAGTCTTGCTTAGGATATGGGAAGTGTTCTCCGATTACGGCATTGGCTTTGCTCTGGGTATGGACAATGATGAATCATCCTATTTTCTAGCGTAGTTAATATACCAAACAAACTGTTGGTTAGATTATTTAACATTTCTTGCTTTACGCGTTTTAACAGAAAACTCTTCTTCCTGTAAATTTTATTGTTCTAGTTTTAGCGGTGATGGAGCATAATCTTCTGAGTGCAAGCAAGCTTCATACAAACATAAGGTTAGACTTTCGTCTTAACATTTATTTGTTTGTTCTTTTTTGTTCCTACACTAACTCTGAGAAGTGAATAAATTGTTGTTTACTGATCAATTGTGAGTTTTCTATCTTTTCTGATGTATCTTTGAGGAATTATGAATTAGGAATTGGAGGTTTATATTGAGAGTTTTTTGTGTTTGCAATTAATTGCTTAGTTTTTCTTCATGTGCTTCTATCTTTGATCGTTATTTACCAAAACCTTATGAGTCTTACTTGATTTTTTTCGTCGGCAGCATCATTTGAAAAACAAGACGTATGCAACATTCCAACTCTTGGCATGTCCAAAACATCTCATGAGATCATAAGGAAGATGGATGCTGAGGGAAAATGATGGTTCGTCTTTTTGACTTCGTATTGTTATAAGTTTCAATACCTTTTTTTACTTCGTATTGTTATAAGTTTCAATACCTTTTATGTAGCAATGGTTTTTAATAGAACTACAGTTTTCTGTAGAAATTATTAATGTAAAACCATGTTCCTAAAGCTTTCAGCTATCAATTTGGCTTTTGGTCTGTTCAGTTGTTAACTGTTAGGCCTTTGAAATGATTATTTCTTATGTAGGTCGATGCAGTGTATGAGGATGTTGGAACTGCTGGCGTTCTTCGATCTCTTGTTCAATATCTTACTGCAAATGATATCCTTGCGAGTATCATGTTCTCATAGTTGTATGTAAAACTTGACATTTTTTGTTTATCCTTGTCATTATTTAGAAACTTATAAACATTTACCGAGAACTTAACAATGTACAAACTGAGAGTGGTACTTAGTTTTTATTTATTTTTTGCAGATATAATGTATCTCTTAGTGAATAATGTTTATAATTGGCCTGAAAATGTTGCAAGGAACTCTTGACTAGGTCAACAGAGACTTTCTTTTTGGTTGCAAAAATTTAGCAATGGTCTATGAACTTTGGCTAAATTTTGAGCCAGAATAATAAAATCCGGTCCGGCTAAGAGGGGTCGTTCTAAATTTTTTTAGTTCCAAATTTTGCAACGGCCATTTGACCGTTGCAATTTTCTTTTTCAACTGCTTGAAACCGTTGAGAAAAATATAGCAACAGCGATAAGTCATTGCTAAACATGTTCGCAACGGCCAAAACCGTTGCGAAATCAAGAAAGAGAACACTTGGTTCGACCATAAACCGTTGTGAAATTTTTTTGCAACGGCTTGGACGCCGTTGTAGAAAAATGCTACACCATATTTTGTAATATTGTTTGCCGTTGGAAGTCCAGTTGCAACTGTATATATCCGTTGCTAAACCCTAAAATGGTGTAGTGAAAGTATCTAGTTTTCAAGAAGTTAAGATGTTTGGTCTTTGTGTTTTTAATAATCTTGCTTGAAGAAGTGTTGTTATAAGGTTATTTTATTTGCTGTATGCTGTTTGTTATAGTTATATTAAACTTTAGTGTTACTCATATCAGTTAAGGTAGTGTATGTTGAATAAAATAGATTATACATATGGTTATCCATCATAGTCTGTGTAATCCGGTGTATATAAGACATATTGTTCTACCCATGAAAACTACGAAGTTTATCTTCTCGGAGGATAAACAAGTTGGACATAACCTTCAATTTGTTTAGCGGTAGCAAGAAAATATATGAAAGTCACTAATCAACTGCACCAGGGTTGGTGTCTCAAAAATGAAATTACTAATTAATTTATAGACAGTTTCTTTATGCACTATGCTCTAACAAAAAATTAATAGATTTCGTCAGTCTTACTACCTATATGTAATTTTAAGATTGTGCTTGGTAATCTTTTTTGAAGAATATCTTTACATGAAAACACTTTCATTTAGAAAATATGAAAATAACTTTTATTTTGATATCATTACCTTCACAAAGATTAGTATCAGATATCTAGTTCAGCTTGTTTTGATTACTTGAACTAGCTAAATCTGCCTAAATATTCATTTAAGAGCAACTGCAGCGGGCGACTATACCAAAGAGTAAAGATTAAATTTACTCTTTGGTCGCTCAATATCAAGCGCAACAGACGAGTATATTTGGTTTTCCCACGACTAAAGCTACAGTACCAGATTATATTTCCTCGCGACTAAAAGTATAGTCGCACGCTGTCATATAAGAGCGTTTACGCTAAACGCTACGCTAAGGAAGCGTTATTAAACACGGACGCTTAACCAGAAAAGCGTTTGATGAGACACTTTAGAAGGGAAGCGTAAGATGTAACGTTCCCGTATGACAACGTCTGTATGCGCAAAAGCAACCCAAATGAGCGTCTCACAGGACGTCCATACGGAATAGCGTTCATAACAAAACGCTTACTTGGGAAAACGTCCCATTTTGGCGCTCATATGGAGCTGCGCCAAGTAAATATTAGTGAGCGTTTGTTAGTGTTAGGAGGACGTCCCATTAGTGCTCTTAGTTAGTGCTCTTAGTAAGCAGTTAGGAGGACGTCCCATTAGTGCTCTTAGTTAGTGCTCTTAGTAAGCAGTGAGCGTACTTAGTGGTTAGTAAGTGGTTAGTGGTCTTAGTGGTTAGTAAGTGCTCTTAGTTAGTGGTTAGTGGTCTTAGTGGTTAGTAAGTGAGCGTTGGTAAGTTAGGACGTTTAGTTAGTGCTCTTAGTGGTTAGTAAGTGCTTAGTTAGTAGTGAGGGTTAATAACTGCTTAGTAAGCAGTGAGCGTTTAGTGCTTATAGGAGTGAGCGTTAGTAATACGTTCATTTAAAGGAACGTTTCATATATGGGCGTTCTTATAAAGCAGCGTTTGTGATTTCGGCGTTCGATTAGGAGGACGTATGTGAGTAAACGTCTACATACGACAACGCTCAATTTACATACGTTCTCCTATGACTACGCTTTGATAGAAGACGCTACCTTGTGTGGACGTTAACCATACGTTTGATTAAGGAAGCGTACGAGCATGCAAACGCTCATCTATAAGTGCGTCTGGTTCCAGAATATGAAACGCTGACATAAATGTGCGTCCAACAACATACGTCCCACTAGAGAAACGTCCGTGTCACCTAACGTTCTTCTACAACAGCGTTTTATAACAGACGTCTAATTAAAATGACGTGCGATCATATTTACTCACAAAACCGTTGTGGAAAAAATGAAAAACGACCAAATTTTTTTACTCTTTGATATTTGGTATACTCGTACCGTTGCAGTTGCCCTAAATCGTATGAATTAACTGGATATTTGAAGAAAGTATACATCAATTATTTGGGAAATTAGAGGGGATCGGAGAGTAGAGAAAAAATAAAGAGGGATTTTGTGTTACCCTCCATAAATAATATGTTAATTTACATTATCTCCTCTATTAATTTAAAATAGATAAAATTTTCTTTCCGTTAACTTTACCATGACTGCCCAGTTAAATGTGCACGTAAAGTTCACGTACGTGTAATATTAAAATATTAAATAAAAAAACCTAAAAATACCTTTTATAATAAAGCTGAACAGAGAGACATATCGTAAGATTAGAGATGTTAATCTTACGGTCCAAAACAATCTAATGATCAACGGTCAGAAATCAATCTTTGTTTGATATGAGCCTTAAATTCCACTTCACTGTGAACACTCACTCTCTTTTCCTGTTCTTTCTGAAAAAATCACCATTAATGAATAAGTTGGAGTAAAACTCAAACCTTAAATTCATCTCGACTTCATGAAATTGAAGATGATGAAAGAGATAAGATAACTATCAGTTTTAATAAGGTCCCTATCCACCATTACTAACAAGTCTGAGAAACTTAAATCTTCAATTTCCGCTCGAATACAAGAAATTGAAGATGGCTGTATTGTTGGTTGTAAGAGATCAAGACTTGACATAAGAATATGAGAAAAACTGTTGGTGGTAGTCTTGAATTAATTGATGATTTTATAGTTGTCATATAAATCGATGAAGATGAAGAAGATGACGAAGAAAAAGAAGAAGAAGAAGTAAGAAATTCATTATTGGAGGAGAAATGGTTCCTCTAAAATTTTGACAATATACAATTAAGCTACACGAGTATTTTGAGCTATGAAAATTGATTGCCCCTTCGAAAAGAGAAAATTAATTTTATTCTCCAGTAGACTGCATTTCATGAACATGGACACCATTTTTTATCTTCTTTGATCTCACTTTGTTTGAACCTTCATTAAATTGTTCTGCATGATGCAAATATTTTCACTCACTAAATTTTTCAATACAAAAAAAAATTGAATGAGAAACGACGATATTTTCACTCCCATAATCTCGAATAAATCAATTTCATTTGCAATGAACTCGAATTCAATAAAACCCAACTTTCTAAACCTTTAAACATCTAATTACTCATTAATCCCCTCCATTCTTCCCTGTTTCTTATCCTAAAAACTTCTCAAAACCATATCCAACTCTAACCAAAATAGATTTTACTTGGTCTGATTTAACTGTATTCGTTTAGTTTCTCTAAATATCCAACATCATATCATCTTCAATTTCATGAATCCGATCCAAAATTGAAGGTTTATATTTTTGTAGATTAATGGCGGATACGAAAGAAGGAGAAAGTTGTAGCAAGAGTTAGGAATGGGTTTTAGGGCATGTTTAACCATCTAAAAGGCATTTTGGGTTTTTCTATTTTATTTTTATTTTTTTTAATTTTAATATTACATAGGTGTGTGGCACGTGCACAGTTAATAGGGTTATTTCAAAAGAATTAACTGAAGAAAAATTTTACCTATATTAAATTAATAAAAAAGGATAATGCAAATTAGTACATTATCCAAGGGGACTAACGTAAAAACCCTAAAAATAAAAGTACAATGTGAACTCCATTGAATCTTGTCTGTTTAAAATGCCTTGAAGGCGATTTATACAAGTACGGATTTATGAGATTTATTCTCCAATCGCACAACTAGTGGAGTCTAATTGTTTCCACGTGAAGATTGGGACTCATCAACTCGTGACTTGTGTTCACGCAAACTCTTTTATATGTTAGGAGATGATTATTTATATACTCCCTCCGTTTCTGGAAAAGAGTTACTATCACTTTTTCAATTTAACCTATTTTTTGGTTAAAACGAAAAAGTGATAGTAACACTTTTCGAAAACGGAGATAATAGTTCTTAATAGCTCTTAGCTTCCAAACCCTCGGGTTATTGGTTCTTTATCAGCTCACATCTTTTGAACACTTATCGTTAGTAGATGTCATATTTTGTTTTCTATGAAATCAATTTAACAACCACTATGTACAATAAAAGTGATTCATCTAATTAGAGCAAGGAATATTGAGTTGAGAGTTATTAATCAAAATGAAAGAATCTATCAGACCAAATTTAGTGTTATTATAGGTAGAAAGACAATATAGTTAATATTAAATTTTGGTTTGTCTCGGTCGGGATCAAGACATTGGTATAATTTTATATCGGGGAGATTATCAGTGAAATTTCGGTTTAAATTTATATGTAGAATTATTATATCAAATATTTTTCACAGATTACACCAGTTAAGTTATACATAGATATAATAAAATACCACACACTCCACATTTCTTATGGCATAAAAAAAGAAAAAAACTATTCACTAGAAATTCAAGCGGTACAGATGAAATATAGGGATGTGCATAAATTATGGTCTTAGGGAAACATTAGTGGAGTAGCATTGAGGATAATTGTGCTTCTAGTGAATATTAGCCGTTGGAGTCAAAGTTTCAAATTTCACCCGTTAGATTGTATTAGACCAAGTTTATTATGTATCTAAAGACTTAAAGGCCTAGAAAAATATAGCTCCCACATTGAATGGTGAGGAAACCCTCGCTTCCTATTGGCTGAAATAAGGTTTTTGTGGCTTTTGTGAAGCGAGAGTTGTGGTGAGGGCATTTGGCAACGTATGATTGGTTTAAAAAAATTAGGGAAAAAAATAATAGAAAGGGAAATCCTGCCTTACCATGTTTTAAACTCTAATAAATCAATTCAATTTGGAATTCGTTAGCATTTCGATTACAAAGTCGTGAACATATGATATTCAGAAACCGTGACTACGTTAGGAAACCAAAAAAAGAAGAAGGTGTAAACCTAACTGAAAACGGAATTCTGATAATCTATATTTGAAATTCGTTAGTAATTCGATTCTAAAGTCGTGAACCTACCATACTCAGAAACCGTGTCTACGTTAGGAAACCAAAAAAAAAGTGTAAACCTAAATGAAAACGGAATTATGATAATCTATATAAAGGCTCTAATACTACAGAACCAAATCAAAAATTCTCATCGAACTTGATCGGAAGGTAACTGTTATAAGAAGTTAAATATGTCCGGCGAGCAAGGAAGTGAGATGGGTTTTGTTGTGACTCAGAGCTTAAGAAGAACTGTCGAGAAGTCACCAATTGCACAAGTTGTTCTCACAAAAGAAGTCGCACTCAAAGTGTTTGATGAAATGCCGCAGTGAAACCGTTATTAATGGTTGATGAAGTTTTCAGCCATCACGATGGGATGGGGCGAAGTCCCATCACACCAAATCAAAAGTCTCATCGAACTTGATCGGAAGGTAACTATTATGAGAAGTTAAATATGTCCGGTGCGTAGCAAGAGCACAAATCTAGTTTAACCTTGAAAGCTTGAATTACTAAATCATATTTGCACATTCTTCGTCTCTCTCCCATTTTCTTTCCCACTATCTCAACTGCTTTCACCTCCACCATTGCACATGTTCTTCTACCTCCACGAAGTCCGCCACCATCTTTAGTATTTTACTTGTGTAGAACGTTAACTGATCAAATAAATTTATGTTTGATGCTTATATGATAAAGTAATTTTGCTAATAGATCAAACAAATTTGTTAATTGGTCAAAATAAATTTCACTTTTGTGTGTGTTACATGGATTAAAGATGAAAGTTTATGATCTATTAGTTTATAAAGACTTTTTTTTTTTTAATGACGAGGATCGTTTTATCTTTTTGACTGTCTGTCTTTTAATAATAAAATTGGAAGAAAAAAAATCCAATTCGATTTTGGTCGACTCAGACCGGTTCCGACCGATATTCCCAAAAGAATCTCGCCTCAACGGGATTATGAGTTTTGTTATGTTTTTGGAACGATACTTAGAAACTCGGCCGAGCCGACCGAAATCAACTACATTGGAAGGAAAACCCCTTTCATCCCAAACTCAAACGAACACTCGTACATTCGAAGAAATGTGTGAAAAAAAACTATATGGCAAATCATTTGTCTCTTGGTAGTAAAGACAAAAGAAAAAATATTTTAAAACTAAAGAAGCGAGATGGGAAGGAAAATGATTTGCCGCTTGGTAAAAATCCAACTCAAACGGCGAACCATTAGTTTTTTCTATTGTCTTTTACCTAAAATCACTCAACCACACAATTATGTTTTTCCTTTCCAAAGTGCCTAGCATACCCTATCATATAATCTCTCCTTCTCACTGAGAGTGATAGTTTCTCTATCCTATGGTCCTTGTTTTTATGTATTGATAATTAAAGACACCATTGCTAAAAGTTAAAAAGATAAAATTTCCTAGTAGAATTGTGTATGTAATAAATATTTTCCTATTTAATCCTTGTAGCCTTGAAACTTGAGTTAAGCATTTAGTACCTATAATAACACCTTCTAGCTTTTCCAAGCTCGCAAAAATACTGTGAACTGTTGCTCAAAAGATGTTAATTTGTTGCTTAACCAACTCCAAATGTTCCCTTAAAGTTGATCGGCTTAACAAGCCCGGTTTTATCTCGACAGTCCCATCGGGCAAACGTGTTTTGATCTTTTTCGACCATCTTTTTAAGGATTGACTCAACTCATTAAAAGACGTACGCTCATTGCTTCACTCCAAGTTTTACTTAGGAACCAATAGAAACCCAATTAGATAAATCTGATTAATCAAGCATGTCCCTGAAAGATAATCATTTCACCCCTTTATGAAGCCAATACTAATGGACCCTTTAGCCAAAAATGTACTAGGAGGAATTAGGATATGATTGTTTCCGTACTGAGAAACGATACTGTTCTTAGAAAAGCCTGAATGGTCACAAACCAAAAACCATTTCTGTTCTATGACTAAACTTTCTCCTGTTACGCATGGTGCTGGTCCTTATAGCGTCCAATGGCTGGAGTGAAACACGGACCAAACTCATATTCCCTCTTTGGTCCGTGAAAATCCAGCCACAGCGGGGCGAGGGAATGTAGTCGATGGTCCAGAAATAGCAATGTTGCGGAGTAAATTTGAGAATTTTTCTGGACCAAACTCATTTTAGTCGAGGGTGGTGTAGTTGTCCGTCTGATTCTAAGCGGGTGTGTAGTGAAGCATTTGATGTCAGGCGTTATTCTAGCGTAAAGCTTGAAAACACGGGCCTTAATCAAACCTCCGCCTGATCAAGCGTTCACCTAAGATTACGCCTGATGGAACGTGGGTTTAGGATCACGCCCACTAACAGGCGGTAACCAAATCACCACCTCATTGAAGCGTAACGCTAGGAAACCGCCTATGTCTAAACGTAATGCTAAGGCACCGCCCAACAGGGAGTGCGCGTCTGATGCTCCGCCTAGTTCTAGGCGTGCCCTAGGCGTCCGCCTGGCTAATTTGATTTGGTTATCGCCTGATTTTGTTACCGTTTTGTTACCGTTCTGATTTGTTACCGTTGATCAACGGTTATAATTTATATTCTGATACACCTATAAATAAATGAATTTACATCTCTCATTCCCATTTCAAATCCACAGCTTTAACATTTCATAAAAGATTTATAATCTCTCGTTTTCATAATTATGGCTTACGAAAATTTTAGGCTTAATGCAGAGAATTTTACCGTAGAGGAAGATTTATCCCTATGTCGAAACATAGTATTACATTATCCAGCAAGGGGTCATGAACGTCGGATGAATGGTTCAATGAGCATGGAATGGTTAGAACATATCCATGCTAAGTTTTGTAATGAAACCGGTAACCCCAATAACCGGAACAGAGCAGGCCTTTTTTGTCGATATATGGAAATAACAAGGGTAGTACTATAATTTTCTACTTTAACCGCTAAGGTGAATGAAAGAAAAATTAGGAATGAAACTGATGATGAAGTTGTTGCCAGATATCTAGAGGAATGAAGAAGATGGAAAGGTTCAGATTTCAGGTACCAACCTCATTTCGAGATCCTAAGGGTGATGGAAGAATACAACTTTTCGTGTTGATTATTCTCTGAAGATGTGAAGAACGTCATCCCGGGCGTCATACGACCCGTTGAAGGTTTGGTAATAGGTTTGCTTAAGTGTTTAAGTGTAATCTACTAATTTATTATATTTTATTTCCTTTAATGTTACCCGATGTATGCCTTTTCGATTCAATGAAATGATTTTACGTTCAACTGTTTTACAAAAGCAATTAACTAATCAAATGTAACCATCTATTAAAATATATTGATAATACATGAGCTAATAAGTAGACCTAAACTCACTTTCGCAGGCATCGCGGCTGCACTTAGCATGTGCAACAAGCCTTTAAACCCCTAGGTGCCCCTAGCGTCCGAGTTGTGTCTTGGGCGGGTTAACAAGAGATTTGCACACAAAACCTATCCAGAGGATTTACAAATTGTTATTCCTCACCAAAATCTGACCATAAGTGTTCGATCAAGTCATTTCGCAAACGAATATGAGTATCTTTGTTGTGTACTGCACGTCGGCGTTGGTCCACTCTCATTCTCGAAAGTTCAGCAGTGTTGTGTCTAGAAATATTTACCGGTGCACCGTGGATGCGTTGATCATACTCATGCGGACAATCACCGGGTAAACGCTCATCCTCCACTGTCATATTATGTAGAATGATTAAAGTTTTCATTATATATGCTAGTACGTCAGGATTCCACATTCGTGCTGGTTGCTTGATGATTGCAAATTGATTTTACAGTACGCTGAAGCCTCGTTCTACATCTTTTCGGCAACCCTCTTGTATTGCTGAAAATTTTTGTTTCTTCTGGGAATCTGGATGTTTAATCGATATCACAATAGTAGCTATCTCTGGGTATATTCCATCACCAAGATAATATCCCATATCGTACTGATGTCCGTTGACAACAAAGTTCACACAGGCGGTGCTTTCCTGTTGATAAGCGTTTCAAAATATAAGAACGGCTCATCACATTTATATCATTGTTAGAACCAGACATACCAAAAAATGCATGCCAAAACCACTGATCATATGACACCACTGCCTCCAGGATAATACTTTCACTACCTTTGTACGCAATGTAAGCACCTGATTCAGCCGATGGGCATTTATCCCATTTCCAGTGTATGCAATCAACACTACCCAGTATCTCCGGAAATCCCCTTTTCTTGTTCTCATTAAGAAGCAGTTCAACATGACGCTCAGTTGGTGTGCGCAAATATTCTTTCTCATACAAATGCACTATCTTCTTACAAACCTACGAGTTGCTTCCAAAACTGTGGTTTCTCCGATCCGTAAATACTCATCTATTGCATCGGCCGCACATCCAAATGTCGGTTGACAAGACAATACCAAATGACCAAAACGACAAAGGAAAAAAAAAAACAAAGTTCATGCAAGTGTGGTGAACAGACGCATCAGAGAAATGAAATGTCGGTTGACAAGACAATACCAAATAACCAAAACGACAAAGGAAAACAAAAATAATAATGTAAGACAACAATAATGTAAGAAAAGTAATTTGAAAAGACAATTCAAATATGACAAAGGAAAAAGTTTTCTGTTCAACTGACAATTAAAGGCTAATGAATTACTACTCTTCCGTATCTTGATTTCCGGACGCCGAGCGCGGGGGCATAAATGGAGGCAAAGATGATCTGGAATTATAGTTACTTGATTGCATTGTTGATGATGATCCCTGACCCATGGTATTCCACATCGGTGGTTGCACAGTTTGAGCATACATGCCAAACCTAATGGGTGGTTGTTGATGACGAAAATGGCAAGCTGTGAGTTCAACATGCTGTTTTCATTTTGTAGACCCCGTATTTCTTCATCTTTGGCCATGAAAAATTCCCTCCTCTCCTTAGTTTCATTTAACATAAAGTTACGAAACTCTTGCGTAAAATCAGCATATTCTTGAACTAAGGAATAAGCCTCGACCTATTATGAAAAAATTAAAATCAAATTCTCAACCATTACTATATACTAAAATCAAATTTACAGTGGTTTGTTGTATACTTACGTATGACAATTGTTGTTGAGGCGGAATGGGTACATGTTCATGAGGATGTTGGATGTTGTGTTTAATACGGTCACCAGGATAACCGTATGTTTCAACCTCTCAATCGACTGTGGTGGCATATTTCTGCAGGTAAGTTACATGTCGACAATACTCCATATACAGATCATACGTAACAACACGTACTAATTCAGTTGCAGGGCCTAGACCGTTTTCCATCATCTCTTCAGCATCGTCGTTGTTCAAGTTGGAAATACGACTAGGCGGGTTGCTAGGAACGCCCCATGTTGCATGGTATTGCCTCCAACACCGATCTCCGAGATAAATGTTATTCTTTGAAAAGAAAATTACAATCAACAAATAAACCAATCAATTAACCGAAATTCAAAGAAAATAAATAACATTCCTATTGAAATAAATTATAAATTCACAGTGCCTAGCCAAGAGAATATAACCCTTTTCTCTGAGATCTCTATTGCTTTCCGTCCAATTTCAGTTTCCAAGACCATGATCGCAGATTCCCACGGTTACCAGGTCACATCGTCTACAGACAACTGATTAAGAGAAGTCCTTGAACGAACAATATCAATACTCTTCCTCCGTGTTCCCTTCCACCGAGAACATCTGGGCCACATTGATTCACTTTCAGGCGTTGGGTTCTTTGGCCGACATATGCCCAGATATTTGTACCCCAAAACTAGAATGTCAAGACAACCAATGGAATAAATAAGTGAGCAAGAAATAAAAATTAAAAAGAATTATAAATAAGACTAAGAAATTTACCTCCAATATTTGGAAGGGTCCGGCCAATGAATTTTGTCCCCTGCCAGATGCGGAGAGACCGGAATACAATTTCGAAAATGCAGCACTACCCCAGTCATAATCGTTAACTGCATTTAGATCCTCAAAAGAAGCTAACCATCCGGCATCAATATAGGTTTTTGCATTTGAAAAGAAGAATTGACCCAAAACAAATATATAGAAGGCTCTGACCACTCTATCAGCAAGTATGCTTTCATCGTTAGCCGCAACCAACGTTTGTGGATCAAAATATGTGCTCAAAAATGCAACCGTAATTGCATCTGAAACCCACTGGTTGGGAATATGTTCTCTTCTACAAACCTCACTATCTTTAATTTCAGGAAAATATGCGCCTGGACATATTCAAATTGGTACTTCCCCGAGTCATACGGAATAGGACTACCAATACCAATACTAAGTCATGTCAACATTACCCAATCAAGGGGTGAACCCAAGCTCACCAAACGAGAAGTGAAAATTGTTCGTGGTATCCCAAAAACGCTCAACAATATAGTCAATAAGTGCATGTGATGAATTTACTACATCCATGGTAAGTAATCGGTCATATTCTCAATTTTCAATAATATATTTGACCCTAGGGCTGTGTTTAACAATACCTGCATAGGTCTGAAGGACCGATTTGAGGGAACCACGATGTAAAAACTTGAATTTGGTGTTGGTTGAATACGTAATATTGGTGGAGGCGTGACCCTCAGTATCTTCCACAACAGTATAGTTATCCAACCCGGGAACCTCGACCCTTTCTTCAGTAATACGGTCTTCATCTGAATCCTGGACAATTTTAGCCTTCTTGTCCCTCTTTCTTCGACCAACGAATCTCGACGTCACACTGCTCGATATCTGGGCAAACAATTCATACAAGATTGAAAATCAAGAGTCATCCTCACAATGCACAAATATAAAAATCTACATTTATCAATAAATCAAGGAAAAACATAATAATTTCATAATTACAAAAGTAATTATCTAATTAGATAATCATATGTACCAACATACAAAAATCAAACATTTTTGAACAAAATTCATGATTCACAAAATACTCCAATACTAATCAAAGCCTCAATTGTACCAAAAATCATCAAAATTCCTCAATTATATAATTCCATACACATAGGTTTTAAAACATAAACATTCCTAATTCCCAAATTTTCAAGACAATCTAGTCAATTCATCATAAAAATTAACCACAACCCAACTCAAATTAAACAACAACTTAATCAATTCTATCTTTAATTCAAAAAATTATCATCAATTTGTATACCTAATTTACAACATCCATAAACCCTAAAAATCATCCCATTCCATAATTACAATTTCTAAAACCTAAATATCTCTATTTCATAATCACATGTTTAATCATTCAACATATATAAACCAATTTAATTAACAAAACATAATAATAAAACATAATCTAAATTTAATTTACAAAGCAAATTTAATTAAAAAAATTACCTTGATTGCTATAATACCGTTTGGATGTTTGAAAAAAGATTGAGCGGAGCATCAAAAACGTAGGCGGGTCTTTGGGGGATCGTTAGTGAAGAATAGGGTTCACAAGAGGAGGAGAGGGAAGAGGGCACATGAGAAGATTAGAGTTTAGGAGAAAAAATAGAAGTTGCGGCTGGAGAAGAAAGGAGGGTTTGATGGGGCAGGCCGTTAACAATTCGGTTGGAATTGTAGGCGGGGCGCTGGACACCGCCCATGTTTTTCATCTCACACGCTTCTCTCGCACATCACACACTCGATCAGGCGTAATGCTGGCGCACGGCTCCATCAGGCGTTTGTCTAGTAAAACGCTCGTCTCTTGGGCGTACGTCTAGAAGTCCGTCTATCATCAGGCGTAATCTTTTGGTACCTCCCCACTTCAAGCGTTCAGCTAGACGTTCGCCTCACGCAAGCGTTACACTAGACAACCGTCCGTCTCAACAAGCGTATACTTAGACGTCCACCCAACAACACGTGTTATATTGGAGCATCACCTGATCATTTTTAGCCTTTGGACCGTTGTTTTTGGGCCGGACTAAAAAATAAAAAAATTGCTCTTTACTCTTTGATTTTGATCCAACCATTATGAATGCCCCTATGAACCTTGTGGTGTATGAGAGAGAAAACACTAGGCATGTTTTCCTCCGAGAACTAAAATAACCCTTTTTGTCTTATACCCACACACTGCTCCATGATATTATTATACACTAATTCATACATACATGACTTTATGGGATCCCCAGTTTTTGTGAGAAATTTTGTACCCAGGAAAATCCTTGTGGGATATACAAATATTGCCTTGGTTGTGACACCTCTAATTCAATAACAGGACTTGCATTTTAAAACCAAGCTTCATCATCACTCAAATTTTTGCTTAATAATATTTGTGATTATTATCTTGTAAATGCCACTTCTGATGTATTCAACTATATTTAAACAGACAAGCTATTATAGTAATGAACTGTTATTACTTGGGATAGGATATGTGTGAGTTGCGTAAGGTGATGGGGAGATGTATATTGCATACCATGTGAGTAGAAAGTAATTAGAAATTTGGACTTTTATCTCTTTAAAAGAGGAATTGACAGCTATCAAGCATTTTCTTTTGTATTAAGAGAATTTGGATTGATGTTTAAATAAGATCGATTTTCTTTCTTCTGGTAGATAGCAAATCATTTTCCAACTGGTACGTTAATATTCTAGCTAGCTATCTTAATCGCGAGTATAATTAATGCAGCCGTAGTATTATCCTAAACACAATGTAATTAATATCCTCTGACCAAAACTCCATTTTACTGTTTTTCGTCCGGCGCACTATTGATTGTCCTGCTCGTTAGGATTATTAAGTTATGACTAAATTACTATGTAAAAAATACAACTATGCATGCACTTTGTGGGTAAAAGTAAAACTACATTCTTTATTCCCGTTTCATACTATCGCCTATTAACTTTACCATTATATTACAGTATATCAAGTTCATACTTAAAATATTAAATATATTTAAATATCTTTTGACGAAAGAAAAACATGAACTAATTTGCACGATTGTTATGACAATGCATGCTTACTTTAGATCCAGTTCATATTGCTCATTGAATTTTTAGAGGGTTTTTGTTCATTGTAATTTTCTAGTTCTTTTTAAATTGTTAGTTAAAGAAAATATTTTTGCTGAACCAAGTGCAAAAACTTAAAAAATAATAATAAAATGAATGTTGCTATCCTAAAGCATATCCGTAGTTGAATTAGAAAAAGTATACCTAAAAATGTCATAATTGATAAATGGGATACTAACATTTTAAAAAAAATATTAATTCAGAGATTATCAGTTAGAATTGTTTTGTTTTATATGAATTAATATCCTGTTAATACTGATATCCTCGTTACCAATCTTGAAAAATAAGCGCATTTGCAAATAGAACTATCGTGGATGATATATAATGAGAAAACCCAATTAGTTCAAATCTCTCGCGATCACCCGTTAACGGGTAACTATTGCACTCCCAGAGATGAAAGATAATGTCAGGCATTCTCATATGACCTACTTACGACTCAGACTAGTCTATTTAGTCTAGGATTCATCCTAGCGAGGTCCAAATCTTAATCAAATCTCGTGCGTATAATTTTAACAGCTGCTGCATGATTATCTTGGTTTGGCCATAGATTGTAACCTCTTCATTTTAAACATAAAATACTCCGTAAAATACTAGATTCAATATGTAAGTACTTAGATTGGAATATAATTACCGGTCTCGTTAACTGCGGAACTTGTTATTGTGATTCGTGAATAAGTTAAACTGTCAGTATTCATCTGATCCCTGGGGAGTTGTATTACTGTTTCTTTTCAGGTAAATTAGGTTTTCGTTCTCGTTAGGACAAAATTGAAAGTAATCTCTTTGTTCATAAATACACTCTCTCTTATTCAGATCTAGAGACCAGTTTAAAACCATTTTAATCTCTGTTAAACCGAATTGATTAATTCTGGTAAAACATGCAGTACTTGATTAGTAAATTAATTAAAGAGTATAAATGTTTATTATAGTTATTAAGTGTTGTAGAAATCGTACAAAATGAAATACATTCACGAACCCAAAATTATTGTGGTAGGTTATTAGATTAAGATAAATTGTACAGCTGCTGCAGCGTGAATTATGAGCAAAAAGAAATATCAAAAAGTGCTCAGAAATTCAAATAATTTATTTAACAAACAATCCCAGTTGCCGTATCAGTCGCAATAATAATTAGGGTTGATAAGATTGAAGATTTGTTACTTTTGCCACGGCGTTTAATCTAAAATTCATCTTCTTGTATTCCAAATTAATTTGCAAAATACAACTACTCCAAATCTGCAATTTCTAACATGCAGTTTGAGTTCAAAAATGAAATAAAAAAGAACAATTTTATCCACATGAAGAGAATGTACCCCGACGTTACATAAAAAAAACGTAAGTATCAAATGTAATCACCGCGGGAACGTCGTACATTATTCATTCGCCTGTCCGGCATATTTATCCCAGATCCCGAGACTTGAAAAAAATAATGTTATAAATCTTCAGTGATGCTGTCAAGATGTGGTCTCCATACGATAGATCGACTCTTGCGAAGTCTACGTGACGACGATTTCTTTTCCGACAAAAGTTCCGATAAATATTTATCGCAATCGACAACTTTGTAATCGGCCTCGGTGGTCGTCGTTTCTTGTGATGCTTTGGTTGGTGAAACTGTTGTGGGTACTACTGATGAGTTTGTTTTGGTAATTCTCTTCTTGAATTGCTTCCGTTTCTTTTCCGGTAAAGAAGAGGATGGAATCAAGAAATAAATGTTACCCCGTTTTAGTTCAGTTTCAGGAGATAAGATTAGAATGCGACGGACAACACCTTGAGATGATGGTTTACTAATGATATGATTTGGGTTTGCTTTTAATACTTCACCAGCTGAAATTGGACGTGTTAATTCTTCAACATGACCATTCAAATGAACAATTCTTATCACATCTAATGCTCCACATGGAAGAACACAAGCTAAACAACACCTTAGACTGTTTCCCATTTTTTATTTTTTTCTCTCTTGAATTTGGTTTGGCTTTCTCTTTGATTGGTTTTGTAGGTGTTGATTGAATGAATTTACTGGATGATCATTGAGTGCAGGGGGATGGTGTTTATATAGGTAATAATATCCGTACTCATTAGAAATATTTTAAGGCATAAGACATGGATTTTCAAGTGACGTAAATACCCTTATTCTTTGTTAATTATACTAAAATTCATCTGACTTTGTCCTTTGTGTACTTTGCTCAACAACTATTTTTTAACTTTGAAAGGCCTTGGATTCTTACCATAGTCATCTTTTGGAATTAATTAAACTGAAATTACTTAAACCAAAGGATAGTCTTGTCATTTGCAAACCGAAATATATGTGTTGTTAAAAGTTTGGTTTTGTAGTCCCTCGGTTCGACCTTACTGGGTTTCTCACAATTTAAAATAATTATTTAGATTTTTTTTTCATGGTGACATTCAAATTGTTTTTACTCTGTTAAAAAATTTATTTACCATATTATACGTAGAGATAAACAAAGATAGTTAGCATTTTAAAAATAATAATGATTGGCGAATCGTATTTCTGAACATAAAAACTGACATTCACAATGATAATAGTTTTTATGGTTTTCGTGTGAAACTCATCACATCCATAAAAAGTTCTTTATACCAAAGTCAAAACTTTGGTATTTTTGTCGAGTTTTTATAATGATAATAGTTCTTATGGTTTTCGTGTGAAACTCATCACATCCATAAAAGGTTCTTTATACCTAAATCAAGACTTTGGTATTTTTGCAGAGTTTTTATAATGTCTGTCTAGCAAGACTCAAAGGGATTTAGCTTGTTCAGATGCACCGCACAAAATTAGATATGCACCCATATATAAAGATTTCGTGTAATTTTTAAGCGATGAACTTATGGACGTTGTTCAAAAAACAAATTACGGCCTAATAAGAAAATAATCAGATTAAGCGTTTTCTAATTACTACTGAGCTTAGTGATAAGTAAGACTAACACCATATTTGTTTAGATCTGATTCACGATCTGAATCTGACTCAGTCTGAGACAGATGTCAGATCGTTCGTTTTTTTTATCGTTCTGATGTCTGATTCAAGGTCTGACTCGGTTCATTCAAGGTCTGAGTCAGAGCTATTTGAGTCAGATTTTATTTTGTACCTGACTCGTTGAACACATATCACTGGAATATTTGTTTTTTCTATAACTCTACTATTTTATTATTTTTGAGTCAGATGCAATGAATCTGATTCAGATGTAATGAGTTAGATTCAGATAAATCAGATCCAGACGAGTCAGTTGGGTCAGAAAGAAACAAACAACCCGTTAGTGTGGTAAACTTTACATTTATATCTATTTTTATGCTTGTTTCGTAAATAAAACTTTTTTTTTCAAAAATTAGTTTGTATCAGTTTTTCGACACCAAGATATGGAGGGAATATCTTTCAAAGCTTTATTAGACATGTATTCAGCCCAAAAAAATTGGCTTTCAGAAGACGAATGGAAAGACTCGTAATATCAAACTCGAACATGAAAGTGTAAGCCAATTAGAATTGATTATTTTTTTTCATGGTTAGTAATAGAAAAATTATTTTAATTTAAAAACGGTAGGTAAGTTAAAACTTACAATCCCCTTAAGCTTTATTACACCCTTTGTATAAAACATATGTTTGGATTTGTACCTTGAATATGAGTTAGATCCCTAATCTCTAATTCAAAATTTGATACCTTTGAGTTAGTAAGTAAAAATCAATGTTATTTATAAGAATTAAAAATATTTTCCAAAAATCATAAGTAAAAGTTTTTTTATTCTAATTTTTTTTATTTAAAAATCATTCTGAATCTTGTTTTAATTTTTTTTTTCGATTTAATTAAGTCAAAAAATATTTATTTTAGGATACTTTAATATGACTATAAATCTTTATGCACAGGATAGGTGATGGTTAAAGATAAATTAGACACAAAAGGGTTAAATCAATTCCTTAAATCAAGTAAATATCCACTAAATTTCCTTTTATTACTTTAGAATCAATTGAATTACCCAAGCAAAGTAGAAACAAGAATTCAACTATCCAAGATAAAACAAAAACATATAATGATTCTCATTTCTGTTGGGGTTTTTTGGCTTTTCTCGTATTCAAACAACTGCATGGGAAATGTAATGAGGTATGCTAAAACATGATCGCATTTGATTTCCATATCCCGTGAATTTCAATTCTAGTGTGTCAAAAAAAACTCGAAACCGTTGTGTCTTTTAAAAACGTAGCTTTCTTTCTTTAGACTACAAACCCAAGGTGTTTTTAGTAAATTGAATTAGGGAATATAAGTATTTCCCTTCGTTTTAAAATATCTATCTTCTATTCCATTTTTGTCAGTTTTAAAATTATGTCCAGCTTCTGTTTATAGTCGTATTATTTCGATAAACTCTCACATATATCCTTGGATCTTTTATACTCAAAAACTTATTTTTAATGAGGCCTAAGTTAAAATCTTAATTAATACTTCCCCCGTTTCAGCAAAGGTGTTACTATCACTTTTTCATTTTAGCCTAAAAATAAGCTAAATCGAAAAAGTGATAGTAACACTTTTCTAGAAAGGGAGGGAATATGTGTATAATTAGGAAACAAATGTGCAAATATCTTTCTTGCTTATACTTCATTCCTTTTAAAAATAAAAGTGTTTTTAACTACAATATTCACTTATTTTAAATTTTAGTAACAATATAACATTTAGTAGGGGTAATTTTGGATATTATTCCATCTCCTTAATAATTTAACTCAGTCAAGCGGACATTTAGGTTGAAACAGAGGAAGTACAATAATTTATTTTACTATGTTACTTCAAAAATTCTTTATGGACCGTGTAGTTAGACTATTTAAAAACCGTCTTCTCACATATTTTTAAATGATAGAGTCCAAAAATGACCTCCCGTTAATTTTATGTGGACAGAACCCATCCCATATGAAAGGACGGTTTTTATATAGTTTAACTACGGGATTCATATAGAACCATTGATGTTACTTGTGTTAATCTTGTTGTTTAATTAAAACCGTGAGAATGATTTAATCGAATGGTTCACCGTAAAGATGGTGATCTGGAATCACCGCGTCGATGGGAATATGTGATTAGGTATTGAATTTTAATTATAATTCGTTTGGACATACAACAATGCGGAGATGTTAGCGTTAGCTTTAGGAACACAACACACAATCCTTGTCGGCTTGTGTTATCTACCGTAGGATGGTGTTCTATGTGGAAAGATTAGCGGAAAGATTCATTTTCCTTATATTTGGTTAGTTTTAAAATATAGAGTTACGAAATCACCTTTAGTCAATGCGTGAGAAACAAAGTAGTCATAATCGTACTACTTGATTACTTGTAGAAATACACGTATATCTAATAGTTAATTATTTTGATGGAAACAACTTGGCCTTGCTAATAGTAATAATACCAATAGTGGAAAGAAAATTAAATTTGCTATGGTATATGTTTAATCATGGATACTTATTTACTTCCAAAGAAAATTCATAATTGGGGGAAAGAAGTTTCGTTAGATTTTCCTTCAAATTCATAATTAGGGGGAAAAATCCTTCTTTTTTTCCTTACTATATTTTTTCTTTTAAAAAAATGAAAATTTATTTCATATAATAATACTGATTTACACCATCACTCTAGGAAATGGGAGTGGCCAAGTTATATAAGTATTAGAGTTGAAAAATAATAGAAGATCTCTCAATATTTTTTCTTTCCAAGCATTTTTAATAAAAAATCATTACAAACCACCTAGATATTTGCATCCCATATTATGTTTATTCTGTTAATCAAAAGGAGAGCTGAAATTTTAAAGTTGTTAAAGTTTTGAGTTGCATTTTATTCTGTTAATCAAAAGGAGAGCTGAAATTTTAAAGTTGTTAAAGTTTTGAGTTGCATTTCCAAAATCAGTGTTGATGGTATATTTATGTTCTTTTGCTTTGGCATAATCCTTTGAACAACATGAGTTGGTTCTGAGTCACTCTGAAATCTAAATGTATGTCAATTTCATTCTGTTGCCCACCAGGAGGTTGTTTTAATTTTATCTCCTCTAGTTCCTTTTTTATCGTGTAGTTACCATATGTTCCTCTGGCTTCAATTGTATAACTTGCATGGTCCACTAATATTAGTCCGATTCATGAGCTTGTTATAGGATCAGAAATTGACAAAGCAACATTAATCCTGTAATTTAATAAAAGAACTTCAGGTTGTGTTTGATTTCTGGTTATCTGCAAAGTGTTATTAATTATAGGGTTATAATATAGAGATCGAATGATATTAATATATTGCTTATGAATAGTGGTAACACTGTTGATGTATCTAATAATATTGTTGGATGTTACTACACTGTTATGTTGTTCTATTCTAAAGGTTAAGCTACATCTAGCTTCCCAAACGGCTAAATTTTATCGTCCTTAAAGTTCATATATCCATTGACCATTGTGATGGTCATATTTTTTTTTTGCTCGGCAAAGAAAGAAATATATAGATAGGAGAAAAAAGAATACAAAGATAAACCCAGGTCAACGACTACACAAACTATCAAACAAAAAGCAAAAAACAAAACCATCCAAAAATAAAAAAAAACAGATTTACATTAGTGAACGTTTATGAAGAATTGATGCTAGTTAGAAAAAAGAGACGAAGAATCCATCCTATTAAAGCAGACCTTCCTCTTAGCCCAGTGGAAAGAGTCTATCTTGATATCTCTTATGATGTCTTGAAACTTTAAAGGCTTGTTGGAGAAGATCAAATTATTCCTTGTCTTCCAAATATTCCATAACACAGCCGCTGGTAATCTTCTCCAAATATGATTGCCTCTTTCAGAAAAATTATATCTCTTCCATTCCCCTAAAACATCTTAAACCTTGCCAGGCAGAGAGATTTGTCTATCGGCGGAAACAAAGAAGAAGTCCCATATTTTACGAGCCACAGAACATAAAAAAAATATATGGTCAGCTGATTCTTTATACCCATTACAAAGTTTACAGATGTTAGGTTGATCCAAGGAATACTTTCTTTTGTGAAGATTATCCAAAGTAGGGAGCTTACCTAGACTGGCCTTCCATAAGAAAAAGCTAACTTTTTGTATCCAAGCATTAGACCACACTTTAGACTTAGGAAAGGAACCCAGATTGAGAGAAGAAAAAGTTTTATCATAGGCCGCTTTAACAGAGAAAATTCCTTTGCTATCCCTAAGCCATATTAATTGGTCTTCAAATGAGTTATCCAAAATGATAGTGTCCAGAAATGAAATTAGAATTACCAACTCATCAATCTCATGATCATATAGGCGTCATCTGTGAGAGATACCTAAACTCCATTTAAGGCCATCTACTAAAGGTTGATAAGCATTATATACAAATGTTTTCTTATGGTAGATAATCTGTAGAGATGTGGGAATTTCTCAACAAGATATCCCCTAATATGCTACTTGTCTTACCAAAATCTTACTTTATCTCCTTTTCCAAGCTTGAAAATACACAGATTGAAGAACTCGTTAGAAGTAGAATGAATATTCCTCCACAGACTTACCCCATATTTCTCTTTCGTACAATTAGTCCTCCACCCAAATCCTTTTGCACCATATTTATCTTTAATAACTTTAGCCCATATAGCATCTGGTTCTTTTCCTAATCTCCACAACCACTTTTGAAGAAGGGACCTATTCATAACTTTAAGGTTTCTAATACCCAGACCCCCAATCTTAATAGGGTTTGCAGACATTCTTCCATCCAACCCAATGAATTTTTTTTACTTCTGTCGATTCATCCCACAAGAAGTTCCTAATAATTTTTTCCATAGTTTTAATCACATGTGAAGGGGACATAAACAGAGAAAAATAGTAGATAGGTAGACTCTGAAGAACACTTTTAATCAAAGTTAACTTACCTCCTTTGGTGAGAGTTTTACGTTTCCAAGAAGCAAGCCTTCCTCCACAGATCTCAATGATTTTATCCCATTTAGTTGTTGTATTGGATTTATCTCCCAGTGGCACACCTAAGTAGTTTGTAGGAAAGCAGCTACAAGTTAAAATTTCAGCAAGATTTTCAAGATCTTGCACTTCACCAACACCAAACAAGTTACTTTTCGAATTTTTTTTCTTAAAACCAGAAGCACATTGAAACCATAAGAGAATATACTTTAGGTTTTTAACTTGGCTTGGAAAAGGGTCCATAAAACCCAAAGTGTCATCTGCAAATGGCAGATGACACACTTTTGCAGCAGAAGGAGAAGAAAAAGATAAAACCCCCTAGAAGCCCATCCTCTTCAGCTCTAATAAAAAGCATAGTAAGCACCTCAGACACAAGAATAAAAAGAAAGGGAGAGGGAGGTTCCCCTTGGCGCAAGCCCTTTTCAGAAAAGAATTTACCAAAAGCTGACCTATTTATAAGAATAGAGAAATGAACTTTTGATATACAACCTAGAATCCAAGTTTGCCAGATTTGGACAAAACCCATATGTTTAAGAACATCTAAAATAATATACCATTTGACATGATTAAATGCTTTTTCAAGATCAATTTTACAAATAATACCAGGGATACCTTGTTTAAGCCTAGAATCTAAGCACTCATTAACAACCAAAATACTATCAAGGATTTGTCTATCTTTAATAAAAGAAGATTGATGATTAGAGATAAAATTAGAGAGATTTACCTTTAATCTCTCAGCTAAGACCTTGGATATAGCTTTATACACACTGTTAGTAAGATTAATTGGTCTCAGATCTTTGATTTCTTCCACATTAGGCTTCTTTGGTATGAGCGCCAGAAAAGTTGATTTAAATCTCCAATCAATAAACACATAGCATTCAAAAACCTTAACAAGTTGAAGGTTGACATTGTCAACCTTCATTATATCAGCTTTCATAAAAGACCAGCATTTAAGGATTATAGCCACATGAAACCCATCAGGACCAGGGCCCCGTTTCTGACCTAGCACTTGAGAGAAGATAAAACTTCCTCTTCAGAAATAGGCCTTTCAAGCCAAATAGCCTCCTCGAAGGAAATTGACTTGAAATTAAGATTAGATAAAGAGAGATTAGAATCATCCAGAGACTAGAATCTATCAGTGAAATGTTCCACTATTTTATTTTTGGTTACCATCTTGTCGACCACTTCCGCTGAATTAATCTTTAAACAAGAAAAAGTATTCTTTCTTCTTCTGTGCTTGGCAATTCTATGGAAAAAATTCGTATTTCTTTCACTTTCTTTATTCCATTGAATTATAGATTTTTCCCTCCAAAACATTTCTTTCATATCTGACAGCTTCTCACTTTCCAGCATAAGGGAATCATGTTTAATCAATTGAGACTCCGAAATATTCTCATCATCAATTTTC
This sequence comes from Papaver californicum, assembly GCA_023531435.1. NCBI lineage: Eukaryota > Viridiplantae > Streptophyta > Magnoliopsida > Ranunculales > Papaveraceae > Papaver > Papaver californicum. Next base: position 10,303,874 of record JAJJMC010003761.1, on the reverse strand, counting down.
TGATCAAGCCAACTAATTTCTAGGTAATTTTTTTTCACATTTTCTATCAATTCTCCCAAAACAGTTTTTATTCCACTCTTTAATCAGATCCTTAAGAGCTTGAAGCTTCTTAGATAAAACAAAACCAGTTGGACCCGAGAAAGAATCAGCAAGAGAAATCCACCATTGTTCCATAAGTTCCATAAAACCTGGCTCCAACAGCCACATAAATTCAAATCTCCAAGGTGGTAAACCCCAATCTTCCATTTCATAAGACAAACTAATAGGATTATGATCAGAGAAAGGTCTGCCCAAGGCTTTAACAATAATAAAGGGGAAATGATCATCCCAATTAGCATAAACCAAAAATACTCAATTTTACTCCGAGAAGCAAGGTCACCTTTTTGAATCCAAGTAAATTTAGCACCAACCATAGGGAGATCAATTAAATCATTCTTATCATGAAAATTGCCAAAGTCCTTCATCCCCCTAGAAATCCTGTTGCAACCTTTCCTTTCTGCCATTGTTCTAACTTCATTGAAAATCACCTCCTATACACCAAGGTAAACTCCAAATAATATTCATAAGAGATAATTCATCCCACATACGCTTCCTTTCAACTACTTCACATGGCCCATAAACTCCCGAAAACAGATAATTGAAATTATCAGTAGAACTTTTAAAGTTGATATTGATACTAAAAGTTCCTATAATATAATTCACCATTTTCAAATTTATTATAATTCCAAATAACAAGAATACCCCGTGATCTACCAATGGAGTCTAAAGACAACCATTTATGAGATCTACCTCCCCAAATTTGAGACACAATAGAGTTAGAGCAACTCTCCAGAAGAGTTTCTTGAAACACAACCACATCGGGAGAATTAGTAGCAATCCATTCTTCACCACACCACTTCTTCTAAAGCTTCTCAATATTTTAACATTCCAAGAGATAATATTAAACATGAGAACAATAAGAGAGAAAACCCAAAAGAAACGAAAGTCATATTAATTGGAGGGATTCTCCAATTCTATACATTCAAAATTTAAAAAAATTGGATTTTGGGCAGCCTCATGCATAAGCACTCTAATGAATTCGTAATCTGATTATGGCATACCAAGTTGCATTGAAAGACTAACTTGCTTAATCATGTTAAAATCTAATTCATATTTTGAATGGAGATAGTTGATTACCATTTCCTGTTTAGAAGGATTTGAGAGAGTTTGCTGAAAGAATTCAGAGGTGGGGGGAGAAAATAGGTAGAGAAGATTGATCTTCAGAAGAAAAGTCGAAACTCATAAAGGAATCAGGGACAAAAGAGTTCGAAGGAGAAATAACTAGAGATATTCCTTCTCAGTCGGAAAATGAATATTACACTGACAATTATCCCCAATTTCACATGAACCAATTGAATCAACAACAACTTCTAATTCCAAATATCTACACAAAATTTTTCTCTCCCAAGAAGAATCTGAAAAAAAATCTGAGCCAAGATTAATGGCATCTCCAGTCCATATAAAACCACTATGATATAGGAGAATCAGATACCGAGTCATATTCTAAGTCTGATTCAAAAGATATTTTAGTTCCCAAAGCCAAAGAGGAAAGGAAGCCCAGAGGGAATTTTCCAATATTTCTAGCTTTAGCCCGAGGCTCAGTATTCAGGATAGAGGTCTTAGAAGTTGATCCCAATTCCATATTACATTTGTTTCTGATTTTACCCTCTTCCAGAATTTTATTACTATCCATTGGTCTAATACCGGAAACCGGATTGATAGAAATTAAATTCAAATTTGAAATAATCCATGACTTGGTACCTATAATGTCAAACTGAGATTGCAGAGAGCCATGTGAATTTACTTCCTGCAAAACAGGTGCAGCCCCTAGAATACCAACAATTGTTACCGGTACAGAGGCTGAAGTAGAGATTTCTGTATTCTTCTTCTCCCCAGAAGTTCCGACATCCGAAAACTGGTTCCTAACATTAATCCGTCCAAGATTATTGAGAATTTTAGTTCTCAAAGTCTTTTTCAATCAGAGCCTGAAAAGGCATGACTTTAAAATCAATATCTCTGATGATAGGGTAATCCGTAACTGGACCTTTGACTCTAAGTTTCATATAAGACAGATTTAAACCTAACTTGGTTTCATCAGAAACTTCTAATAAAACCCCATATTTTGCACGTATGGTTTCAAAGGTTTTCTTATTTCAGAGAGTGAATGGAACGCCTCGAACTAGAATCCAACAAGCTTGAGCTTTGTTAATCTCCTCCCCCGACAGAAATTCATCTTAGAAGACAATGGCTGATAATGAAATTTAATACCCTGAAACATCCAATGATATATAGACAACAACTCGTTTCTCATGTTAGTGTTAGAAACCAAGAACATAGTTTTTGAGTTAGAGAAAGGCTGTAAATAAAATTCTTCATTCTTATTGAGATTAAAATCCAGATGTAGGCTTACTTCCTGCCAGGAAACCATGTCAACATCTGCAACTAAAACAACCATATGATTCAAGTTAATTGTTTCAATAGGTAACTTAATTATTTCTCCCTAATTCGCTTGTGGTTTTACCCAAACCGATTTAGGGTTTTGAACCCATTTGAGATATTTATGGAGAAGATTAATTGATTTAACAAGAAGGACAAGTTTGATTAGTTTGTCACCCAAGATTTGGTTCCAACCCTCACCATTCTTTCCAGTTGGAAAGAAAAGATCTACGGAACTTCCCCATGAATTTGGACCTGAAAGTTTTAAGAATTCACCCCCTTTGTTCCTTCCTTTTGTCACGGATAACCATTCATCTGATAATTGAAAATACCACGATTGAGATTTACTCCAAACTTTGGAGATTTCAACTTTCAACCCTTTTCGAAACCATTCAAAACCTTTAGAACTGATCCACAATTTAGAAAAAAATTCCCCTCTAGCTTCAATCACTTGAATCTTTCCAGACTTACTACCAAATCCTTTTGTGTAAGAAAAAAACCTTTGATTCAATCTAGTTACAAAGACCATTTTTATTGAGGAACAACTTCGAATTCATAGATTTCACAGATTTCTTCTTACAATATACTTCCCAGCCATCCTCATCATGTTGCATCACCCTAGATCTCATAACATCCCCCATTGAAAGCATGAACTTACCTTGATAAAAACCACTAGTCAAATGCTTAGACTTCACCATAGATAAGCCGGGTACACTGTTTCATCGTGGTTAATTCTTATATCAAGCTGATGAGGTCCTTAATTTAGATGTAAAGTTGGATTTTTTTTTTTAAAGAAAAAAGTTGGATCTTATATTCGGTAACCAGGAGAATAATAAGATGGTTAAGTATACTATCTATTTTTAGGCTTTAGTCGTTGAGGAATTCGTGGTGGTTTTTATCGATCAACTGGTAATAGTAGATTGAAAGCTTTACATTTTACATCTCCGTAATTTTGCTTTTCTAATGTAATATTTTTAGTTTTTTTTGTGTAGTTTAGTTTTGTTTTTTTTTTGTTTTTTTTTTTGTTTTTTTTTTTTGTACATTCCACCTTAGGTGGTGCTTCTCTTTGTTCTTTTTTCTTTTAATTAATGCAGTCTAATTTTATAATTTTATTTTTAGTTGCACCGGTAAATGATTTTGTTTTTTAAATTACTTATGTTGATTTTTTTTGCTTTAAACTTTTTCGTAATAAGATATGACATCTACCATAGTATAATCTTTTAATTATTTTCCTAAAGTTTTTATGTTTAGTTCAATTCAGATTTTGACATATTTACATGGAGAGCAATTTTGTAAGAGATAAATTAACAAAATGGTGGAATCAGCCATCCTATTTTATTTGATCGGCTATGAAAATGGAAAATGACAGACCTCTTTAGTCTTCGTATTATATTTATTTTCTTGTATTATTTTCCTTTTTTTTTTTGAAGCGAAGCTTCGTCTCCCTTTTTTTATATTATATACCTTTTTATATTATATACCTTTTAGTTTGATCATGTTGATTTGATCCAATTACTTTAAGGTCCTTTAAAAAAATATATTATCAGTTTGGTCCAAAAATTATTATTTTGTCCTGAGGTGAACGTTATTCACGCGGAATGACGTCATCATTTTTTTAACTAGTGTCAAAAATATTTTTTCTCTCTCTTCTAAAAATAAAAAAAAAAAAAAAAAATTAAATATTTCTCAAACCGCAAATCAAAATTTAATAAATTTTATATATTTGGAAAGTTCTCGAGGAGATCTACAGAATGAGTACCATTTTCACTATTTTTTGAAGCTTTAATTTTTATGTTATCGTTTAGCTAAAGATAAACTATAAAATGAACTATCATTACGAGTTTATTCTACAAAATGAACTGTTAGAATTGACTACCATTGTAATGAACTAACTTTGCGAGTTCGTTTTACATAATGAACTACCATTACATGTAGAATAAACCATCATTACGAGTTCATTCTACAAAATAAACTGCTAGATGAACTCCCATAACAGATTCATTTTACAAAATGAACTGCTAGAATGAACTACCATTGTAATGAACTAACTTTGCGAGTTCATTTTATAGAATGAACTACCATTGCATGCTATAATGAACTACCATCACGAGTTCATTCTACAAAATAGACTGCTAGAATGAACTATCATTTAGAGTTAATTCTACTAAATGAACTGCTTGAATAAACTATAATTACGAGTTCATTTACTAAGTGAATTGTTAAAATGAATAATCATATGAGTTTATTCTACGTAATGAACTGATAGAATGAACTACCATTACGAGTTAATTTTACAAAATGAACTGTTATAATGAACTACCAATATTACGAGTTCTTTCTACAATATGAACTGTTAGAAATGAACCACCAACATTACGATTTCATTATACAAATTGAACTGCTAAAAATGAACTACCATACTCTATGATGGTGTTAATTCTTGAATATGAACTACCATTACCAATACCGCGAAGAATAAAGCTTCGAAAAATGTTACGATGGGTACTGTTTTTGTAGATCTCGTCGAGAGCTTTCCAAATATATAAAATTTATTAATTTTGGACTTATGATTCGAGAGATATTTAATTTTTAAGGTTTTTTTCTGTATTTTAAAAAGAATGAGAAAATAAGAGAGAATATGTTATTTAGTTATTTTAACATTTTCAATTAAAGAAGAAATAAACATAACTTCTTTGTTTATCGGTGGACAAAACTGATGTGGTCCCTGATATAGATGAACCAAATTAAAATTTTCCTTTATTAAAAAGCTTGTGGATTTTATTAAAAATAAAAATAAAAATCGCCTTAAGACGGGTGTGCCGGGTGTGCCACGGATTCCTCCATAAGAACCACCCCCAGGTGGTAGAGCTTGCATCAAATCTAAGTAGAATTCTAAGAGAATCCACAGTGGGACGACTAGACCAAAAGACTAAAGAGTAAAAAATTTACTCTTTACTCCGCCCGAAACGCAACGTTGCGGGAGTAAAATTTGATCGGGCGGTTGTCTAAGCTAGCGCCTGGCGTTGGGCGTACGACTAGGTATACGTCTAGGTTTAAGGGCGTACGCCTGTGGAAACATTTGGGTGGGGCAGACGCTTGATGAACGCTCGATAGGAGGCGTTACCCAAAAGAACGCATGATGATAGACGCACCCCTAAATGCATGCCCCAGAGACAGGCGCTCTCTAAGCCGAACGCCTGATGAGGCATTATCATAGCCACAGGCCCGGTCATTTTTCTACACGTGCAGCTGGTTCGTGTTTCAAATAGGACGGGCACACGCTTAGACATACACTTGAATCATCAGGCGAATCCCTATCCAAACACGCGTCTCACCAGGCGGAGAGCTGGTTGAACGCCTGATTGGAGCGGAGCAATATATGTTCGCACAGCTTCTTCTCCTCTCCACAATACAATTTTTCTCCTGAACACTTCCAAAAGAACATCCAGACGCAATCCACTGAAGCGCCTACCACACCAATTGCTCAACCAAATTCTCCCTCCAAATCAAGCTCAACCTCTTTTCATATTTGCTAAAGCTTGGCAGATTTGATACCAACTAATCTAAGTTAGGATTATTTCAAAGCTAGGTAATAAACTCAAACTTTGATATAAATTTTAATGGATTTCATAGGTTTAGATTATGATTTATTGTAATATTTTGTTAATTAAATATATATATATGTTTAAAGATTAAACATATGATTATGAAATAGACATATTAAATTTTAGAAATTGTAATTTTGGAATTGGGTATAATTCTCAGGTTTATGGAAGTTGTCAATTGGGTATAAAACATTGATGAGAATTTGTTGAATTGAAGTTAGAATTGATTAAGTTGTTGGTTAATTTGAGTTGGGTTGTGGTTAATTTTATGATTAATTGATTTGATATGATTGTTTATGAAATTTGGGAATTATGAATGTTTATGGAATTATAGAATTAGGGAATTATGATGAATTTTTGTAAAGTTGATGATTTGATTAGGATGATTTTGTAATTTGGATGATTTATGAATACCATTCGTCATGTGTATATGTAATTAGAGAATTACTTTTGTAATGATGAAATTAGTATTTTTGTGGATTTATGGATTAATGTAGAGTTTTATATTTGTGCATTGTGAGGATTACTCTTGATTTTGAAACTTGTATGTACCGTTTGCACAGATGTTGAGCAATGTCACGACGAGATTCGTTGGTCGAAAAAGAGGAACAAGAAAGCAAAAACTGTTGAGGATCCAGAAGTAGGCACTACTACTGAAGAAATGGTCGATGTTCCCGGGTTGGCGAACTATAATGTCGTGGAAGATGCTCGGAGTCACGCTTCGACGAATATTATATATTCAACTGATTCAAAATTCAAGTATTTACTTCGTGGTTCCCTCAAGTCGGTCATTCAGACCTATACATGTATTACAAAACACAGCCCTAGGGTTAAATACATTATTGAAAAGGCAGGATGAGACTGTTTATTGACCATGGATGTAGTAGATTCGTCACATGTATTGATTGACTACATTGTTGAGCGTTTTTTGGATACCACAAACAATTTTCACTTCTTCTTTTGTGAGATGGGGTTTACACCGCTTGATTGGGTCATGTTGACAGGATTAAGTATTGGGCTTGGTAGTGGTATTCCGTATGACTCGGCGAAGTACTAATTTGAATATGTCCGGACGCATATTTTTCCAGAAATTAAAGATAGTGAAGTTTGTAAAAGAGAACATATTCCCGCGCAGTGGGTTTCAGATGCAATTACGGTTGCATTTTTGAGCTCATATTTTGATTTCAGAATGTTGATTGCGGCTAACGATGATAGCATACTTGCTGATAGAATAACGAGAGCCTTTTGTATGTATGTTTGGAGACAATTTTTCTTTTCCATTGCTAAAAACTATATTGATGCTGGATGGTTAACTGCTTTTGAGGATCTAAATGCAGTTTGAAATTATGACTTGGGTATTTCTGCTTTTGCAAAATTATATTCCGGACTCGCCACATCTCGCAGGGGACAAAAGTCGCTAGCCGGACCCTTCCAAATATTGGAGGTAAGTTTCTTAGTTCTACTTATATTTTGTTTAAATGTTAATTTTTTGGTAATTACTTAATTTCGTTGGTTGTCTTCACATTCTAGTTTTGGGGGTACGAACATCTGGGCATATGTCGACCGAAGAACCCAACGAGTGAGAGTGAATGCAGTGTGGCCTAGAAGTTCTCGGTGGAAGGGTACAAGAAGGAAGAGTATTGATATTGTTCGGGCTATGACTTATCTTAGTCGGTTGACTGTAGACGATGTGACCTGGCAACTGTGGGATTCCGCCATCTTAGTCCTTGACACTGATATTGGACGGAAATCATCGGAGCTCTCAGAGAAAAGGGTTATATTTTCTTGGCTAGCAACTGTGAGTTGATAATTTATTTTGATAAATTTTTTTTTTATTTTCTTGGATTTTTGGTTAGTTGATTGGTTTATTTGTTAATAGTTATTTTCTTTGCACAACATAGCGTGTACCTCGGAGAATGGTCTTGGAGGCAAAACCATTATACTTTTGGCGTTCCCATCAACCCACCCCCTCGTATTAGCAACATCAACAATGACGAAGTTAATGAGCTGAGGGAAAACGAGTTGGTCCCTGCAACTCAATTAGTGATTGTTGTTACATATGATTTATATATGGATTATTGGTGACATATAACTAACTTGCAGAAATATGCCACCAAAGTCGATTGGGAGGTTGAAACATACGGGTCCGATGGTGACGGTATTAAACACAACATCCAAGAACCTGATGAACATGTACCCATTCCTCCTCAACAACAATTGTTATACGTAAGTCTACAACAAACCTTTTTTTTTTGGTATATAAAAATGTGTGGGAATGTGATTTATTTATTTTCATAACAGGTCGAAGCTTATGGTCTTGTTCAACAATATGCTGATTTTACGCAAGATTTTCGAAAGTTTACGTTAAATGAAACGAAGGAGAGGATGAAGTTTATCATGGCAAAAGATGAAGAAATACGCGGTCAACAAAATCACATCAACAATTTGGAGTTACAGCTGGCCCATTTTTGTACACAACAACCACAACCACACCTTGGGTTTGGAAAGTTTCCTCAAACTATGCCACCACAAATGTGGAATACGATAGGCCAGGGATCATCATCAGCAATGCAATCAACTAATTACACATCTAGATCATCTTTGCCTCCTTTTATGCCACCGCGCTCTACGCCTGGGGATCAAGATACAAATGGATAGTCTTTCATTTGGATTGTATTGTGATGTAATTTTTAAATAGTGGGCAAAGGTTCGATACTCAGACTTGTAAAGGTTCAATTTTTAAACCTAATTTTTAATAACTAAAAATAAAACAGATTAAACTAAAATTGATTTCAAATTATGGGAAGGACTGTGACTAAGGATTCCACCATTAGCCATTTTTTCAAGTGATAAATTTTTTGCAACTCGTATATTCAGTTTATCCAAAATATTGCCAAAGTTAAGTTTTCAAAATAATAGTTATAAACCGAAAGCATCAGACATCAAAAGCTCTAAGCTCAGCATGACTCATCAAAAGATAACACAACTAATTGATAAAAACCATTTTTTCCAATTTTAATTCAAAGCAAATAATAGTAAAAGAATTGTAAAAAATAAATAAAATAAGAATTACCACTTTATTATTGGAAAAATAGCTTCCTTCGTCGCCCAAGTGATGGTGATTAGCTCATCATGTTGGAAACACTCTTAAAATAATTGTTCATATTTCAAAAAGTGTTTACAATGATGAAACAAAAGTAACACAGGAGAACTGATACGCTTATAAGCGTTACAAAGTGTGTGGATGAAGAGAAAATAAGACAGAAGAGAAAAGGACGGACTACATCCGCTTCAGAATTTCGAAATAATATGCAACAGAATCAACGACTGTTCTCTGGAGCCTTTTGTTTTTCCTGTTCTTCACACCAACATAAATTTTCTTTTTTTTTCTGGAATTTTTCGGTGATCTCTGGATTCTTTCTTTCTTATAGGATTAGTGAACCCTAGGGACCTTTCTTAACCGATAAGGACTCAAAGAAGAGTCCAAATCAAACTCCATATCATTGTTAATCTCAAACAGGGAGTGCTTCCCTTTTCCGACCGTAACTTGAATTTTCCACCATTTTTTCCGGCATGCAACACTCAGAAGTGATGTGTTTCGATTTATTTTGACTTCTTAATTACTTTGAGATATAAAATAGCTTCCTAACTCCCTTAAAACACATTCCAAACCAAACTCAGAAGAATTCTCACGTAAAACACAAGTTCCCGCCATTTTGAATTTAAAGAAGGGGTGTCCCCAATCCAACTGGTGGGTGCCTTTATCACTTTTGCTGGGTGCCTTTAGTAATTTTTTGGGGTGCCTTGAACAACTTTTTGAGCCAATTTTTCCACAAATATTTATTTCTCAAAAATACCTACAAAGACATAAAAACTCTTAAATAGTATAAATCAAGTATTAACAAAATAGAGAATTGAGCACAATTTAGACACAAAAATGTGTCTATCATATTGTCATTCGAACATACATTTTTTTTTCTTTGATATATTTTTATCTGATTGGAATTGTCATTTCAAAAGACTTTTTTTTATCTTTGCTTGGCTTTTACCCCAGAGATATTTTTAATCGTTTCTTTGTCCTATCTATCTGCTTTGTATTGTCATTTCAAAAAGATATTTAAACCAACCGTCGTCTTTTTTTCTGCTTGGTCTTGTCATCTCAGCCGACACTTCTTATGTTTGATGCGTCTATTCACCCCACTTGGCTCAACTCAGTTAATTTTAAAAATACCAACAGTGTGTAGTCATATCAACACTCAAAGGATTATCTTAATGTGGAATACCATGGGTCAGGGATCATCATCAACAATGCAATCAGTTAATTACACATCGAGATCATCTTTGCATCCTTTTATGCCGACGCTTTCGGCGCCTGGTAATCAAGATACAAATGGGTAGTCTTTCATTTGCATTGTATTGTCATTCGAACAGACATTTGTTTTCTTTGATATATATTTTATTTGATTGGAATTGTCAATTCGAAAGAATTTTTTTATCTTTACTTTGTCTGCTTTCTTGAAAATATCTCCAGAGATATTTTTATCTTTGCTTTGTCCTTTCAATCTGCTTTGTATTGTCATTTAAAAAAGAAATTTAATTTTTCCTTTGTCTTTTTTTCTGCTTGGTCTTGTTATCTCAACCGACACTTCTTATGTTTGATGCGTCTATTCACCCCACTTGCCTCAACTCAGTTAATTTTAAAAATACCAATAGTGTCTAGTCATATCAACACTCAAAGGCTTAAACCAAATATGCCTATAAATTGAACACTCGATTCTCCAGTTATACAAACCAAAACTAAAAACATCACCAACCAATGGCATACTATGAGAATAACAATCACTATTATGCTTTTTGTTCTTCTATTCCTCCTCCTCCTCCTTCTTCTTCATCAGATGATGATGATAATAATAGTTTGTACTCATCAGACGAAGATTTGGTTACATTGAGCCAAAATAACCAAGCAGTCATTTTGGGATTGATCGTTTCAACTATGAACTGGCCACATACTCGCATCCAAATACCAAGAGAACGTGAGGTCATTGCACAACTTTTCTGGAAAGATTACTTTTGCAGAAACCTTAAGTTTCCACCTAATGTTTTTCGTTGAAGATTTAGAATGCGGCAAGAATTGTTCAACCGTATTTTGGGAGATAGCGTATCAGTAAATAAATATTTTTTTTAAGAAAAAGATATTGTTGGGATTCCTGGACTAACCCCTCATCAGAAAGTTACAGCAGCAATACGAATGTTAGCTTATGGATGTGCGGACGATGCAATAGATGAGTACTTACGCATTGGAGAAACCACTGTTTTGGAAACAACTCGTAGGTTTGTAAGGATATTGTGCATTTGTATGAGAAAGAATATTTGCGTACACCAACTAAGCGTGATGTTGAACTGCTGCTGAATGAGAACAAGGAAAGGGGATTTTCAGGGATGCTGGGTAGTGTGGATTGCATGCATTGAAAATGGGATAAAGGCCCATCGGCGGAATCAGGGGCTTACACTGCGTACAAATGGAGTAAAAGTATTGTGTTGGAGGCAATGATGTCATATGATCTCTGGTTTTGGCATGCATTTTTTGGTATACCTGGTTCTAACAATGATATTAATGTGATGAACCGTTCTTATACTTTTTAAAAGCATATCAACGGGAAAGCACCCCAGTGAACTTTGTTGTAAACGAACATCAATATGATATGGGATATTATCTTGGTGATGGAATATACCCAGAGATTGCTACTATTTTGATGTCCATTAAACATCCAGATTCCCAGAAAAAACAGAAATTTTCAGCAATGCAAGAGGGTTGCCGAAAAGATGTAGAGCGAGGTTTTGGTGTATTGTAAAATCAATTTGCCATCGTCAAGCAACCTGCAAGAATGTGGAATCCAGACGTACTTGCATATATCATAAAAACTGTTATCATTTTATATAATATGATAGTGAAGGACAAGCGTCTACCCGGTGATTGGCCACATGAATATGATCAAGGCCGCAACCATGCACCGGTAAATATTCCGAGACAACATACTACTGAACTTTCGAGAATGAGAGTTGAGCAACGCCGACGTGCACTACACAACAAAGAAACGCATATTCGTTTGCGAAATGACTTGATCTAACACTTATGGTCAGATTTTGGTGAGGAATAACAATTTCTAAATCCCGCGGATAAGTTTTATGGGTATATCTATTGTAAACCCGCCCGAGACACCACTCAGCCGCTAGGGGAACCTAGGGGTTTAAAGGCTTGCTGCACATGCTAAGTACAGCCGTGATGCCTACTAAAGTGAGTTTAGGTCTACTTTTCAGCTCTTGTATAATCAATATGCTTACTACGTTGTAATGAATAAATTAACGGAAGTATCATAAATAACCAATATCACTTATTCAGAACAACAATACATCAGTAGATGTTAAGATATCTCATTCATTTTCGCAGGAGTCGCGGTTGCACTAAGCACGTGCAACATGCCTTTAAAAAATTAGGTGGCTTCAACGGACAAGTTATATCTCGTGAGGATTTAGAAAGAGATATAACCACAAAACCTATAATCAAACCTTCAACGAGTGGTATGACGCCCTGGATGACGATCTAAACATCTTCGAAGAACAGTCAACACAAAAGGATTGTATTTTTCCATCACCCTTAGGATCTCGAAATGAGGTTGGTATCTAAAATATGAACCTTTCCATCTTCTCCACTCCTCTAGAGATCTGGCAACAACTTCGTCATCAGTTTCATTCCTAATTATTCTTTCATTCACCTTAGCGGTTAAAGTTGAAAATTGTAGTACTGCCCTACCTATTTCCTGAAATCGACAAAAAAGACATGCTCTGTTCCAGTTATTGGGGTTACCGGTTTCATTACAAAAGTTAGCATGGATATGTTCTAACCATTCCATGTTCATTGAACTATTCATCCGACGTTCATGACCCCTTGCTGGATAGTATAATACTATGTTCGACAAAGGGATAAATCTTCCTCTATGGTAAAATTCCCTGCATTAATACTAAAATTTTCATAAGCCATAATTATGAAAAGGAGAGATAAAAATAATCTTTGTATTAGGTTATTTAAAATGTGAAAGGTATGGTTTCGAAATGGGAACGAAAGGGTATAAATTCATTTATAGGTATATCAAAATACCAACCAAAATATAGTCGTTGATCAACGGTAACAAATCTCAACGGCTATCTGAGTAGGCGCTCGCTTAGAATAACGCCCCACACACAAGCGCTATCTTAGGCGCACGCCCACTACAGGCGTTAATCCAGCCGAACGCCCAATACATGTGTTAATCCAGCCGAATGCCCTATTACCAGGCGTGCTTCTAGTGTTACGCCCTGTTGGACGTGCTCTTGGGTGAACGCCTGATGAGGCGAAGTTCTGGTTCACGCCTGACAAATGAGACACACGTTTAGTTAAACGCCTGACATCAGACGGAGAGCCAGCATTAGGCCTGGAACAAGATGCACAACTAGGTTAACACTCCAATATAATTGGGTTTGGTCCAGCTTTGGGATCATTTTTTATCCCAAACAGTAATAAATCCGGACCAAACATCAAATTTATTCGCCCCCACTGTGATTGAATTTGAATGGACCAAATTCAAATTTGGTCCGTCATTTGCTCGCACCACTGTGGGTGCTCTAAAAAGCCTAGTAAGCTCCACATAAAACGATTAACACCGAATTTTATTTTGAAGCATATTAACACCTAATGAATTGTCGGCACTCGTCAATTTAACAATCTTAAATGATATGGAACCCACATTTTTCATGTACGTCCACAACGCAAGCTTGCTATTCCCTACCGGCAACCCCCATAATAGTAATACAGTACGTTGATACTCCTCCCATCCAATCATGAATAATCCCCATGCATCATCATCACCAGGATCCAGCAGGACCACATTATATATCAGAAAAATAAAAAACAAGAAAAGAGGAGGATCTCATTCGCTTGACTAGTCTCTCCTCCGCGAGGAACCCACATTCCCACCTGAAACCTTCACGTGTCTATACTCCTTTAGTACATAAATGTGTATGTAATAGTAATACACATAAAATTAGCAGGACAATACTACAGTAATTAATTAACAGTTAACATGGATTAAAAGTGAGTTAGTCTTAAGACCAGGGTGTATGTCTGTCTTTACGCGTGGCTAAAGGGAGATGGATTAGCGTTTGTTTGGAATTATTTAGTCAATTTGATTCCGATTCCGATTCCAATTCCAATTCCAGGGATGATGATTAGTTGAAATAGCTAGAACAGCTCCTCTTCCCTTTCGGCGCACGTTAGGGATGAAGTTTCCTTGTATGGAGTAGTACCTCCTGCCTCATGCACCGACCACAAACAAAAATCCTACTACCACAACCACCACTTTCACATCATTTTCCTCGCTTCTTCTTCTTCTTTATATGCCATACAACGAATCGTACAAAAACCACCACCAAGAACAACCTAATTTTTATTCGTAATCATCTCCTTATCTAAGATATGGAGCCGCGCGCTTACGCTTCAATTGCATTAAGTTCCTGGTTTTATGATCAATGTTAGCTCGTGGAATTCTATATCATTGAAACTCAATTATCAGTCTACGAGGACTTGGTTTTTTTGCAGGGTATATGAAATCAACGTGGATCAACGCACCAGTACTTGTAGTCTAGTACCTTATCAGTTGAGTCCCCGAACAAACAAATAAAAATATTCAATTAAAAATGTTTAATAATGAACCAAAAAAAGTTTATAATATGATGATAACATAATTACAAAAAAAAGAATAAGAAAAATATTCGTAATAAAATATTAAGTTTGATTAAATTTATATTAGTATGACAGAGTTTCTGATAAAGTCATAGGTACATGAAAAGATGAACTACCGTATATAGTAGTCCTATCTTCTTCTCTCGTACTACTTACTCTTTGCACCAGTCCACAGCACACCCAACATCACCATATTTATTCTCACCCTAAAAATCTCTACTCCCCTCTGGGAGTGATTCTCGCTGCAGCCCCATTTCACTCCTCCTCTCTTGACATGCGTCCTTAGCTTTGTTTGCCCGATAGGCCCTCATTTCACAAAGTTGCAGCAAAATTTCCTCAATCATATATAAGGTTCAAAATATGGACGGTGGAAGGGCGCATGCATATATTGATCACTTTGCAGCGAAAATTTTGTAGCACGTGTACGTGATTACGGGTCAAAATATTTTTTTTTTTCATTAATAAAGAATTTGGTGCTTACGAATTTCCTATCCATATCACTAGTACGATCATCCAACAGCTTTACCTGTATTACAGTGAATACAGTGACGTCCACTTGAAACAAAGAATTTCATTTAATTAGCCATGCATCTGCAGTCACTTGTGCGAAAAGTATTTCATCCATCATTTTGGTTAAATGCGAAGAAATTTTCGAACTTCAAAACTTGGAAACCTATTGGCATTATCACTTAATTAGCCATGCATCTGCAGTCACTTGATTCATTTGCACTTCTAATAAAACTGAGTTTGTAGTTTTGTTCGTGATGAGAAAATGGACAAACTCTTATTCAAGAAATCGTTAATTATTCTAGGCTTAATTTATAACTTGTTGGAACTGATTGATGGTATAAAATTTTGTTCTGGGAGAAAACAGTAGTAGGTCATGTGTTGCATTCATCAAATTTTTGATCTTACTTCTTTTCTTTTCCAAAATCTATCTAAGTTAAATAAGATCCTCACATGACGTGCAGATTTTCCCACGTTCATAACTGATCAAGTGACAAAATTTATAATTAAGCTCCAGTGTTCTAATTTTGTTTCATTAGGTTACGATTCAGCGAGAATCGATGATCATGATAACATACTTTATTCTTACAATTTATCATTTTCTTTTCCTTTTCAACTAAGAAAGTATGACTGATTATTTACCTAATGGGTTTGCTTTGGTACGTGTTGGTAGGGTCACAACTCTTGAACTCACAGATCAAAAAGCTGTGGGTGGGGGGGGGGTTGGATTCCAACAATCTGGCTAAGCCCCACAGTGGTATTGTAGTTATTTGTCCTCGTAATTAATTCTGCCACTCTGTTATCTACATGGATGATAAGGTATAGTTTTAGCAAGACGGGACTTAGCGGCACATGGTACATCAACTGTGTTCGGGTTGTTAACTGTGATCTCTTGCTTATACTTTGTTCGGGCCGAAATTCTCATCAACCCCAAACAACTAAAATCATCAAAAATCAGACCTAAAATTTGAAAGAAAAAAGAGAAGAAATTCAACACTGATTTAACGTGGTTCAGCCCTTAATGGCCTACGTCCACGGGTAGTGAAATTGTGAGGGTTTTTTATTGATCAATCGTGGTTACAGGTAGAAGAGCTCCATTAGAGCTCCCATTTTTCTTACCGTAAGATGAAGTCTTTTTCCCCGGCCGAGGCCGATCCTCCCTCTGTTCTTCCTTCTTTTTTCTTTCTTTTAACCGAAAGTCTCTGCTTTCATCTGATGTGTCATATGTCCTTAATACGTGGCACACTTAAGTCGTCCCATCTGTCAACTCTGTCTCTTTCAGACACTTCTACGTGGCCTCTCCCTAACCGTCCATCTGTACACCTTATCTTCTTATCCAACTTTCCCTTAAACGGTCTGGGTTGGTCTGATTGGCTTGCGGGAAATGAATTGCGGACTTGGCTTGCGGTCCTGGCTTGCGGGATTGGTGCGATCGATGCTTTCAGATCAAATTACGATCCATGTTTCGGTCCTTGGTACGATCCATGCTTCGGACCTTAGTACGACCCATGCTTCGAACCTTGGTACGATCCAACAGCATTTTCGATCCATGTATCGGAACATCTTGTGCTCCGCACTTTGAGTACGTTCCGATCCTGTGATTCGTACTTTGAGTAGCGGGACATCTTGATTGTGTTCCGATCTTTGAGTAGTGGGCATTTTGACTGTGCTTCAGACTGATGTATCGGGACATTGTGCTCCGCTGACATTGCTGCCACGTGTTAGAGCAACTTTTTGGTACTAACAACTTACCCCCTTTTCTTGAGATTTATTTGAAGAAAAACTCTTGAGAAAATAACTTCACGCAAATTTCATCTGAACCTTGGTGCGATCCATGCTTCGGATCAACAACACTTCAGATTTGTGCAACGGCAGCATTTCAGACTTGTGTATTTTCATGGCCTGGTTATATTTTTGTCCCTGCAAAACAAAACTTTATATATATACTGATGTTAGTTTTCTACCGCAAGATTCCTTTGAACCCTGGGTTGGAATTTTTTGCGATGAAGCACCTCCTTCCACGGAGTTTAGGTTAAACATATTTTTTCATGAGTACAATGGATCGAGATCCCACACATACGAAACAAACCCGAGCCAGGGGTAAGATACAGGGTTGGTCCCGACCCGTATTCTGAAAAATGATAACCGTTAGTAAGGAACTCCTTCTTTATTAGAATTTCGTTGTTAATGAAATTCTATAAGGATATTTACTTATGATTGTGTCGCCAATCGAAGCGCTATCCAGAATAAGATGTTCCTGGAGTAATTGTATCGCAAATCGTAGCGTTTTCCAGAATATGATGTTCCTGGAACAATTTGAGCGCTCTCCAGAATATGATGTTCCTGGAATAATTATGATTGTGTCGCCAATCGTAGCGTTTTTTCCAGAATATGATGTTCCTGGAACATTTGATATTTCATATATATTTTTACCTTCTTAACAAATAAATTATTAAGTAAAAATTTATATACCTGTATTTGCCATTATAGGTAAACTGCTACTCATGGATAATAAAACTTTAAATACTGTGCATTCCATGAATGTTGTAAGATTTCTCCTTGCATATTCTTCCAGAAATATTAATGATAAATTGAAAGAGACACCCATTTTTGAATGATAATTCATGTGGGAGCGTTTTGACTAATTGGCGTGCAGTATTTAGCTCATTTCCCAGCTAAAACTTTGATTTCTTTTTAGCATGCCCCCCAGTGCATCATTATTGCATAGCTGCCGCATCTCTGAAGTGTCCTTCATAGGTATCTTCACATCTCATAAAAATGTCTTAAACATTTCATGATATTAAATGGGTACAAGCTAAAAATGATTTTCATGCTTTTTAATTGAATATTACTGTTAAATCTCATCAAACAAATTAGAATTTGTTCAGACTAAATTTTTTATCATATTAAATCAATAGGTTTCTATGATTATGTGATTAATTATCATGATGCATGATATCACATGTGATTCAGATACTATTGAAATCATTTGATCAATTCATACTGTATGACAGTTTGTAATAATCGATTAAAATATGATCAATGGATGCCAATTAAGAAATTTTCATCATCTAATTCATTATATAGATATTTTATTTATGAATTAGATTAACTCATGCTTTTTAAATAATTCTTAAATAACTAAAGTATATCATAATTAAATGATTTAATGGTGTCGTTAAGAATTATTTTTAAATTTAAAATTGCTACTTGAAATATACAATTAATATTATGAATATTATAATCGAAATTCTAAAAAAGATAATGTATTTATCTTTTTATAAATGCTTGTAGATCAGCATATATCTTATATTTATTTTTTAAAAATGTTCGTGGATCGATATAGATTTTTTCTTATCTATCTTGAAGCTGTGATAATAATTATCTAGTTATAACAATTTAATTTTATTATTATTATTATTATTATTATTATTATTATTATTATTATTATTATAGTATTATTATTATTATTATTATTATTTTATTATTATTTTTTAATAAGAGGAGCCAGCCGAGTCATCTAATATGACTCGGTTTAAACAGTCTTGCTTAACTGAGTCAAACTCAGTGAGTCGATTTTCTGAGTAAAAAATTCGACAAAGTCTAATTTGCTTACTGGATATTCCAGCCTTATTCTGGCTATTGCAATATGTTCTGCTCTGCAACTGATACATTTATTTCATGATAAACACACATGAAGTTCATGCTAAAATTTACTCATTTTATAAGAAATAAGAAACATCATATGAGTCTCAAATCTTTAGATACAAAGTTTGATGCATCTAAAGATCCAATTTGACTTAAAATAGACATTCAATTGAAATAACTCAATGTTATTTGAGAGCTACAGAAGAAACACAAGGATAGTACCATGAGTTAAAATTAAAACTCAATCATCATGAGTTATAAATTCATTTCAAAATTATGCTAATATTTTGATTACTATATGCTAATATTAAAATACAACATATGTATTAATCAATACGTTCACAAATCATGGAGATCTCAACCATGTCATATTGCCAAATTCTACTATTCATGTTCACATTTTAATTTACAAAAGAATGATCATAATGAATAATATTCATTGTCTAGTCACAAGCAGATAATCAGTCATGTTATCATATCAAATACTTAAGTACCTATTTAGTGAAAAAATCATAGAAATACTTAGCTCTTTGATGAGACTTGTTGTGAGAACTGCGACATTCAACTGTGACCGTTAAATCGGAACCTGAATACCAACAAAAACCAATTTTGTTAAGTCGCAGCTTTGCATTCGGTTATGCAACTGCTAGCATACTCTTAGATGGACTTTCTGCATCTTCTAAAAGAGTAGCTGGCCCTAGATATTCATTTGCATTTTCTGTTGTGTCAATTTGCTGTTGGACTTTTGAAGTTGAAGCACCATCTGTTGATGAGTGTTTTCCAACAGTTGGGGCTGCCAGTTTCATTTGCAGGTAAGCAAACTTGAATCACCCACAGACATCTTAAAGGCAATATACACTTCAGCTGCAGAAGTGAAACTACTTCCCACATCCAAGGCTATTTTGAACTTCTCAGCATAATCTGGAACTTATTGATAGTATGACTTCTAGAGTTGCATTCCTTTAAATATTAATGGTGTGTAGTATCTATCACTCAATTATGAACTTCCACAAGAAACTTATTAGTGAACAAACATGAATTTAACATAATCTTCCTATCAAAGATTCATATATATGCAAATATGAAGCCATATAAGTTGACTGGATAGTAGCAACTAGACTCCAGGTTATGAGAATTTGAATTGGTGTCTTAGGATGAAAGAATTAAACTCTTCATCTCCACTAGTATGTTATTACTATTGACTTTCATTAACATTTTCATTAATTCAGACCAAGTGTCCAAACATAATCTAGTTCTAACTCTCGAGAACACTACAAAGAAAATCAAATAGAATATCTAAGGTATCATTTACATCTGTAGAGGCTACAGAACAATTGAAGCAATAGAAAGAAAATTCAGCTACTGACTTAAACCTGGATTCTACATGTACAGGAAAGTATTCGCACTTATGAACATCATTCAAGTATGATTTTACTGTGGGCACAAGATGGAATGCTTATGTTGTTAGGCAGTGAAGTTAATTCATGATGTTAACATCCACAGATGATAATCCAGATTCATGCTTAAGCCTGCCTTGGAATAAACAATTTTAACTTGTTCCGATGGTCTGAAATCTTGCTTCTTTGATGCCATTTGTTTATACAACATGATAAGTGCTTAAACACAATTCAACTGAGTTGCAGGACAAATCTAGAAGCTTTAAAAGCTTGATAATTAAATTTAACAGATAACTCGAGTCAAATAAGTTCAACTCAATTCATGTTAAATTATGCAAGTGTATCAAAGTCAGGATTGACTGAAGAATATTTAAAACTCATACAAATCTAAGCTTAAACATGTTAAATCATGCTTTTCTCATAGTTTATCAACTTGATTTTTTTCTAACATTAATGCAGGATTTCATTGTGAGCATGAAATGACACGCTTATGTTCCTAGAGAATAAAGAAAGCTCATGGTTCAAACATTCACAGATAATGACTTGAAATCATGTTATAGCTAAAGCCACTGCTAACGGTGTAAAATGGATGTTGCAGTCAAATAATTGAGAAATATAGTGAACACTTATCTTCCTTGAATTGGTAGGCATACTTGTGTTGTGAGAAATAATGCTTGCAAAACAAAGCCACAGGAATTGAGCTTCCATGAATTTGATTTCTGCATAAACGCATGCTTACCCTGTAGCTGGCAACTGTTTTTTACTGAGCCATCATTCTCTTCAATACTCTTCACTTCTATTAATTCTTGAAGAAATTTTGTTGAAACCATGTTCATACTTAAACTTCATTCCATTGTTGTCTTCATGTTGAGAATTGTAGAGTAGGATATTGTTTTGTAGGTAGATTTGCAAAAATTCTTTGCTTTGTGAACTAAGCTCCAAACTCTCTGCCCCCAAATTTTAAAAGCTTAATTCCATCTCAAATTAGGGAAGAACATAATCACTGGCTTTTCAATTCTTCATTCAGTTTACTTCAAAACTTTAATTCAACCACCAACCAATCTTCTTTCTGCTATCAGTAGCACAATAACTTTATCAATTGTACGTATTGTTCAATTTGATTTCCCAAATTCCTAACTTCAATTGAACTCAGAAAACCATAAATCTGCAATTTTCAAATCTGTGTGTATCAGGTTGCATAAATCCATTACACTTATCCCTGTTTCTAGCGCCAAATTGTTTGGGCAGAAATTCTCATCAACCCAAAACAACCAAAATCATCAAAAATCAGACCCAAAATTAACAGAAAAAAGAGAAGAAATTCAACACTGATTTAACGTAGTTCAGCCCTTAATGGCCTACGTCCACGGGTAGTGAAATTGTGAGGGTTTTTTATTGATCAATTGTGGTTACAGGTAGAAGAGCTCCATTAGAGCTCCCATTTTTCTTACAGTAAGATGAAGTCTTTTTCCCCGGCCGAGGCCGATCCTCCCTCTGTTCTTCCTTCTTTTCTTCCTTTTAATCGAAAGTCCCCGCTTTCATCTGATGTGTCATATGTCCTTAATACGTGGCACACTTAAGTCGTCCCATCTATCAACTCTGTCTCTTTCAGACACTTCTACGTGGCCTCTCCCTATCCGTCCATCTGTACACCTTATCTTCTTATCCAGCTTTCCCTTAAACGGTCTGGGTTGGTCTGACTGGCTTGCGGGAAATGAATTGCGGACTTGGCTTGCGGTCCTGGCTTGCGGGATTGGTGCGATCGATGCTTTCAGATCAAATTGTGATCCATGTTTCGGTCCTTGGTATGATCCATGCTTCGGACCTTAGTACGATCCATGCTTCGAACCTTGGTACGATCCAACAGCATTTTCGATCCATGCATTGGGACATCTTGTGCTCCGCACTTTGAGTACGTTCCGATCTTGTGATTCGTACTTTGAGTAGCGGAACATCTTGACTGTGTTCCGATCTTTGAGTAGTGGGCATTTTGACTGTGCTTCAGACTGATGTATCGGGACATTGTGCTCCGCTGACATTGCTGCCACGTGTTAGAGAAATTTTTTGGTACTAACATACCTCTTGCAATCTCATTGCGTGAATTGATTCTATGACTATTCACATTCTACGCATTACCGGTATTAGTATTAAGCAAGCATAACAATTAGCAAGAGAACGTGGAAACTATTGCCTGCTAAACCCGACAGGGAATAACACAATCGACCAGGAGGTAAATTTTCATATTTAAGGTCATTAGTTCCGGTTTAGCACACTCATCTTTCTTACCCAAAAGACAACCGAGGCTAATGCTGAAGACGTTTATTGTGTTTGAATTTCCAAAAATTAAATAGAAAACTTAAATACATTGGTCAATGCCCTTGGGGAATATGAGTCTAAAACTTATCACACTTGTTGACGACTTGGACGTGTATACTCTCCGGACATACGAAAGAGCAAATTTATTTCTCCTTTTCGAGGCCTTGGGCCATTAGTGTAAATTTGTCACTTCTTGCACATGGTATAAAATCGCAGTTATTACATAAAGTTAGTTAGACAAATGTATCAATCAACATCATTTTTCATCTTGTACTGTTAATTGGTTCAACAACCAATATTTTTATAATATTTATATTTTTCAATTATACTTTTTAAATATCTTTTTTGGTATTCTATCCGGATTTTATTAAGAGAAATAAATGAAAGTGACTAAATTACCTTTCATACTTTGGGTTTATAAAGAGAAAATTTGAAACGAAAAACTTACGTTCTTCAGTTCTTCTTCATTCTTCAGAAACGAAAAAGGGGAAACGAGTTTCAGATCTGAGAGCTCAATCGTGGTGAAGAAACGTTGTGAAGTGGAAGACTAAAGGATACTTACTTCCGAAATCTGATTAACACTTCAAATCAGTAAGTTTTCAATCTCAATTCATCTAGTTTTTAGCTTGATTTTGATTCATAGGTTCAATCTGTTTTTGTTTGTTTTTAACTCTAAGATGAAGACACAACGTTTTATTCTTTTATTCAGTATGATTTGAAGCTCATTAGCTATTTTGATTACGTAATTTTCTTAGCAATTTTTGTGTATATGTCGATGCTTTTTCTAGGGTTAGTAATAATCTGATTTTATGCTTAAAAACTTCAACAATTTTGTTTCAATTCATCAATTAGGAAATGGGAACCAGTTAATTGTTAATTGAAAACCAATTTCATGATTACCATAGATGATTCTGTTTAACTTATTTCTATATGAACTGATTTTAGTTTTCCCTATATAACTCATCATGTTTTTAGGTTTTTGATCTGTTTTTATATTTAATTTGATGAACATTCAACTTGTTGTGTTTTTTGTAAATTGATTTCAACTGATTTCGATTGATGTTTGTGAACAGATTTTTGTTTCATTATTTGATGCAGGATGGATCCAGTTTCATCATGTGTTTGTCATCATGTGTTGTCATCTTGTGTTGTTATTTAGAAAATTTGTTGAATACTTATGTTGAATATTGTTGTCACTGAGAACATATTATTGTTAATATATTTGTTGTAGATGAATCCCCATTACCAAATTTTTTGTGTTGTTATGTACTCTACGCTCGTGTTCATACAAGGTTAGTATGACGTCAACGGTCGATGAATTGAAGTTGTATGTGTGTTCGTGTAGGAAAAAGATGTCACCAGCATTAATTCAATTTATATTTGATGGTGGTGATGGACAGAAAATGGTTGTCGATAGTGATTTTAAGCTTCAGTCGATGATATCATTTTGTTAAGTTAAGAGTTTGATTTTGTTGGAGTTTGAACTTGGGTTTGTCCATGAAGAACCTTTGATGATGGAGTTGTTGTTAGCTGAAGAAGCAAGCCAACAAATGTCCATTATTCCTACTTCTTATCATGGTTGTCGTCCCAACAATGAGCGTGCATTTAATGGAAAACTTGCGGTCAAAAAAACTTGTAAAGGGGATGAATATGAATTCATTATAAAAGCTGTCGGCCAAGAGTTTTTGGGAGGACGAGAAGAAGCTCGGGTTGTTGTTCAAAAGTATAATCATTATTTTGGTCGCAAAATTAAGGTTCTTAAGAGTGATGATACATAATATACGGTTGAGTGCTTTTATAAGGAGGAATTTCAACGCAAATGGAGGTTTCATGCATCGACGAAGACTTCAAATTTGAAGAAGTACTTTATCCTTCGAGACTATAATGGAGACCATACGTGTTGTGCCGGTTATAAATATGAAACCAATAGTGTTCCCATTACATGCGAGTTAGTTAACGATTTGGTAATTGACCAACTCAAACAAAATCCAAACAAGAAACCACGTGATATTATGGATGATTTGAAGAGTTATTATGGGTTAACATTGAGCTACGATCAAGAAAATACCGAAAACGAAGTATGTTTGAAGGAGTTATATGGTGATGATACCAAGGGATACACTGATTTGGTATGGTGATGTGATGTTTATGAAGAGAACAAATAAAGGAAGTCGAGCTGATTTAGTCATGGAAGGAAACTGATTCAAGAGTTTGTTCTTAGCTTTTGAGGCTTGCATATTTGGCTTCGAATTTTGTCGTCTGGTGCTGTTCTTAGATGAAACATTTTTGATGGGAAAGTTTAGGGGATGCCTTATGGCGGCTATTAGGAAAAAATTCAAATAATGGTATGTCTTCTCTTATAGATATATTTGATAAAAATTCATTTTATTATTGATGTCAGATTACATCCTCACAAATTGCATTTTTCGGTCAGTTTCTATCAGTATTTTTTTCACAAGATGCAACCAGTTACATCCTGTGTATATAACTCTGTTTTTTTTTTTATTTTTTATAGGATGCAACCAGTTGCATCTTGTGTTTATCACCCTGAATTTTTCCACTTAATGATTTTTTTATGTGTGTTTTCTTTTGTTTTTGTAGGAATCTTCCCTTTAGCATACGATATTGTTTCAAGCGAGAATGTCGATAAATGGCGTTGGTTCTTGGAGAAGCTAGAGTTTATTTTGGGTCCTTGCCCATTAAATTTCATTTCAGATCGTCACAATGGTTTGGTCTTTGGTATTCCCGCTGTATTTCCTACTTGTCATCATGGTTAGTGTTATCATCACTTGAAAAACAATATCCGTACTCAGATTAAGAAGAAGAAAGAAGAATATGGTATTGCAATGGACTTGTTTACTCAATGTTTTTACTCGCCAACTCTTGAAGGTTTTCATGACGGTATGAATAAGTTAAAGAAAATGGGATGCAAAGGTCTTCACCGTTACTTGAGTGCTCTTCCCGTGGAGAATTGGTCCACAACACATTGTAAAGGATGTCGACACGGAGACATATGTTCAAATGTCGCAGAAGCCTTTAATGCTTGGATTAGGGAGGCGAAAAGTATGCCTATTGCAGCACTAGTCGACCACATTCGAGTCAAGATAATGGTGCATATGAGTTCAAAGAAGGTTGAAGGGTCAAAGTATTCTGGATATTTGTGTCCCAATCTTGAGAAAGAAGTTGAGAAGTCAATTCGTACCGGCAGTACTTGGAGAATAAGCAAGTCTGGCGAACTTGAGTTTGAAGTACACTCCTCCAATCATACTCATGTTGTTAATCTTAGCAAGTGGTACTACAGCTGTCAGTGTTGGTTTACTGATCAGTTCCCTTGTGCTCACTGATGGTTTTGCGATAGTGGTAAGAAAAGTTCGTTCAACACTTGTGAAGATTTGATAACAAGATTGAGAGAAAATTGAGGCTAAGATTCCACCATTTTCTAATTTTTAAAGTGATTTAATTCGATAATTATAATTATACAATTCTTACGTTTAATTTGATTCTAAAGTTTTGCAACAAGTAGATTTTTAAAATAACAATTGTATAATGAAAGCATGAAACATCAAAAACCTAGTACCATCAAAAGAAATCACAATTATTTAATTGAAAATCATTAAATCAATTTTTAACCAAGGCAAATAATCATAGAAGAATTGCATAAGTTACTTAAATAAATATTACCACATAATTTTTTGGAAAAATAGCTTCCTCCGTCGCCTCAACAATGGGGTTTAGATCCTCATATTAATCACTTGCTCAAAATTATTGTTCATGGCTCAAACTGTTTACAAATGATGAAAAATGAGAAAAATAAAGAAAACAGTGAATTTGCAACGTTTATATGCGTTATACACTCACTGTTACAGAGCAAGGATGAAGATAAATGTTGCAAAGCTGAAGATATACGTTGCAAATGGGTGAAGAAACCGTGGCTGATAGGTTGAAAGAACCATTGACTATTCTCTGTTCTTGATGCGTCAACAACAACAGATTTTTCTTGATTGATTTTTCTACCTCCTCTTCGTCTGAGCTCTCCCTAAACTCTCTACCCCTCTGTTGGTTCCCAAAACTCATATATATATACCCATAGGACCACAAATCACTCGATTTAATTTCAAATATCTCCTTCCTTTTTTCTCTCAAAATTCTCGAAAATTTTATTCTCTCCTTATCTCTCTGTATGCGACTTAGAGCTGGCAACAGATTCTCTAGTTGAACACAATAAATAGAGAAGATATCCACCATAATCTTCCATAATACCAGAAAATCAAAAACAAACCCGAGAATGTTGTTCTTTCCTGTTTTGGCGAGATGCGACGAAATCTTCTCTTGTTTACATAACTAATTTAATTACCAGCCTTGTTTGGACAAGACAAGATAATCCCAAACCAACTGCACGAGAAAATCTCTCAAAAATCTCTTCCAAAAATCAATACAAAATATCATGCTTTTAAAGTGAATTCAAAACTAGTTTTCCCGCCAAAATTTTATGTCTCTCGTGAAGAACGGGTGCCTTTATAACTTTTAAGCCCATTTTTCCACAAGATTTTGCTCTTCAAAAATACCTATAGATACAATTAAAAATAATATTAATTCAAAAATTGAGAAAAAACAATATAAATATGATAACAATTAAGACACAAAAACGTGTCTATCACTCACGCTATCGTGTGTATGGCTTCAAAAAAGCTTTGCGTCTATGATTTCCTTAATCCTTTTTTCAGTATTGGGTTCTTCCAGGATGCATATGATCATTCAATCAAACCAATTCCAAATCATGACAAGCCTTCAACTGTTGCTGAAGAAAAACTTATCCACCCACCAGATGTTGCTGGCAAAGTAGGAAGACCAAAGAAAAAAAGGATTCCTAGCATCGGTTCGGGTTTTACGAAATCTATTACGTGCGGTAACTGCCATACAGAAGCAAGGCATAACAAAACAATGCGTCATCATCCTCCCACCAAAAGCAGCGCCTTATTCTCCCTCTTTAATAACATCTTCTTCCACTGATTCTACTGGACAATTTATGATTCTTAGTCTTATTCATTATCTCCAACTTCTTGTTGCATATTAGACTCATTCTTTTTACAATTAGTATTTGTTTGGATAAATGTATTTTTATCATTGTTTGGGATTTTTATATTTTGTTTGAACAATTACAGTGACTAGTTTATCTTAATTTTTTTTTTCGGTTGTTCAATTGTAGATGCTCTTCAATTCAGGTACAACACAGATTAAACCTTGAGTGAATTCAGGAACAACACATATTAAACCTGGATGAAATAGGTTTTATCCTGCATATTCAGACAGAAAAACCCTGCGCTTGACAAAAATGTAATTTTGCTTGGACGAAACCATTTTCATTCTGCGTATTCTGACAGTATAATTTTTTTTCTTTAGGATGTATCTGGTTTCATCCTGCATATTCTGGAAAAATTACTTAAACTTATCAATAAATAACAATTCAAGTAAAACTTTTCATATTAATTGATCTGCAATTAGGATATATACATTCATAGATGAAATCAAGGGTTCATATTAATTGATCTACAACTAAACTACATTAATAGCATTTTACATAAAAAATTTAAACTTAAACTTCTTTACGATCTTTAGACGAAACCAAATTCTTTACAAAACCGTCTTATTTCTCTTCCAACTCTCAACCACTTCTTTCATCAGTGAGTATTTTATGTACGAGGTCTACTCGCTTTGTACTCATCTTTTCCCTTAGAGTTTCTTCGTCTTCAAAAGAGAAACCATCTTTCATCGCCCACTCCATGAAGTAGATAACATACACTCCAGAGTCATGACTATAAAACTAAGTCTTTCATATAGTTTTTTGTTTAATAAATTACAAAACAATGTATAATAACAAATGCCACAGTGTGAATGACCTACCTTTTGCCCTGTTGTGCACAGTTCTGTACGGTAGTGATTCGGTATCATCCATGTTTTTATCATAGAGTTTGCGAAGAACTTGGTTCACTCTTCTTACCATTACTTTAACATCCTCTAGACAACCATTTTTTGTAGTATCGAGAAGAAAATTGTAGTGTGTCCTAGAAACGTCATGCAAGTCAAATTGAAGCAATGTAAAATGGTCTTTATATTCAGGATTCGATGCAACTTCACAGTGGTGGTTTATCGGGATCAACAAGTAATGGAAATCGTTGATGTTAGCATTCTGCAATTTATGCAATTCATTATCTATCAACTTTGTAGCCATTTTTTCATCTTCCACGGAGACATAAAACTGAAAAACAAATTAAGTGCACTATTTAATTCAATCATTTTTACCAAAAAAAATTAATGGAAAAATAATAAAGAAAAAGAATCAAATGTTTTTATGTGTTACCCATGCAAGTGTGCTTAGAAACAAAGTCATAATGAATCCATCGCGCTTACTGTTAGGTTGAAATAGTGCCATCCATTTCATAATCTTATACTCGATAATACTGTTCGGCACAGAATGATTTAACATCTTTTATTGGATGTATTCTCCCATAATAGAGATTGCAAACTCACCTACTCTATTGTAATTCCAAATGTAGTCTCTGCATTATTGATCATTCATATAGTTACAAGTTTAACAGTTTGGTATAAACAGGATGAAACCAGTTTCATTCAGGCATAAACAAAAACCATACTAAGATGAATCCAGTTTCATCCTAAACAATAATGCAAAGACAAATTATCAAAACAAAAAACAGCTGCGCGTACCTTAAGTTTCCAGATTTGTAGAACTCTTTGATTAACTTTTCTTCGGTTGCTTTGTTTTCACTCAAGTAATTTTTCCAAAACTTGTTATTCTTATCTAACTTCTTCAACTTATCACTCTTTTTCTTCTTTTCGTAATTCCTAATATAATCCGAAACAAGGTTTTTCCTCTTCCTTGTATACTGATACACATTCTTCACGTTTCTCTCAATCGACACAAGTTCAGTCATAACTGCTAGAGGTTATGCTTCAATAATTACATTTATGTTTGCATCTTCGGGAATTTCATTGGTGCATCAACGTTTTGAGGAACATCACCTTCTACATCTCTGTTCATCTCTTGAGTGATTTTAAGATTGAAGAAATATGGAGGTAGTGTATGAACAATAATTAGAGAAGGTGAAGCTTGTGGAGTTTCTGATTGCGACTTGTGTTTTCCTTTCAATACTTCCACTTTATTTCGCAAGTCTAATATTATCTTATCCGTATCCCTTAATTCAACCTTCAAGTTAGAGATAATCTTATCTTTCTCTTCTAATTCATTCTTCAAGTTGGAGATGTTTTCTGCCTCGTTAAGCAAACATAATTGTCTTTCCTCTTCAGTCTAACTACCAACAAAGTCAATCATCTGCAACCATGTAGACAATATGTTTTTATTTTCATATTCAAGATGCATCTGGTTTCATCGTAGTTTCATCTAGTGATTACAGAAATATTATGGCCTTATATTATAGATTTACCTGATCTTTTGAAAGATTTTTCAGCATCGCCTTGACATCAGAAGACACTTGATACATGTTCCATCTTGCAAACCTAGGTAAGTTATCAATCTTGTCTTTCTTTTCAATACCTTTAATATGTTCAAACATCCAGTACTGCAACAATACAAAGAACAAGATGAATCTGTTTAGTTTTATGCTTGTTTTATTGAAGATAATGAATGTTAAAAGAAAAAAAATCATAGAAACTCACCAAAAAATATAAGCTACAACCATTTACGGAGTAGTGTGTCTTATGTACTTCCGCAACGCTTTCCATTAGAGGCTCATGGATGAGATTCGGCCATGAGATTCTATTAATGATATCAATTGACTTAACACAGTTTAAGTACTTGTAATTGATATACATACCACCGGTGTTTGTGAAGAAAATTTTCCAAAACATGTACAACAACAAAAGGATCACCAACTCTTCTTTTTTTCCCTCTTCTTTGATAACAACCTTGATTTCCTATAACAAAGTCCCTTTTCTCCAATTTGTCTCCATTTTTCTTTGCATCCTCCTTCTTGAAGTACTTTATGTAAAATTCAGAAGTTTTTAGACTAGGGTCCTCCTTTTTCCCATAAAGTTCCTTATCTTCTTCACTCATATTATTCTCTTCATTACAAAGGTAACAACAAGTGAGTTAGGATCCGTCTTCAAAATTTGATCACCAATATTGAATGAGTTGTTTGATTCATAGCTCATTATGATGTATTCTAATGCCTTTGGAGCTTTGCTACATTCAACTTTCCCTATTTTTCTTTCTTTGATTACATTCAGAAAACTCCAAAACTCAATCTTCCTTAATTCAACCTCTTGTTTCTCTGTGATTTCCAGTGTACCCATTAAATCCAGAATTGGTTTCATACTCGACCGAAAGGTTTTCTTCCCTTCTTTTCTCTCCAAATGATCTTCTTCATTACTTTCGCCAACCACATTTACGTTATGCTTTTTCTTGGTTCTTAATTTACCTTTACTCTTGTTTTTTCTTCCTACAACAAGATGAAACCAGTTCATCCTATCAAAAATAAATTTATATCAAATATTAAACCTGGATGAAACTGGTTTCATCCTAGGTTAAACCCGCTGAAACTGCAGATTAAACCTGGATGAAACTGGTTTCATCCTAGTTTATAGTAACACCTCTTCACCACCATCAACTCAACACAAATAATCAATAACAATTTAAACATAAAGAAATCAGAAAGTGGTACCTTTAGCTGATGGCCCATTTGTTTTCTACCAATTTAACCAAACTGTTAAAACCAAAAAAACACAATTTTAGCCAACTCAACAGAATGAATGTAACCGAAACAACAAGGATGAAGGTGGTATAATTTTACGTTGCATATAAGGGCAAGCATTATCCATGGAAGGAAACTCGACAAAATAATGTGAAAAAGAAATAATATACAATCAGGACAAGCATTTACCAACAAAGTAACCAAAGGAAACCAATTTCATACTACATATATATTCATTCTAACTAAACCTTGATGAATCTAGTTTCTTCTTATTTTCTAACTCAACCTAGATAAATTGCACATATCACTAACAACTTACAAAATTGGTTTCAAACAAAAATCTAGATAAAAAAACTTCCCAAGGTTTAAACTAGTTTCATCCTACTTTAAACCTGCTAAAACTGCAAATTAAACTTGGACAATACTAACATTCACCAATATCTACTCACCATAATTTCACAACAAATTTCATCCTACTTACAACACCAGTTTCATCCTACTTACAACACCAGTTTCATCCTACTTACAACACCAGTTTCATACACACCAATTTCACAACAAATTTCACATTTACAACAACAACAAATCCATCTCGACAGAAAATAACTGGATTAAACCAGTTTCATCCAATTTTAAATGGGTATTGTGTAAAATTTCCCTAAAATCGAAAAGCAGATGAAACCAATTTCAATCATAAAAAAAATCAAAGAAAACCTAAAATTAGTAGATAAAAATAGTAATTACCCTTTTCGATGATTAAGAGTAGAATTGACTAGGGTATTTGTTGGTGGTTGTGATAGAAACTTCTGGTTGAGTCGTGGTGGTAGGGTTTTTGTTGGTGGTGGTGATAGAAACTTCTGCAGATGAAACTGACTAGGTTTTTTGATGTGGTGGTGGTGGTGCTGGTGGTGAATGTGGATAGAACAAAGAGTTGATGGTATGTGGTGGTGGCGGTGAAGATATTATGATGTCGATGGTGGAGAGGGTGAGAGAAGTTTCTTTCGAGAGGAGGTGGAGAAGATGGGAGAAACTGATTATGTGGGATATAAATCTTAAAGGGTAGTATAATCAGTTTTTTTAGAAACTTATTTCCGTCCATTTCACCCAGAGTGATATTTTACCCGTTCATTTCAACCAAATTTTAAATATTTCTGGATATTAAACCCATGTTCTTCTTTTTCTTTAAATATTATTATCCAAATTATATTGAAGAAGAACGATGAAAACAAAATTGCCATTATTTTTACTGTCGCAGTCTCTATATTTTCATCGTTGTGTGATCTTAAGATATTTTCTTCATTGACATGTCAAGATATATAGACCTAAAAGGTATATATTTTTCCTGATTTCCTTTTAACTTATTGGCAACATAATTAAAATAGACGTTGGAAACAAATGGCCAAGTGACACTTTTTCCCCTTCACCTAACATGGAGAAAAGGAAAACCAAATAATAAAGACGAATTAATATGGGTCGAAGGTCGACCAATACAACAATGTAGGGCTTCTTAAAGAAGGCCTCTAGAGCTCCACGAAACGCATACAAATGCCGATCATTTTTTTCTTTTTCTTATCAGCACTAGGATCTCATTCTACCACTAAAGGCGCTTTAAACAACAATCTGGTAGCTATGTATGTATGCAGCATGACCACACTTTAATCAGGGGCGGAGCCACATACAAATTGTGGGACCCTGAACCCACCAAAAAACCATATATTAATTAATAATCAGTTTGTAACAGTTATGAGTGTTAATAAATTGTTTTGTCATTGTTACCTAGGCTACAAAAGACTGTGATAATTGTAACTGTTACTAAGTACTTTTGCGACAACAATAAGTGTTACTAATTTTTTAATTTTAATAAATGAGCAAAATTTGACAAAATTTTATCCCAAATACTAATATGACCCACCCAGTATGCTTTAAGGTTGTGTTTGATAATAGGGAAAAGAAATAATTCCATGGAAAATATATTCCCTGGAATCAATATCCTGAGGAGGCAAGGAAAAACTTTCCATAAAATTCCATGGAATTAAGTTTAAAACATACTTTAGACAATGTTTTTTTGTAAATAGGTTCACAGTTCTATGAAATGAATTTGTAATCATATGACGGAAAATACGTTATTTCTATGAAAAGATGGCTAATTTTATGGAATTAAATCCTATCAAACACAGCCTAAGAAAAAAAATGATCCACCCAATTAAAACTTCTAGCTCAACTGATTTTAATTAAGGAAAATCTAAATTCTATTGTAAGACTAAGAAAATACATTGATAAAAGAAGAAAGCGTAAAAGAGAGTATTGAATATACATGAGGGGAAAAAAGTACAAAAAAGCCCTAGAGCTCATGGAGGTAAAGTCTAAGGGCGTGTTTGGTATCATTTTATAAAATTACTTTCTAGTATTTTTAAAACATACCTTTTTTCCTTGTTTTCATTTTCTAATAAATTTTAAAAATGCTGTTAGGTAGGAATGTTTTCAAAAACACCTAATTTTAGAAGAAGAAGAAAAAAAAAAGAAAACAAAGAAGAAGAAGATGAAAGAAAACAATAAATAGTCGTTTTTTTTTTTTTTTTTTTTTAAAAAAACAGACATAAAACGTTTTCGGAAATCATAGCTACCAAACGCGTTTTCTTACGTTTTCTGTTTTCTTTGTTTTATAGCACTTCCTAAATCTTTACAATTCACAATAACTTGTTGGTAAGAAATGTCCGCAAAATCTTAAACACCAAAGTTCAAGTATAAATTGAACTGTACCCTTGAAAATACGATCATTGAGTTCCTTCCATAAACATCACAAGAAAATAGTACCTTCGATGGAGCCCGGAGTAACAAAAAAACATATAAACTCTTTAGTGCAATCAGCCTATAATTTCCTTGCAAGTTAAACAGTAGAGAAAGAAATATGAAGACGACTCTAGTTGATTACAGAAAAGGCAATTTGCAAAATAAAATAAAATAATCCAACTTGAATAAGAACATCTCTTGTTGAAATGTCTGATTTTTTTTCTATTTATGTCTTTTTTCTTTCTTTTTCAGTTTTACTTTTGTCTTCAAAATGTCTAATTTTGGGTCCGGGGCATATTTTAGGTACCATAATGGGATTGTTTGGTAACCATTATTATAATGGATTATGAGCCCATAATCAATTATCCAGTCCGTAATCCATTATATAGGTGTTTGTTAAAATTTATAATAACTGATTATTTTAATCATAATTGAAAAAACTCATTATTTCCATACGTAGAAAAAAATTGTTTATAAAAATTATCATAATCAATTATTTTTTTTTAACAAAAATGGATTAGATTTTTTTCCTTATTTTCTCTAAACTATCAAGAGAGACACAAAAAACAATAGTGGACTAAAAATAAATTCTTAGATCATCATTGTTTCCTCTCCTCTTTGAGAACATTTTTCTAAGATAATCAATTATCCCAAAAATATGTTTGTTAAAATTTATTGAAAAAATCATTAATAACATAATCATTTTTCAATTTATGATTATCTATAATCATAAATGATAATCATAATTTTTACCAAACAAGGCCAATAGGTTTGCATTACAATATAATTTTTTTCTTATCAACACAACACTATGATCTAATTCTTCGACAAAAGGTACTATAAATGACAATCATCTCTGGTTTTGCTCTTTCCTTTTTATTTTATTTTACTCAATAAAGATAATTTTATAAATAAATTAATTTAAGTTACATTTTAATAAAAATGCCCTTTTAAAAATGTTTTTTTTAGTAAAAAATTGTTAAAACCATTAATATATGATTGTTATGTAATAGCCCAACATAGTTTTTTATTTAGATAAAGTCCACAAAAAAGCCCCATCTCAATTGTCAAACATTACCATCAATGACTATGAAATCCTAAAACAATCTTATACTCACAACCGTTATTCAACCAAAACCCTAAAATCAGCAGGCCTAGGGTATTAGCCACCAAGACAACCATCATTGTTTGTCGCCTCCGTTGCCGTCTCTCCGGCCTTAAAAACCACCAGAAACTTGACCACCAATTGCAAATGCCACCAAAAATTAAATCTTGAAAATAACAGTGAAAATCATCCCCTCAACCAAAGAATTAAGATTCTAAATTGGAATAAAACTCCAACAAAAGAAACAACCTTATTGAAATAGTTTTTCAAACAAACTTTCGAACTTGATTCAAATCAAACTCATGAGAAGAAGATCTAGGGTTCATCAAAAGATATCCCAGTCCCCCCCCTCCCCCCCACCCCCACACACACACACACACGCAGAAGCATAAAAGAAGAATACAAAAAGACCAAAAATGAGAGATTTATTGGAAAAAAAACTGTTATATGTTGGAAAACAAAACGGGATAAAACAAAGAAAATCCAAATCTAACAACATCATTACCACTAACATAAAGCCTTAAGATCTCTTTCTCTTTCTCTACAATAAGAGAAACCCAAAAACCCTAATCGCCGTTTGCTCAGATCTGTTCCCATGAGCAAACCACCTTAACCAACCCCTTCCTCCATCCTTTTAGTCTTTCTATCAAAGTTATTGCAGTTTTTTAGAGTGTTTACAAGTGTTTTCTTCCAGTTTTTAGGTTTCCTTTTCACTGTTTAGGTTTAGCTCGGTTCTTCTTGGATTTGTTTGATTTTTCCCTCTACTGTTGGTGGTTTTTGTTTCATGGGAAAGATGGGTATCCTTGGTTTTCAAAGGAAATCATCTAGTTCTATTTGCATCATCCATACAATAACTTTTGTTTCATCAACAAGCTTTTCTCTTTCAGTTTCAACAGTTTCTTCATCAATATCTCTTACAGCAGGAACAACATCAAAATCGTTAGTCTCAAAGATGGCAGAAGCAGAAATTACAAGAACTCCAACTACAACAGCAACAACGATCACAAATATAACTTTGGCAGAAGGCTTATAAAAAGAGAGTGATTAGCCCGGTTACCATATAACGAACGAAGAATAAAGAATAAGAGGAGTCGGTCCTGTACGTGAGGATTCTATTACATACGATGCTTCTAATCGCGATAAAGGAGTGACTTTTAATGAGATATACTCCCTTTCAAGAGATCAGCAATAATAGTCTCAGCAACAACAATCGACCTAAATAACATCAAGGTTCAATCCCCACTCGGACTCGGTTCATGAGCGAGAAAGCAACTGGGTGAGGTGGCATGGGGCAAACAATGTTATTAGTAAAAATTTCCGAGAAAACTTTTGAATCTTAATAACCATGGTCATTACGCAAACAATGTTATTAGTGAAAATATCCGAGGAACCCAAGAATTAATTTTTTTTCATAAACCCATCGTTACGATAGTATATATGTGTACCCCATAACATAATATTTCCAGTTAAAAATAGTAAATTTTGAATTAACTTTGTATTTTCAAAAAATTAGCATGAATACTCTTTAAAATTTATTCCAAAAAAATATATTTACCAATTTAATCAGTTAATCTGGACGGGACAATATTCTCTTATTAGTAATACCTTTTACTACATTATTTAAGTGCAAATAATTGTTATTTTTCCCATCCCATTAAATCAGGTATCTTATCTGCTAACAAACTAATTGAAAATAAATATTATTTTTCGTGTATTTTATCTTTCGTTTTTTTTCTTAGGGTGAAAACTAGTATTTTTAAGGTGATAATTTTATCTTTCACAATAATAAAAAAGAAAAACAATAGTTCTTATATCATTGAACCGTGATAGCTTCATTTATCACAATAATAAAGTGCGAAAACTTCATCTTTCACGATGATTTTTAGCATTAAAAAACAATTTTTTTTTTATAAACAATGGTATACTAAAAGATAAGGTGAAATATTTGGCTGGGGATACAACAAAATAAATTAACGTAAATAAAACGTTAATTTAGAGATTTCTTCAACTTATCTTATTTTGATTTTTCAAAGATATAAATTTTTTAAAACAAAAAATCCGGATTTATTATCCCAAATTAAATTTCGTTAAAGATTATTAATGTAATATAATATTATTAAAACTAATTTTGGGTTCAATA
This sequence comes from Papaver californicum, assembly GCA_023531435.1. Taxonomy (NCBI): domain Eukaryota; kingdom Viridiplantae; phylum Streptophyta; class Magnoliopsida; order Ranunculales; family Papaveraceae; genus Papaver; species Papaver californicum. Next base: position 10,266,389 of record JAJJMC010003761.1, on the reverse strand, counting down.
TATCTAGTATCTTAATTGTGGGTTTTGATATATATAAAAAAATAATTGGACGGAAAGTAAGTGGAAAAAAAGATTTGGCTGGCAAGTTAAAGTTTTATTATACTCGATCAATAAAATCATCTAAATGTTTTTTTTTAGATTTGATGAAAATAAAATAAATGATTACTATTTTATATTATACTACCTTCGTTTTTGGAAAAGAGTTACTATCATTCTTTCATTTTAGCCTAAAAATAGGCCAAAATGAAAAAGTGATAGTCATACTTTTCCTGAAACAGAGGGAGTATTCTGTAAATTTTAGCATTAGATTTATTTTTTTGTAATTAGCGAAGCCAAGCACGTTTCAGTATTACTCATATCTTCCTGATTTCTTGTTTGGATAGTACTCGAATGGGTTTCCAACTAAACATTCTTCTGACAATCGCGTGCACATCATCGATTACGGTTGCTAACTTTACTCAAAAAATCTCCTAAAACATTCACTGAATGTCACCAACTTATGGTCATTTTGCTTAACCCACCTATTATGGGTTCTTTTTTTTATCGTAAAAAGAGGAAATTCATTGAAAAGAGAAGGTACTTAAGAGGGTACCTCAACCCAATGAATACAAACGGGAACAAAAGCAACTGAAAGCCGCTAAAACCGGTATTGAAATCTAGAAACAAAATCAAGAGTAGCGAAATAAGGAGTCCCATAAAGCGATCACCATATTTGCCGTTAGGCCTAACATCCTTGTGTTTGATTCGGACCAAAAGAACGCTTGAAGTTAAACGTTTCTAATGAGGGTTACCAAACTTTTCGTTTTGTTTTCAAAAACTCTTGCATTTCGCTCTTTCCATATGCACCACCATATTGCGACCGGTATGTTGTTCCATATTCGACTAAGTCTTTCGTCTCCCCAATTAAAGCTCCAAGACTTAACATTCATGGTGACATTCGAGTTATAAGTCCAACGACTACTAAAGACTTCCGCAAAGTAATCCCAATTCTCCGGGTCCTCCAACAATCATAAAACAAATGCGAGTTATTTTCATCATCTTCACCACAAAAGCAACATAAGCTAGAAACATCCATACCCCTTCTTTGTAGCTTATCCCTTGTCATTATCCTATCATGAGAGAGTAGCCAAAGAAAAAAGTTGATTTTGTAAGGGTATTTACGGCTCCATATGACGTCGGTTGGAAAAGTAGACTCATCTCGATCTTCTTCATTCCTAATACCATCCTGACCGTGTAATGGCCATGATCATTTCCGACCCAAAATCGGCTATCCGAAACGCCTTCTTGAATATAGATGGAAGAAAGAAGATTTGATATGGATAAAACTTCACTTGAAATGGTTTGATAATATCTTTGTCTAGACATAAACCTCCATCTCAAGCCACCATCAACCACTTCATACATGCTTGCCACCACAAACTCCTTGGTCCTTGAAGCATTGTAATCCAAAGGAAGCAAATCACATAATCTACCTTCACCGAGCCAAGAATCTTCCCAAAACCTAGTTTCCTTGCCCGCACCTATCTTAAATCTAGTATTTTTGTTGAAGTTCTCAAGCTCTTTATATATATTAAACCAAAAGCTCTCACCTTTTGATCCTTTTGATTGTAGGGTTTCCCATCCGGAAGAAGTTTCGCTAAATTTTTCAACTATAATCTTCCTCCACAACGATTCTTTCTCTATGCCAAAGCGCCACCACCATTTTTATAATAAAGCCGAATTTACTTGGTTGGTTCTTCTTATGCCAAGACCACCTTTATTCTTTGGTTTTGAAACAAAAGTCCAACCAATATTGTGTATTCTTTTCTTATTTTGACCATCATCCCATAAGAAGTTTCTCACCATTTTATCGATTTTCTTAGTTATAGAACATGGAGCAAGAAAAATGAAGAGGAAATAAATTGGTAAACTAGCTAGGACACTTTTGATGGGAGTTAGCTTACCTCCTTTTTCTATTGTTTTTCCGTGCCAAGAAGTAATTCTTTTCGAGCAAAATTCGAGTGTTTTTTCCCATTTTTGAGTGCCTCCTACCTTATCTCCCAATGGAAGACCAAGATAAATACTAGGAAAACTAGCATACTTGCAACCCAACATGTTTGCAAAAGTTTCAACTCCCTCTTCGACCGTGACCCCGTATAAGCAACTCTTAGAGAAATTTATTTTCAAACCCGAAGTTAGTTCGAAGCAAAGAAGTAGATAACGGAGGGAATCAACTTGATTTGTCTTCGCATCAAGAAAAATGATAGTATCATCGACAAATTACAAATGGTTTATTTTTGTTCCCCCTTCGTTGATCGAAAAAACCGAGATTTGATCGAGTTCTTGAGCTTTGCTCAACATACAACTTAAAAATTCACCAACAATAGTGAAAAGAAAAGGAGAGAGGGGGTCCCCTTGACGAAGACCCTTTTCACTACCGAAGTAACCGTAAGACGATCCATTAACAAGAACCGAGAACTTGGAAAAGGTTAAACAATTTCTAATCCAAGCCCTCCAAACACCACAAAACCCTATTTTGTATAAAACTTCATTTAGGAAATTCAATTCACGTTATTAAAGGCTTTCTCAAAATCAAGTTTACAAACCAACCCCGGTAATTTTTGGCGAAGTCTAGAGTCCACACATTCATTTGCTATCAAAACTCCATCAGGAATTTTTCTTCCTTTAATAAAGCTAGATTGAGACGTTGAGATTATAGAAGGAAGATATACCTTTAAGTGCTCCGCCAAAACCTTTGAGATTATTTTGTACATGCTCCCAATAAGGCTAATAGGCCGAAAATCTTTTACTTCCTCTGCACCCGCCCTCTTGGGGATGAGAGCAATAAAGTTATTTTTCAACGACGAATGTAGCACATTGTTGTTATAAAATTCTTCAAAAACCTTCATCAAATCTTTTTTTAGGAAGTCCCAACAAACAATATAAAACTTCATAGGATATCCATCCGGACTCGATGCCCGATCCATTATGGGTTTTGATTTCCATTAATAAAGCATAACCATCTATTGTCTATTTTGTTGTGGGTTAATACCTAATACATAACCTCAAAGCCGTTTTGGAATGTCGTAGTAAAGTCCTTGCAGGAAATTTGAGGTCAATTACCACTTAAGTGGCTCAAGTAAATAAGCAGATATGTGTAGCATTCACATATCACACATCACTCGTTCCTATAGTTAACTACTCCGCAATTAGATTATTGATCATGCACAATTTCTCTCTGTGCTGAGTTGAACTTATTTCTGAACATTAGCAATGTCCTAATCTATAACGTACAAAGTACAACACGAGTACTGCGGAATGAAGGCTTAATTACAATTTTAAACGAGATCAATTTGTTGTATATATATGAGTTTTCGCTTTAATTTGCTAGGTACTGAAAACCAAAATAAACCTTAATTAAACTCTGAAAACCAAATTTCCACAAGTTTCTGCTGCCAATGTCATACACTTCCAGACTTTCTTCCATCAACAAAGAAACGCTACAAAACCCACAAGATTTTTCTGATGCGAGATATTAATAGATATATTTTTAGTGGAACAAAAATTTAAGAGCATGGAGATGAATGGATGCTCGCATCCTTATTGTACTGATTGTGTCGCCAAATACATCCAAACAACATTAGTTAAACACAACATATCTCAGATAAAATGTCCTAACATTTACTGTAATGTCTTATTGGATGTCCTAACATTTAGTGTAATGTCTTATCGCATAGCATATTTTGGGTCACCGAGTAGGTTCGCATAACGATAGAAATTTTGGGTCACGAGATAACTTTTGGATCACTAGGTAGATTTTTGGTTAGCAAACAAGGTAGACTTTGAACGTTTTAATAAGTGAAAAATATTTTTCATAATAATGTGATATTGTTCACTAAATTTTGTGTATGTTATTAACCATATAATAATTAAATTCATACATTTGATCATGACAATTGGTGAATGTGTGATGACGAAGAAATGTTAATCAATTTATTGATCAAAATCATCAAAATCAATATTATGACTGTGTTAGTATCCACGATAAACATAAATAATTTGTCAATCAGTTGAGGATAATAATCAAGATGTTAACTTGTTGCTTTCTTATTTATGATTAGAATATGGTGTTACCAATTTATTGATTTCGATCGTGACCATTAGACAAATGTATGAAAATCCTGCGAGATAATAATGATAATAAAGATACTCCTTTCGTTTCATGAAAAGAGTTATTATCACTTTTTCATTTTAGTCTAAAAATAGGTTAAAATAAAAAAGTGATAGTAATTTTTTTTTTCTAAAACGGAAGTAGTATTAATTAGTGGTTTATTTTATTTTATTTGCTTTCCTTATCATAATTAAAATATGTTATAAAAACATATTTGTTAATTTGGTAATTTTAATTGGTGATCAATAGTGTGATGATGATATGTCGTGATAATAAGCAGATTCAAAATGTTAAATTCGTATCGTGATTCTTGATTATTGATTAGAGTATGTTGTTAACAACTTACATCAATTTGTTGATTCTAATTATGACCATCGACAACGCACATTTTGACCATGATTGTTAATTATCATAATCAATATTAGTTTACTGTCGACTGTTGATAACACCTTGATCAAATTATCTTCAATTTATTTTTTGACCGATAATCAATTAGTGCGAAATAATGTTTGATTAACTTGTTTTTTCTTGATTATTACCACTTATCAATTGTTACATGATCAATGTTTTTTATGATCGAAAAAAAAAAAAAAATTCATTAAAAAGAGAAGATACTTAAGAGCAATGTTTGTTATTAACTAATCTCTTGTTGCCTTGTCGAATACGCAGATCATAGCAAAGTTCTCACCAATGGTTGTTTTTAACCTCAAGTAAACTCCTTAGTTCAGAAATAATCTCGAGGGTATATTTATTCATAACGTCCATGCCCAATTTCTTCCTTAAATTTGTGGTCATGTACACACTTATAACTTTTCTGAAATAAGAATCTACTGTGGAGTTATCACAAACTCCATGTTTATTATACTCGTACTCCCAAATTTAAACGTTATCGCTGTAAATTTTATCAATCCAATATATTTCCAAGGATCTTCCCATCCCACTCAACAATGTCTCATTGAAGGGATCTCTCCAGCACGCGCCGATACGTCTAGCCGATTTACCATCCATAAACCATGGATGGTAAAATCTTGTTTAAGGTTTATAAAATTACATACTGGGCGGTTATCACAAACTGTATATACCCATCGGAGTACGATGATACATATTGAATATGAGGAGGTGGTGGTGGAGGTGGAGCTAGTTGTATGGTATGAGTTGGCGTCGAGGAGGTTACGTTTACTGTGAATATACAAAATAATTCAAAAATATTATCTGACGCGACTATAAGACCATCGATATACACGAGAGTTAAATTTTAACAAAATTTAAAATCAAAGAAAGAATTTTAGAAGCAAAATACGATGTAACATGATAATTTAATAAAAATTTACGATAAGTTGTTGAACTTGATCATGGACATTGATCAAATATGCCAGATGATTCAAGGTAATGATAATCAGTATGTTAATTTGCTTTTATCTCGAACATGACTAGAGTATGCAATCAACAATGACACTTGATATTAACAAATTAAAAATCGACAATAAAAATAATTATAAGAATCAACAATAAAAAATTAAACATGACATGATATTATTGTTTTATGAACTTCAATAGAAATACTTTTAGAAGACCTTTGGAGAAGAAATACTACTGGTTTTTTTAAATTGTACAGAAACACTCTTACCAGACCTTTTAGGAAGGAATTTATGAAACTAAATAAACACTCTTATTAGACCTTCTGAATCATACCCTCATTTCATATCTATTAATGGGCCTGAAACATAACAAAGGAAAAGAAGTCAGAAAACCCCAAATGTAAAATCAAGAACACAAAATATAAAACCTACAATATACCAATCAAAACCTTTCAAAACCCTAAACCCTATGCGAATTTTAGCAAACATGTGAAGATGATCTTTGCACGCTTCCAATTTCTTGAATGGATAGTTCTTCTTATGCTTACACTCTACGTCATAACATACCAATTTTCCTATAGACTCCCTTTTGTTCTTACCCATCTTGATAAATTTTGATAATCAAATCTAACAGTAATAGACGATGTTGGTAAGGTTTAATAATGTTGCAAAAAATCAAAATGCCAAGAAAGGTTGTGAATCTTGTGATACATAGGCTTAAGTTATTCTTTTAAACCTCATAAGAATGAGGATTTGCATTGCAAAACTGCCACATATTAAGAATACTTCTTTTTGTTTATCCGATAGTCAACTATTTTGGAATTTTGGGTCGACGCGAATGTAGTGAGTGCTAATTGATTTGATTATGTTACATATTTGATTAGTATAACTAATATGATTAATGAATAATATATACTTGATTTTGTTTTATGTTGAGTCAACTTATAGAGATATAATAAAGATGTCTCACTGTTGATTTTGATCATGATCATTGGTCAATTTTGTAATGATGAATCAATGCAATGATATTCAAAATGTTAGTTTTTATGTTTTTACTCATGCTTAGCGTATGTTATCAGAATTTGTTACGATGTGTTGATTTTGATCATAGTTGTTAGAGCACGGCTCGGTTAAACCTACAAAGCGTTGGTATGTCAAGTTTAGTTCCAAACTGAAAATCACTTAAGTAGATTACTAAAGTCAGCTTCGTTAGATTAGACTAGGAACATAGAATGTTGAGACTTGCTCTAGTTACTCTTAAAGACCTGAAGACGTAGTAAAGATAAAACAAAGACATTACCTTCATTTCAAGGTTAGTAACTATAAGACTTGACTTATTCTGTTTCTATATATTGTTCATGCAAGTCTTTATTCATTGAAAACATAACATACGAAGTTACGTTTGTACAATGACTTTAGTATTGGTAACTTGTTCACTATATATGTAATCAAAACATCAAAAGGTATGATATACATAGTTGATTTGACAACTTAAAGTATATAGAGTTACGAAGAATAGTTTATCTATAGACTTCGTTGTTTATAACATTGCACTAATTGATAACTTATTATTATTTAGTGTGTTGAACTTTCGGGTAAATCCAAACCTTATTAAATATGTTTGGAAGCAATTTCAAGAACATAGTGTAAGGAAGTAGACTTACGAAACTTTATTTTAAAGTCGAAATAGGGAATAAGACTGATCCTTGTGAAGTACCGATCCCTAGTGAGAAGGATCGATCCGGGACCGATCCTGAGTAAATATGACTTATGTTTACTTTTTTGATTAGTCTTTTGATCTTCACGTTTGTGGAGATATCCAAAAATTAGGATACATTCTGGGAAAATAAAATTTCCATTGAAGAGAAGCAAATTTCCATTAGGATACATTTTGTGGAGATATTGAGAAGTAAATGAGTTAGATTGGATAGTTCATTAGAATGATTGAATTACGCAACCAAATTCATGTTGGAATCACCAATAGAAACGTTCACAACATGTTCGATAGAATGTCCGCTCCAATTCAACAGAAACTGTGTGAAAACGCAGCAAGACTAGCGAGCCGGTGCAACTAGTTATGGATGCCGGATTTCGGAGATTAGAGTGTGAATCATAAAGTTGAAGTGAATTATAAAGGTTGGACTTGTTGGATATGAAATTGGACTGCAAGACATATGAGCTATGAGTTGCACTTTTAGTCATGTTACAACAAGAAATTAAGGTTTCCTAACTTAGAATTTGAACTTAATTTGGAAATTGGGGTATTTTAGTTGTACAAGGAAAGTGAATTATATTCCAAGTGGGATTGGTGGAACAAGAGAAGCTATATAAGTGCAACTTCAACAAGAGAGGGGGATATCTAGTTTTTCATCCACTATCTCTTCTCACCTCTTTTACTCCTTTTTGTAGGTTCGTGCGAGGAAGATTTCTCGATTTATAGGGTTTGCACATTATTTTTCAATTCAATTTTTTGAACATCGTTATGAGTAATTAATTTTATTATTAGTTATGGATTAGTTGAGTTTTGCAACACATGTTTATTTGATTAATAAATTAGTTTTGTCTCGTAATTATCATTCATAAATTACGAAAAATATATTCATATATGATTGAGTGTTTATTTAGTTAAGTGGACAATTGATTGAACTCATATTCATATATAGAGATAAATAAGGGTTGTTAATACGTAAACGTTGACAATCTTGATTACAAGCAGCAGAGTATGATTACAGATTATCGTGATACTTTCTTGTATTCACTTGTAAGTTATGACCTTTGTTAAATTGTATACTCGGCCGGGTATGCCAATTGCATTGTCTAGTCTATTTCAAAAATCTCAAAGCTCTTAGAGGATTAAACCTAATTCTCCTTTTACACTTTGGGTTGTTCACTAAGTAGAATTCATATTTGCGTTGTTTATGTAAGTGTGATGATTTTAGGAAATCAACGGGTTATTTTTGCGATCAAGGTATTCTAGGGCTTTTGATAATGATAAATTAAAATTCAATTCTAATTATTAGTACAAGAACATGTTTGTGAATGGAAATGAAACCATAACCAATATTATTATCTCACTGATAACTTTTACAATTATTTGCTTTCATAATAAATTTAGTTTATTTATAATAATTCTCGATCAATGATTAATATCCTTTCTTATTAAAAAAAAAAAAAAAAAAAGAGATAATTGTATTACTGATTTTCAACACGTACTATATAATTTTACATTACATTATGATTCATATTATAGAAATAATTGGATAATCAGTAAAACCTAGAGAATAATAACAACTAATTATTTATGATTAGGTTAAGCTTATCTAGATAGAATACACAAATTTTGTTGTTGACTTGGTCTTCAGACTATTTTCTATACACGTGACTGAAAGGCCCATGGGCTAACTAGATTCACAGCCACATTGGTGGCTAGCATACGTGGTATATTCCAACAAAATGGAAAGCATATTTTTCCCAATGAGACCATGCATCCTAATTTGTTATATACTTTACTAGAGCTCAACCCGTCTCGTAATAGCACGGGCATGGATTAGATTTTAAATCACATATTTAGTTTAGTAATTGTATTTTATTCATGTAGCATTTTGGTCATATTACAATAACCAAAGAAAACAGAGATTACATTGTTCTAGAAAAACCATTTCATATTTAGAATATCAAAATTAACAATCCCTTTTCCTCCAATCTCGCAAGAAACAATTAGCAACTCCATAGAACTGTCCCCAATACGAGAGAAGACGGTTTTCCATAAAATGGATGTCATTTTTGTAGAAAAAGACGGCTCCCACAGATTGAATGTCAGTTTTGCATTGAAAAACATCTTTGAGCTCCAACAAAGACCATTCACTTTCTCCCTCAAACACCTACTTTCTTCCAAGACATTCAAGCACATTTCAATACCATAATATTACATTACATCATAACAGCTACCTTCAGCAAATACTTTAACACATTGCAACACCACCAGGTAGACCAGTGTGTCCTAAGTTAAAAGAAATTAATATTAATTCAAAAGACAAACCAAAATCAGAGATTAATTAGAGGTTACAAATCAAGTATAATACAATATCTATCACCCCCATAAATGGTGTCCTAAGCACCAGAAGCAACACCAAAGCAAAAACAACGAAACTTCCTGCAACAACACCTGAAAGCATTGATTTGAAAAGGTGGAGCGCAAAATTTAAATTGCAGCATCACCTCAAAAAAAAATCAATAAAAACTCTATCCGCATTGTGCAATTACCTGGTTGTGCAAACTCTCAACAACTAAAATACTAGATTTTTCAAAAGTTTTCTGATAGGAATTCCCACTTCTTACATTGAGTGATACCAGTTCATGTTAGAAACGTAGATGTTATAATACTAATTCCATAAGCTAAATATTTCAGCGTTTGAAAAGCAACCACGTTTAGGAAATAGAGAGATGATGATAAAACTCCGTAAACTAAATTTTTCATGTTTATTTTGTCTTGCTTTAAGTATTGGACCATCTCCTGCTTCCCTAAGATGAACTATAATTGAGAAAAAAGAACAAACTAACAGTAAAAAATGACTAAACCATAAAGAAAAGAGGAACCCAATAAGATTAGTGTTCGATTGAGAAAAATTTGAAGATTTTTGGGATTATCCCACAACACTTCAAAAACACAAATCTTATAACATAGTCCCAAATATGTAGGTCTTATGCAGAAATATTGATAATGGTAGAGTAACTCGAGCTTGATAGATAAAAATCAAATCTTACCAGAGCCGTGCATTGTAAGAAAAGCCCCTGATGGGGGAAATCCGTAGTTGTCCACCAAATAAATTGGTTCTTTAGGTTCTGCCACTGATTATAAATACTGTAAATAAATATAAAAAAAAAACAAATATAAGTACAAATGAAACTTCTTCGAAGTACCAACAACATTACTAACATAACGCGTAAATTAGAAAAATGTAAAACTTACAATCTCCAAGACCACCCTACCCTTTGTTGATTTCTACTTCTTTTGCTGGCTTCTTTGAGAACCTTGGCACTTGTGGATTATCAACAGTAAGTAGACTTTGTGATGTTTACTATTTTCACTAAGTTGTTCACACCTCAGTGATATTAACTTCCCGACAGACCATTTACGTATGTGAAAACTGTAAAGTAATTGGCTCGAAAAATGTTATGGCTTCCTCTGAAGACTCAAAGAAAATTGTGCTGGGTTAATGACTACGAATATGTTGTAACCTGATAAATCTGACTTTTCAAAAAAAATAAAAATGTGTTGGCTCTTGAAAGGATGAGGTCTCCCCTTATTTTCACAAAATAATAAAACAAACAAAGAGTAGTTCTGGATTCATACCTCATCACAGAATAGTTACTCCGCCCGCCAATCATGACTCTTGATCATGAAAAACAACGGTAAAAAAAATGGTATATTCATCTTAAGAGCTAAAGTTCAACTAAAATAATCATGTACTTACCAAATCGAGCTTATAATAAAGTGCATGGTTAGTAATCCTGATTTGATACGAAGCACTCTCAGCAATTTCATTATACTATGAGTAAATAGTAACTTATCCTTCGTAAGTCACAACTGCTTCTCTTGCTGTATCCGAGATTGTATTTGCACATGAATTCTTCAAGGCTCCAAAGTTTTGCAACATCAGCCATCTAAAGCCTCTAGGCTTCGAACAACTTTGAAATTTAAAGAATGGCATCAACATATTCTTCTATATTATGAGCAAGTAATCTCGTCTGATGCCCTTTTTCTAAATTCTCAACATCTATAATAATGGAGGAAATAAAAGAATAATACCTGCAATTAGTGTGGCATCCTTCACAGCTCCAGTCACTCTGTAAAAAGATAACGACAAACATACTTATTAATTGGTTGAGAGACAAATGTAAAAATACAAAGGCAAGATCGTGGGAGTGATGAAAGGCAGGCCTATTATCCTTTCACATGTAAGCTTTTATTTCTACGACGACTCAATTCATAGTAAACATTGACTTTGAAGTTTTATAGTGATTTTTTCTTTCAAAATACAATAAGAGTTTCTTTTATGTGCTGACTCCAGTCATTTTTCCGTTACATCAATTTTTCGTCAAACTCTACTTGGTATCTTTTTATCCGTTAACAGATTGAAAATTAGTACGGAAATATCTCTGAATCCAGGGGTTTTATGGGTTCTGTGTCAGCAAGAAAGTTTTCTGAATCCAGGAAAGAGTGTAGTTTTCGTTGAAAAAAATATCTGAAATAATTCCTTTGATGTTTCATCATTTAACATCGTAAACCCCACTGATTCTTGAAAACATCTGACTAGTAAAACTAATGTCACGGGTTAAGATTTTAGACTAGACCGTGCGGCACTTGAACTCTTCAAGTAAGCCTAAAAGATCACAAAAGAGAGAAGAGACTTAGAGATTTTAAGTGGAAGAGAGTATTTGATTAAGAGAGAGAATGTTACAATTGCTTAAGAGATTGTTGGTGGATGAAATGAGCAAATGAGCTCCCCACCTTATATAGATGCTATGGAGGGTTCTAGAATATGGGAATATTCTAGAGTATTCTACCACTATCTTGAATGTACAAGGAATATACAAGGGAATATTCTTATCCAAGAATATTCTAGAGCTTCTAGGTTCTTCCTATGGACCTAGACTCTTGTCATGGGTCGGCCCAATATGTGGGAAATGGGCGGGCCGTGACACTCTCCCCCACCTATTCTCACGACGTCCTCGTCGCGGCTTGATTGTGAAATTGGTCGATCGCATCCTTGAATTGCCATAGAGACGCCTCGGGCTCCCACGTTCCTTCTTGTATGGATGCATCTTTCCATTTCACTAAGTATTCCTTGCATGGCGGCACTCCCCTTCTTCGAACTATTCGTTCGGCTAATATCTCATCTATCGCTTTGTCGAAGGAAGCCGCAATCATGGGTGGTGCGCGAGTTGATACTCCTCGGCTCTCGTCTTCCTCATCCTTGTTGAACGCCTTTAAGTTGCTCACATGGAAGACGGGGTGAATCTTCATCTTTGTCGGGAGCTCGACTCGGTAGGAAGCTTTGCCCACTTTGGCTAGTACTTCGAACGGCCCTTCGTACTTGCGTAGCAAGCCTTTGTGTAGCGGCCGAGTATACTTGAATTGTTGGGGCAAGAGCTTGATAAACACCATGTCGCCAGTTTGGAACTCTACATGTCGCCTCTTCTTATCCGCCCACTTCTTCATCTTCTTAGCCGCTTTTATCAATTGGGCGTGCGCGAAGTCCCTTTGTTGCTGCCAATCCTTCGCGGTCTTGTATGCTCCGGGGCTAGCACCTGCATAAGAAGTGGCTAGAGTACTTGGCGTCAAGGGTTGTTGGCCGGTTGCAAGCTCGAAGGGACTCTTCCCTGTAGACTCCGAACGTTGTAAGTTGTAGGAGAATTGGGCTATGTCAAGCAACTTCGACCAATCTAGCTGATTGGCACTAACATAGTGCCTAATGTATAGTTCCAACAAAGCATTCACCTGCTCGGTTTGCCCATCAGATTGAGGGTGAAAGCTTGTTGAGAAGTTGAGCTCCGTACCCATCAGCTTGAAGAGCTCCGTCCAAAATTTTCCTGTGAAGCGAACGTCTCGATCGCTCACGATGTTTTTCGGAACCCCCCAATACTTCACCATATTTTTGAAGAAGAGCTTGGCCGCCTCTTCCGCCGTACATCCGGGCGTGGCTGCTGCAAATGTTGCATATTTGGTGAACCTGTCCACCACCACCATAATTGTGCCAAACCCATCCGACTTGGGTAAGCATGTGATGAAGTCCATTGAGACACTCTCCCATGGTCTCTCAAGAATAGGTAACGGCTCTAGCAGTCCGCCAGGCTGCTTTTGCACCACTTTATCTTGCTGGCACACAAGACATGTCCGCACATAAGTCTCAATGTCGTCGCGGAGTTGTGGCCAGAAGAATTTCTCATGCACAAGGGCTAATGTGCGATGAGTGCCGGGATGACCTGCCCACCGAGAATCATGGCACTCCTTGATGATGTCTCTCCGCAAGTTGTTCCATCGCGGCACGTAGACCCTCCTTCCTGTGGTGAATAGTAAGCCATCCTCGATCCAAAACTTCCTCGTTTTGCCGGCTTTGGTGAACTCTACCAAACTTTTTGCCGTTGGATCTTGGCTTAACCCTTCCTTCACACGGTCCATCAATGTGCTGCTAGCTTGCGTGAGATTGGCAAACTCGGCTTTTCGGCTAAGTGCATCCGCGACCACGTTTCCCTTACCCGGCTTGTACTCGAGATCATAGTCGAATTCCGCAAGGAAGTCTTGCCACCTAGCTTGCTTCGGGATTAACTTCTTTTGTGATTGGAAGTAGCTCGTCGCAACATTGTCCGTCTTAACTATGAACTTCGATCCGAGAAGGTAGTGTCTCCATACTCGCAAGCAATGAACTACCGCTGTCATCTCCTTCTCTTGAACGGTATACCTTCTCTCGGCATCGTTCAGCTTGCGACTCTCGTACGCGATAGGATGTCCCTCTTGCATCAGCACCCCTCCTATCGCGAAGTCTGACGCGTCCGTGTGCACCTCGAACGGGAGGCTTGGGTTGGGAAGTTGCAAGACTGGCTCCTCTCTTGAGAGTTTGCTTGGTCCTTCGTGCATGGCTTGATTTATAGCCGCCCTCTTGCACAGTACCAACTCCCCTTTCACCGTCTCCAACTCTTGCTCGACCGATAACAACTTGGCCTTCACTTCCTCCACGCTATCATCTATGGCGTCTTGGATTCGAGCCTCCACGTCCATCCGGATACCATCCACCGCCTTGCTTATGACCTCCTCGAATGTTTCTTTCCACCCTTCAAAAGTCTCCTTTGTTAGGAACTCATCTTCGGCGCGCATAAGGAAATCGCTCACCCGCTTTTCCATACGCGACATTCTTGTCTCAAGACTTGATGTCAAATCCTTGGACTTGCCCCTTTTCTTGGCCTGGTCGACACCCTTATCCATGGTGTTGTTGTTGCTATTGTCGTCAGCCATTCTCGAGTTTGAAGTTTCGCTCTGATACCAACTGTCACGGGCTAAGATTTTAGACTAGACCGTGCGGCACTTGAACTCTTCAAGTAAGCCTAAAAGATCACAAAAGAGAGAAGAGACTTAGAGATTTTAAGTGGAAGAGAGTATTTGATTAAGAGAGAGAATGTTACAATTGCTTAAGAGATTGTTGGTGGATGAAATGAGCAAATGAGCTCCCCACCTTATATAGATGCTATGGAGGGTTCTAGAATATGGGAATATTCTAGAGTATTCTACCACTATCTTGAATGTATAAGGAATATACAAGGGAATATTCTTATCCAAGAATATTCTAGAGCTTCTAGGTTCTTCCTATGGACCTAGACTCTTGTCATGGGTCGACCCAATATGTGGGAAATGGGCGGGCCGTGACACTAAAATAACCTCAATCACTGCATTGAATTGTCCTAAGTTATATGCTTTTAGGTAATAAATTAAGTCAGCAGAGATCATTTCTTGTCTAATTAAGTACTTCAACTTTCAGTATACATAAAAAGCTTGAACAAAAAGCTTAAAAAATGTATAAGTTCTGGACATCTTCAGGGATGATCAGCCGAGAATTGGGCTAAACTGATATACTAATGGCTAAAACAACAATACGATCTTAAGGATGCCTCAAAATTGGATAGCCATAAACATGAGTGTTTAAACATTAATACATAATATACTCACCTTGGAGTGTGACAAACCAAAAATATCTCGTTGCTCAGAAACAGTAAGCACATTAACTTGTTATGAGCTTGAACCCGTTATGGGATTATCTGCAGGTCAACAAATAAGTGAACATTAACCTCAGTTACTCAGTAAGAGGCGAGTAGTATTACTGCGAAATGATTTCAATCAAAAATCAAGGCAAGTACCACTTGGTGGCTAGGGAGTTTCAGTATTTTGTAGCAAAGTAGATGACCCATTGAAACATACAAATCAGGTCCACTCTTGTTCAGTTCCGTTTCTATAAAATTTGTTCTAAGCATTCAGAATTTGGAAGAAATGCAATGTACCTTATTCGTGCATTTGTCGACATAATAATAAGACTGGAAAGAGGTTTGATTCCTCCAAGTATGGAAACCTTCGATGTCTTACCTGACAGACAGGAAAATACATGTACATAAATGTCAACATATTCAGTATCACTACGCAATCCAAATTAAACAATAAAATCCAGTAAAGACGTCAAATTAACAATCTACATAATATACCAACAGTGTAAGGGTAGGATGTAACCTATTCCTATTGGTCTCTCTAGTCAAGCATAAAACAAAGTCAACATGTTAAATGTAAAGAAAGCAGAAGAAAGATTCAAATTGCATCAATTACATTGTTAGATGCAAAACCATATTTTCTTAATTAACAGACTGAATCCACCTCTAATAATATGACAACCACTACTAACAATAGGACAGGCCCAGCCAAGAATTCATGCAATTGACCTGACTTGGCAAAAACCTGCAAGAAAAAACAGCAAAACCTTTCTTATCTCTTATGCTAGCAAATTATTGAATTTTTCATTCAAAGTCGGTGCAACGCCAATGGATTAAAAAGGCGAATCAAAGAAAAATATATACAAAGACGTTGTTAAGTAGATTTATTTAATTACTTTTTGAAAAGAACTGTGACATGGTCACTACTCATAGTAGTAATCACACAAATGAACTACTTAAACCATGTACTATTTGAGCACCCAAAACAGCCATCAAGGTAATCCAGTAATGTTGTGGCGCCAGGTTATGCAAGCATCATCTATTAAGTGGGAAACTAAATGGGAGCTCAACAATTGCATCATATGTGCTAAAAATTTATAGAGACTAAATTATGAAACATGTTATGTTTGTGTGGAGCCTGGTAGTGCACGATTTAGTTTCGCATTTGATTCGATACGACTGGCGGTCCGTTGGAAAATTATATGAAACATTTTGAGAGATTTATTTATGGAACGGAGGGTCGGACCAATAATCCCGGACTCGGAGAGAACATAAACAATCCTCCACGGGGTCCGGGGCTCTATCTAGGGTTAATATCAGTATTATTATCATCGTTGTATTCCTATGGAACTCTGTTTTTGAGATCATAGTGAAAACCGCAGCCGCTCCTTGGACGTAGCCTAATTTGGGTGAACCAAGTAAATTTTGTGTTTTCTTTGTTTTTTGTTTTTTGTTTTTCTTTATAGCATCGATCCTAACAACTGGTATCAGAGCAAGATTCGTGAAGAATTTTGGGAAGAATCGATGGCAGAAGGAGAAGACGACAGAACGACAGAGAAAGGGGCGTCGACATCATCTGTGATAGGTTTCGTATCTGCAAACACAATCAAAGTTTGATGGGTTAGATTTCGCGTACTGGAGAATGCATATTGAAGATTATCTCTATGGGAGAAATTTGCAGCAACCTCTATTGGATTCAACGAAGCCAGATGGGATGTCCGAGGCAGATTGGAAACTCCTGGATCGACAGGTTCTAGGAGTTGTTCGATTAACCCTAGCCAAGTCAGTTGCACACAGTGTTGTGAAAGAAAAGACCACTACTGGTCTGATGGCGGCCTTGACGAGTATGTATGAAAAGCTGTCGGCGAACAACAAGGTGCATCTGATGAAGAAGTTGTTCAGATTGTACATGGCAGATGAGGCTTCAGTTACAAAGCACTAAATGAGTTCAGTGAAATTGTGAATGCTCTATCATCTGTCGAGATAGAATTTTATGATGAAATTCGTGCCCTAATCCTTTTGGCTTCTCTACCCAACATTTGGAAAGTTGTGAGAAATGGCATAAGTAATTCCTCCGGCAAAGAGAAACTAAAGTATAATGACATACGCGATCTGATTCTGGGTGAAGAAGTTCGAAGGAAGGATTCTTGTGAGTATTTGAATAATGATGCTGCCTATAACGTCGAATCAAGAGGAAGATCATCTCAGAAAAATCAGAACAGAGGAAGATCTAAATCAAGAAGAGGGCGAAGCAGGGGCCAATCTAGAGGTCCACGAGGTCCGTCTGGATGCTGGAACTACGGCCAGATTGGCCACATATAGAAGTGGTGCAAAGAACCTAAGAAGAACGTGAATGAAAGTGATAATGTTGTTACAGAAACCGTGCAATATGCCTTACTGCTTTCTGTTGAAAGTCCCATGGACTCTTGGGTTCTCGACTCAGTAGCTTCTTGGCATACCACTTCAAGACGAGAACTTTTTGTGAACTATATTGCAGGTAACTATGGGACTGTCTATTTAGCTGATAATAGACCACTTCGGATAGTAGGCATTGGAGATATCAAGCTTAAGAAGGAAAATGGATCAGTCTGGAGAATCCACAAGGTTAGACACGTTCCAAAGTTAAAGACTAATATGATTTTTATTGGGAAGCTTGATGACGAAGGGTATGGTGTTTATTTTGGTAGTGATAGATGGAAGGTGACTAAGGGAGATATGGTAGTGTCTCGTGGTTACAATATGGGTACTCTTTATATGTATTCAAGTCCGAGAGACTTATCTATTATTGGCATGGCAGCAGTAGATTCAGTTGCAGTTGCTGAATCTAGTGATACTTTATGGCACCAAAGGCTTGGGCATATGAGTGAGAAGGGCATGAAGGTACTTCAGTCGAATGGGAAACTACCAGAATTGAAGACCATTAATGTTGGTATGTGAGAGAGTTGTATCCTTGGGAAGCACAAGAAAGTCAGCTTCGTCAAATACGGTAGAGCTCCAAAACCAGAAAAGTTAGAGTTGGTGCATACTGATTTGTGGGGACCATCTCCAGTTCCATCACTTGGTGGCTCATTATACTACATCACATTTATTGATGACTCGACTAGAAAGGCATGAATTTATTTTCTGAAAAATAAAAGTAATGTATTTGATATATTTAAGAAGTGGAAGGTTTTGGTAGAAAATGAGACAGGTTTGAAACTGAAGTGCCTAAGATCAGATAATGGGGTGAGTATATTGATGGTGAATTCAGATAGTATTGTGCTACAAATGGAATCAGAATGGAGAAGACCATCCCAGGGACACCACAACAGAATGTTGTAGTTGAGCGCATTAACTAGACCCTAAATGAACGTGCTAGAAGCATGAGGTTGCATGCTGGATTGCCAAAAGTTTTTTGGGATGATGCAACCAACACTGCAGCTTATTTGATCAACATAGGACCATCAGTTCCGTTGAATTTCAAATTGCCAGAGGAAGTATGGAGTGGTAAGGAGGTAAATCTTTCTTTTCTGAAAGTATTTGGATGCTTGTCATATGTACAAGTTGATGCCAATGCTAGACACAAACTTGATCTCAAATCCAAGTAATGTTTCTTTATTGGCTATGGAGATGATGCCTTTGGTTATAGATTTTGGGATGCAGAAAATCGTAAAATTATCAGAAGAAGGAATGTCATCTTCAATGAGAGGGTTATGTACAAGGACAAATCAAATGCAGTTGAAGAACCAGAGGCACCAGAGGTAAAAGATTCTGCTTATGTTGATTTGAGTGATATTTCTAAAATCAGTGTACAGGAGAAGGTTGTCCAGAACCAGGAAAACGAAGTGCCTGAGATAGAGCAGGGTAGTCCAGTTTCTCCAAACCCCAGTACTACAGTTCCCACTTTTAGGAGAAGCAGTAGGGTACCCAAGGCAGTGGATCGTTATTCACCCTCTCTTCAGCACATCTTGTTATCAGATGGAGGTGAGCTTGAAAATTATGCTGAAGATTTGCAAGTTGAGAATTCAAGCAAGTGGGAGTTAGCTATGAAAGATGAGATGGATTCTTTGCTCAAGAATCAAACTTGGCAGCTAACCGAGCTACCAGAAGGGAAGAAGGATTTGCATAACAAATGGGTGTACAGAGTAAAAGAAGAGCATGATAGGAGTACACGTTACAAGGCCAGGCTTGTTGTGAAGGGTTTTCAGCAAAAGGAAGCAGTAAACTACACTGATATTTTCTCTCCAGTTGTGAAGTTAAATACAATCAGATTGGTTTTGGGAATTGTGGCTGCACAGAACTTATACCTTGAGAAGTTAGATGTGAAGACGGCATTCCTTCATAGTGATGTGAAGGAAGACATTTATATGGTGCAACTACAGGGCTTCGCAATACAGAGAAAGGAGAATCCGGTTTGCAAATTAAATAAAAGCTTGTATGGTTTGAAAAAAGCTCCAAGGCAGTGGTATATGAAGTTTGACAGTTTTATGGGTACCATAGGCTTCACTAAGTGCGAATCAGATCATTGTTGTTACATAAAGAGGTCTGAAAACACTTTTATGATTTTGCTGCTATATGTGGATGATATGCTTATTGCAGGGCCTAGTAGTGAGGAAATAAATGATCTAAAGAAGAAAATGTCAAAGCAGTTTGCAATGAAAGATTTGGGCGCTGCAAATCAAATTCTTGGTATGAGGATCACGAGAGATAGCAATCATGGTAACTTGAAGCTGTCGCAGTCAGAATATGTGAACAAGATTCTGAATAGGTTTAACATGAAGAGTGTCAAACCAGTGGAAACGCCTTTGGGTAGCCACTTTAAGCTAACCAAAGACCAGTCACCAAAGACAGCAGAAGATGAGACTTATATAAAGAAGATTCCTTATGCATCGGCGATTGGGAGTCTTATATATGCCATGGTTTGCACCAGACCAAATATTGCACATGCAGTGGGAGTTATGAGCAAGTACAGGAGTAATCCAGGAAAACAACATTGGGAGGCAGTCAAGTGGCTACTTTGGTATTTGAAGGGTACTGCAGATGCATTACTTTGCTTCACAAGTTCTAGTATGATTTTGCAGGGTTATGTTGATGCTGACTTGGCTGGAGATGTTGAGAGTAGAAAGAGTACTACTGAGTATGTGTATACTTTGGGTGGTACTGCTGTGAGCTAGGGTTCTAATTTACATAAGATAATAGCCTTGTCTACTACAGAGTCAGAATATGTTGCTGCTACTGAGGCGAGCATGGAGATGATATGGTTACAGCGAGTCTTGGGTGAATTGGATATGAAGAAAGGAAATGGAGTTTTACATAGTGATAGTCAGAGTGTTGTTTTCTTAGCGAAGAATCCGGCATACCATTCCAGAACCAAGCACGTAGAAATTAAATATCGTTTCATTCGATCTTTGATAGAAGTGGTCAGTTGACACTTGAGAAGATTGACGGAGCAAAGAATCCAGTAGACATGTTGAAAAAACCAGTGACCCTTGAGAAACTGAAGTTGTGTGCATCTTCAGTGGGTCTTCGAGCTTGATGATTGGTTAAAAGAGTTGTTGCGGTGATCCGTGTGTATTGAAGTTTGTTCAGAGTGGAGTTAGGGCGCGTTGTGATAATCCTCCACGGGGTCCGGGGCTCTGTCTAGGGTTTGTATCAGTATTATTATCATCGTTGTATTCCTATGGAACTCTGTTTTTGAGATCATAGTGAAAACCCCAGCCGCTCCTTAGATGTAGCCTAATTTTGGTGAACCAAGTAAATCTTGTGTGTTCTTTGTTTTTTGTTTTGTTTTCTTTATAACAACTATCTAACAAAACAATCTAAACTTACCAATAGTAAAACTCAGACTTAAGCAGGATCGGCCTGGTCATTAGTCACTTTTATATTGATGTAGGCTAAATAGTATACACAAAAGTAATGCAAATGAACGGGGTGGAAGGTGGAAGCTTACACACACAATCAGGAACTAAATATGTGACAGTCGCAAGAGAACAAACCCATGTTCAGATTGGGAAAACAAAAACACAAAAATTGAGGTTGAGAATAAACTTATGTTCATAAACATAATCCCCCACATTTTATGTTGTGTATCTGCGGATACATATTCAACCATCCAATGCCCACCTTAGTGCACAATGAAGTCCTCCCAGTAAAAGTTCCCATCTCGCCGAAGTTTTGTTCTACAAAATAAGAGAGTTTGAAACCACAACAGACCTTTATAATGACATAACATAATAAACATAACAGACTTATTATTGATCGCTAAAAGAACAAAATACTTACTTCCAAGCATTGAGAAATAGTAATCCTGCCTATGGAGAAGTGATGCAGCGGATAATAAAGAAAAAGAAGAAAAGAAAGAGGTTTTGTTCAAACTTCAAATATTTCTAGGAATATCGACTATGAACAACGATAATTATTTAGACTTCGGTTTCCCGACTATAAACAATAATCGATTAAACTTGAACAAGTTCAAGAAAATAATTCTTATTAATCAAATTCAACCATCTAAAATAATACATGGAGGACTCTTTTATAGACTTGGAGAAAAACCCTAACTTGCTAGTCAAGAAAAAATGAAAAAACCCCTAAACCGACTCAAACTCTAATTTTTCGTTTTTGGAGCTCCTTGTATAGATAACTCCTACTAATCAAACCCTAAATTTATCAAAAACCTATAAACTTGTTTCTCAAGGTATCTACTACCTTTAGGAAACTTTCCTAACTTATTAAAACTCTTAAAATAAACTTCTAGACTCTTCTAAAATTATCCTAAATAATAAATCCGAAAATTAATTATTTTGTACTAAAAATAAAATTAATAAAATATAAATAATAATAATAAAATAATAAATTTATTTTCCATAAATCTCCCTCCATCATTCTACCGGTGTTAGAGAAGATTCGTCCTTGAATCTTGCCGGTACCATGTTCTTCACGTGTAACTCGTTGATGACAATCTTCATAACATGAATTGATGTTATAAAAAAATAATTTATGCACCGTATAGAAGCATTAGATATGATGGAAGCCCAAAACGGATCTTCATAAGTTGATTCAACAAATTCTCTCTTGTTAGGGTAGATATGAGAGACCGTTTGTGCATCACAATAATCAACAACTAGTTTATTCTCGGGCAAAGATAACTCATCAATATCATGAATTTCTAAATCAATAATTTTATCAGGATTAGATGACTCACCATGAAACTCCATTAAATCATGTGAAACTTCTTGGGTCTGTTTTTCTTTGTCAGAAACAGGATGTTCTTCGCCTTTTTAAATATCAAATTTCATATCCTCCTCATCATCGGGATATTCATCAAAGATCGGAGTTGTATATCTCTCAACAATAACTTGATTTTGTGCATTATTGTCATGACGACAAAACAAGTCTTCAACGTCGTTATCTGTAATATTATTTTCTTCTATAAGCGAGCATGGTTTAGATCGAGATATTAGTGACTTTTTCAAATAATATTCTATCACATCCAGAATCTCCTTCTTTGATTTAATCAGATATTCACATCTTCTCGGATCTCGTCTAGGTGATAATTTATTAACCCTGACTACTCGTCTTAATAACATCAGATAACCCTAGAATCAAACTTGGCTCTGATACCAACTGATGCAGCGGATAATAAAGAAAAAAAAAGAAAAAAAAAGAGGTTTTGTTCAGACTTCAAATATTCCTAGGAATATCGACTATGAACAACGATAATTATTTAGACTTCGGTTTCCCGACTATAAACAATAATCGATTAAACTTGAACAAGTTTAAGAAAATAATTCTTATTAATCAAATTCAACCATCTAAAATAATACATGGAGGACTCTTTTATAGACTTGGGGAAAACCCTAACTTGCTAGTCAAGAAAGGATAAAAAAACCCCTAAACCGACTCAAACTCTAATTTTTCGTTTTTGGAGGTCCTTGTATAGATAACTCCTACTAAACAAACCCTAAATTTATCAAAAACCTATAAACTTGTTTCCCAAGGTATCTACTACCTTTAGGCAACTTTTCTAACTTATTAACTCTTAAAATAAACTTCTAAACTCTTCTAAAATTACCCTAAATAATAAATCCGAAAATTAATTATTTTGTACTAAAAATAACATTAATAAAATATAAATAATAATAAAAAAATAATAAATTTATTTTCCATAAATCTCCCTCCATCAAGAAGTAATAAAAATCCAGTCAATAAAGTCCCTTGCATAACCTTAAAATGACAAATGATGCTTCGAGGAAAGCCTTGCATAAGCTTAAAAGATACAAATTGAGACTCGGTTAAATAGACCACCATTGCATGATAGAGCAGTATATACCAAACTATGAGGAATACTGACAATTTGTCTGTGATAAAGAACAGGTCAATGAATTTGTCATCACTTTCGCTCACTGAATCGTAAGCTCAAGCTCAAACAATACATATGTAACATCTGCAACAACAAAGAGAATTAAAAATCAAAATTCCAAAATAAAGGAGTCGCTTGCACTAACAGACAATGAACGAAACTATGATTATTTTCCCATGAGAGTTACTCTCTAGAAAAAATAAAAAATAAAAAATAAAAAATAATAATGTTTCTCTCAATATGAAATTGTACCCATTAAAATGCAACTTTAATGATATGATGTAATTTTATAACTTACTATAATGACGATATTCTTCGGAGGAGTAGGCGAATAAATTTGGTGTGTTGAGCTATAAGTTTTTCCTGAAACCCAAAACACACAACAGTGGGAGCATTTGCCCCTGAAATATCGATACAATTGTTTGGATATACAAAAGGAACTCTCTTCTGTAATACCAATCAGTACTACTCGTTTCATACTCTTTTGTGTTTCACATTATATACCTTATATCAATATTCACACTATATGGAAGTGGCATAACTGCTGGATCAAGATTAACATATCCTCGTATGTCAGATGATCCTGTATGACAAACCAATTTATGTATAAATGTTGTTCTCCGATTACCTATACAAACAATTCACATAAAATACAACTTAAATCACATTTTTATACAACAACTTCCTACGTCACTAAGATCACAATTTTGGGGACTAATCATAAGCACATATGCATACTAAATTTTTGAACCATGAAGCGGTTTTAAACCCTCTCAATTCCATTATGGTAATATTAAACAAATAATGCTACTCTATAGGGTCTTATTGATTAATTTATCACAGAGCTGCAATAAAATATTATACATACAGAATTTTGATTTCCTAGTTGAAAATGCCTCAAAAAAGTTTCATGAATCATTAGACCAAAAAAGAGACAATAACTTAAATTTTAGAAGAAACAATTTTCTGCAAAGATCGTCAACAACAGAATGAAGAACCAGTTGGCATTGTTTCAGAGCTAAATGGCAACAACAAATAGGTCTCAAACATATAAAGTTGGAAGGTGGAAGCAGTTTAATACGAATAAATATGCTCTAGCAGCTGAAAAACAATTTTGAAGCTTATTTCACTGTCCAATTTGGCCGCTCAGTTGTGAAGCCTTTGAATGTGAGTGTACTCGATGAGTTTCAAATGATCCAAAAAGGTTCATGGATAGCACAATTTTGCGTTTGCACTCCAAAATTCAGAAACAATGTGGGTGATAAACTTGGAAACTTTAGGCAAGGCAGCGTTTGGTTTTTGGGGTGATAGTGGAAAAGTTGCCAGATAAGTCACCCTTACTGTTAAGAACCGTACAACTTAATTCATCGTGAACTGCAAGAGTAAATATTTGGAAATAAAAAAACCAAATTTATACAATGGTTTTCAGCTGAAGCAAAGTAAATTATGAATCTAAAACCAATTGTAAGAGACTGAATCGAGTCATGCCAGCATCCTTGATTGAAAGACTGGAATGAATCAAGAAATCAAGAAGGAAAGTGTCCAGAATCTGGATTGCGAATATATACCTTATAAAAAGGAAGGAAAATTATTCTAAATTGATAAAGATCTCTATGAGAGAATAAATTCTCTTCCTTTTTTTTTTTTACACGAACAGTACTACTGTAAGCAATTTAATGAAAACCCTAAGAAGAAAAGAAAGAAGAAGGTAGAATAAAAACCAAAATGAGTCATACTTGTTCTTCTATGATCTGTTCCACAAAGGAAGAAGGTAGAGTAAAATCCTCCAGTCTTAACTGAACCCATGAATATAAAGAATATGCAGAAGAGGCACTGACTACGAGAAGAAGATGATGATCGGATATATAAAAAATCAGTCGATTGGGTTCCCTCTATACTAGAAACCATCTTCCATCTTAAGGTTTTAAGTTTTAACGATTTGGATCTGGAGAAAGGAGTAAACGCATGAAAATTCGTTAATCCCAAACGCCACACGTGCCAGATTTTGTGTTTTATTTGAACAACCACATCATAGATTTATAAACTCCCTAGATAAATTCTAACCATATATATTTTCTCTTTTTCCTAAAATAAATCATGACCACTTTTTATACATCCCCTGGATAAATCCTAACCACATTTTATCTCCCTTTTAGATTCCATCTCAACCGCTCTTTGTTTTTCTCCATAAGAAATCTCAACCACTCTTTATACATACTTTCTGTTTTATATAGGCTACCTCTAACCTATGCCACGTCTACACGGCTACTACTCTCGTCATGGATTATTGGATGCATAATGTTCCACCATTAGATTCATTACTGTAGAACTGTTAATGTTTTATATTTCCTGAGAATTTTGTAGAGCTATTAATGATTTTAATTTTCTTAAATTTAATAGGAAAATAATAATCCGTGCCAAACGTATTTTTGGTCCTGTCCTACATGAACAAAAAAGTTCACCAAAATAGATATTAACTAGGGTTGTCAATGGGTATCCGATTATCCGGAACCGAACCAGACCCGGGTGAATCGAGTCCGAATGAGAATATAGACCTCTGGATGCCCGAAGAACCAAAAGAGATGCTAAGAAGTAACTAGTAGTTACACGATATACCTTGCATTTGCTTTCAATCTTCTTAGACCCCGGATTCATTCTCTTTAGCTTTTCAATGCTAAGGCCCCCTTTGATCCAGCCTCGAAATCACCTACTCAAGGGACAGGCCTGACGACAGGCGGTGGACTCTTTCAGGGAAGAAGGGGCCTAAAAACGGTCCTTATATTAGATCCATTAGTAGTTTTAATATCCGATGGGTAGATCCAACTGGACCCGAAATCTTAACGGATCCTAACGGGTATTATCCGGCGGGTACCCGTAGATATCGGGTACCCGGATATTTGTCGTTTGTTTGTTAATTTTACCTAAAATTCAAAGACTTCGTCTAGTTTTACTTGGATTTTTTCTTTTTTCTTAGATTTAATCTTTAATTAGAACATTTACATAATGTTACAATAACTTTATATGAAAAATTATTTGTTTCAAGCCAATATAAAAAATTTTAAAAAAATTATTGTTGATTTTAGAATATCTGTTAAATACCCGGACCCGACGGATATTTAGATTTTTAATCGGTTCCGGTTTCAGGTCCACTAAATTAGAAACCGGACCCGGAACAGTTAAAAATCGGACTTGACTTTTTTAATAGGATCCGATTCCGGATCTATTGGTATCCTGAAGAAACCGGACCCGTTAACACCCCTAATATTAACCACAAATAAAATGTTACTATCGTAGCTCATAATATCTGGCTGCAACACCAGAAGGAGTTGAGTCAATCAGGATTGAAATTGATCTACCATCCACGTTTTAACACCCCATTTGAGGTTTGTGGGTAAAGATGTAAAATAGGTCAGCACAACCCGTTAAAAAGTGAACCCAACGTGTTACGTATCATGTTGTACCGTACCAGTAATTAAGACATACCATATTATACCCGATATATTTATTTTATATTTTATAAAATTAAATTAATATTTTTTTAATATTTAAATATTATATATATTATATATAAATAACTCAATATAATAAAAATTGTTGGTTAGAGCGTTTGAATAACCATTTTTTATAAAATATATATAAAATATATTATACTCCCTCTGTTTCTGTTTTTGGAAAAATGTTATTATCACTTTTTCATTTTACCCTAAAAATAGACCAATTTAAAAAAGTGATAGTAACTCTTTTCCCTGAAACGGAGGTAGTATTATACTATATTACAGACAAAACATATTGTATTATATATTTTATTATAAAATATATATAAAATACATTATATTATACCGTTTTATATAGTGTTTTATAATATTATGATTATAATATTATGATTATTTTTTAACATGTTATGTTATGATATACCATGTGTTTATCCATCTGGCCCAGCCCAGCACATAAAGCTGTCGTGTTATACCGTGTTACACTAACTCACATACTATGTTGGGTCACATGTTACGCTGGGCTGTACTCGTGTTGGCACGGCCCAATCTACACCTCTACCTGTGGACCATTTTACCGTCTTTGCAGCCAACATCTCCGATCAATAAAATATAGGAACAAACAGCCAATAGCCCTAGCTAACAAGTAACAACTGCTAAACCAATACACGTAGTAAAAGGACGTTTCTTATTGGGCACATCCAAGGAGATGTCAGGATAATAAGTTGTACTACACTTGGCTTCACTAAGTAATACATCTCACTGCCAACTCCCAGCCTTGGGTTGATCTTTAACTACAAGATTGATCCCCCACAAACAAACTGCCACAGCACTCGAGGCTACAAACCTAAGACGCTTTAATCCTCATTGTCCCAGAGCTCCTCAGCACTCTTGTATGGTCCTTCCCTCCTATCCACGAAGAGTTCTTCCCCGTCCAATATTCTCTTCTGCAGTTACGGCAATCACATTGCATAATCTTCACAATTAGTGACCAGTAAAACAAAGAGAAGACAACCCATTGTAAGCAAGAAACCCTTGAACTTGATAATTACCTGATCAGATATGCTGCACAGAACTTTGAAATCTAGGTCAGGATTTCCCACCCAAACACTTGTATGTTTTCCTTGATCCTCTCGTTATTAGTTGATTTGGGTATATCACACTAGTCCCTCTCTGAAGTCCCCACTTCACTAGTACCTGCCCTGGTGTCTTGTTCAACTTATTCGCTACCGGATCCACCGTTGGATCATGTATCAGATCCCTACCTCCCTCCAACGATCCCAAAGGTGAATAAGCCTGCACATACGACATGTAAGTAGCATAATAGCTGGGTTGCACAGAAACCGATTAAATATTTAATCGATTAATGCTCTACTCAGGTGAAGCGTGTTATGACTTACTTAAGGTGCAAGAGAAACTCTTTTCGGCAACCACTCGAAGTCTAAATTGTCTAGCTTACTACTCAAGATTATAATTCTCTGTTCACATGCATAGCCTCTAACTAACCTAGGACAAGTTTGTCCTCCCACAAGTGTATTAACATTTGTCCGACGTAACTTACAAAAGTATATAGAGGCGGTGTCCTCCGGCGTGCATCCCTTATATTTTCGGAAATGCATGTACCAGTCATACATTTAGCAAATATTTCAACCAGTTACCAACACAAAGGACAAAAAAGAGCCCAGAGGTCTCTCAATAATTTGAGATTTTGCATATCATTGGGTCTACGAAAATGTTGAGCTGAAATTTTTGTTTTGTATCCAGTATCTACTATCTACGTTTAATATGTTAAATTAATAATTTAAACTAACAGTTATGCGGATTCCGTTCTTCTTGCAGTAGTCCAGCATTTTATCATTTCTCCATCCTGGGTGCATCTCCATCTAATTACACAATTTACCAACAAATCAGTGACATTAACATGTAGCAGTAAAACATAATTAAGTAGCAAGTGAAGCCAAATCTAAGTAGAATAATGAGTGTTTTGAGCTTTAGCCAAAGATGATCAGCCATGTCCGCCAACTTGGCAAACTGAAGGCACGGTCTGGGCAAACTTGACTAGTTTTTCCAGTTTCTTCATTGTAAAATTGCAGATGCCAATATCTCGAACAACGTTATCTTTGACAAGCTTCTCCATCTGTCTCCA
The DNA here is from genome assembly GCA_023531435.1 of Papaver californicum. Classification (NCBI taxonomy): domain Eukaryota; kingdom Viridiplantae; phylum Streptophyta; class Magnoliopsida; order Ranunculales; family Papaveraceae; genus Papaver; species Papaver californicum. The sequence continues at coordinate 10,237,156 of JAJJMC010003761.1, read as the reverse complement.
AACACCTTCCATGTCAAACTCCAAAATGTCGTCTTTCCTTGGCGGCCTCATAGCACCTTCTCTTAGGTGGAAAGGCCAGTGTATCTATACATTTAGAATGACACATGTTAGTTTGCGTCATATTATTATCTGTCGTTGCCAACTGACAAATTAAGACTCGCACCCTTTTTTTTTTTTTTTTTGAAAGAAGAAAGAATACAAACTATTGCCTTCTATTTTGAACTTACCAGATAAAGATCAAGGTAGTCGAGTTGCAGCTCTTGAAGAGTGTTATTGACTGCACTTCTTACTCTACCCGGAGTCAAATCAATGCACCTACATATGTACATGGAGTATATGAAACTTGGTTATAATTTGGTGAAATATGTGTAACACAAGCACCATAACTTTGATGTGATAAAGAGATCTTTCCTCTCGATACCGGTTTGCATTTCTGCCTTTAGACCATGACCCACCTGTACAATTACCATCGTTGATATCATAAGCAACATTTGAAGGTAAATAAGGGAGAGTTAGGTCTATCTGCCATGCCAATAACTTGCTTCAAATTAGAGGTAATCTCCCCATCGGTTCATTCAATTTCGCAATTAAACTTTTGTTACAAATTTTTACACATAACAACAAGAGCTGTACTTGTTTCAATTTCAGGCCCAATAAATGATGGGCTATAAAACAATGATGATTTTTTTTTTTTTTTCATTTCTTAAATGACCCGGTGAGAGTATACAAACCATGACTAGCAATAGCGCAAAAAAGTCAGGTATTATCTCTCTGACCTCGGCAGTCCTGATCCAGGACTTCCAGTCTTTCACTTATCGGCGAGGTTTTATACAGACATGTACCGAGACTACAGAGGAATGCGCTCCTTCCTTGACATTTACAATCTCTTACACACCACCTCCTTGACGAAATTAATACCAAGAAACATTATCTAAACTCAAACTAGTGGGAGTGCTGGTTTTTTATCACTCTACAAAGATAACGGATAGTCGACTTTCCATGTATAATTAAAAAAGAAAAACATAAGTAGGTGTGTGAGGCTTGCATGATCCTAATCTAGAGTCAAATCTTCTTGGGCTCTAATTTTTATTTTAAATTTTGATGAAAAAAGGTTACAATATGATTGGTGCATAACAATTTCTGGCACCTCTTGTTAGTGTACAAATCAATTAAAGACCATGAACTAATTTAGTGTACCATACCTCTTCTTGGACTCCATACTCCGCAGCGGTATCAATATGGCTATAGCCAGCCTGTAAAGTCACAAGCCGGTGTTATTAACAGTAATCTAAATGGTAGATAGATAGCAAGTCTAAATGCAGAATCAAATGAATGAATATTGGAAGAAGTTGTTTAAATTACCTCAACGATAGCAGTGAAGACAGAGTCGGGTGCTTGAGAACCAGACCTCCAAGTACCAAGTCCAACTGCTGGTATAGTGTGTCCACTCAACAACTTAAAAGACTCCATCTTCATATCTTCTGGTAATAATGTTGCTTGCGCCATCTTCACTTCCTTTCCAAACCAGGAGTATTTCTCTCTGTAGGTTGCTGATGCAAACTTGTTGACAATAGTACAATGTAATCCTGAAATGGTTTAATATGGTGTCGCATATGACAAATTGCATGTTAGACACCTGGTGTGCTGAGCTCGTGTCATACCAAACATCTTATGAGTGTAAAACTTGGAATTTGGAGTATCATCACACTAACACGTTTCCTGTTGAAGATCTGGATGAATAAAAGGAACTCTAGTTCATTTGGATTGCCAAAATAAGGCTAGACCTCTGAATTGCATCAAATTCCTCCTTATTTAGAAAAAAAAAAGTGTTGATAAATTTCAACTCAAAAGGCAGAGCACTTGTGTTATATTGTTAACCACGTGGCAGAAAATCCTACGACACATCCAAACTAATATTTTAAGTAAAGAATATCATTCACTAACACAAATGAAAAATAAAAAATATAAATGAAAAACTTATACGTAATTTTTATATGGTTTAACCATTAACAAGGTCTATATTCACGGATGATGTTACATGATATTACATGAGTCTCCATTGTAGAAGAAAAACTCTTTCTAGCGTGCAGAGGTGAGAGAAAAAAGAAGTCCGTATTGGGTTAGATACGAAAATTATATATTTATCCTTAGTTTACAAACTAAACTAATAAAACTAGATGTGGTGTAGACAACTCTATAGGTATTAAGCTGCTTCGGCTCTAATTTTACGCCACATGTCGAATATGATTTATATCCCACATTTTACCTTTTTTTTCTTAAGTATTGTTTGAAAAAGAATCATTAAGAAAAAATCTTGATGCGGTTTTTGAAGCGAGACGCGTGGTGATGGAGTGACTGAGCTTATTTGATTTGGTGTTGTCGCCGATGCTGGATGAGTTGAAACTTTGATGGGCTCGTTCGTTATTTAGCAAACTTTAATGGGCTTAAACAAGCTGGACTTTGGTTGAGTATTCACAAGAGTACTTCAGTGAGTAAAAATGATTGCTTCTACTTGTGCTTCAGTTAACACATAAACGGGCTTCGCTTGACAATCGATGGTGGGAATTATTGGCGAAATAATACATTAGATCCTTGCAAATTAGAAACAACGAAGTAGATGCTTGCTCCATGTACTTCGCTGGTGCTGAGTATTCGTGGGTGTTATTCTTCGCCTGAAACCAGATAAAGTGAGGTTCAATTCCAGGTTCTTTACAGCGACGAAGCAATTTCTTCCGAGATCTCATCTGAGCGAGGTGGGTATTTTGTTTGTTGATCTTCGCTTGTGCCGAGAGGGTTTAATGGTGAGATTGTGACTTGCTAATGGAAATTCTGAGGGTCCTTTCTTCACAGAATTAGGATTGGGAAATGATTCTATCGATTTCCTTTGAGGTAACGAAGTAATATCTCCGAAGATTTTCTGTTGCAGTTATGTAGCTAAGACTTGAGAGATAATTCTTGCCGAGAAATAGAAAGTGAAGAATTCAGGTGGGTGATTGTTGAGAGGTTGAATTTGAACTGAAGAGGGAACAGGGTGATGAATAGGGCTATTTATGTGACTTGTGCTTTGCTGTGAAATAGGAAGAAGAGAAGAGGTTGTCTGTAGTTGATAGTGGGCGTATTTGAGATTATTTGATGAATGAACTGAATGGGTTATCCTGGGTTTGAATGTTCATCGCAGTGAGGAGAGTTTTGGAATTGTTAGAGATATCAACAATTCATGATTGAATCTACTAGCAGAAATGCGTACCAAATGTTCGTAAAAAGGCCGGAATGACTAGTTCTCCGCAGCTTCAGTTTCAAGCTACTTTTCCTCTTGTCGTGACTGTTAGTGGCGAAGTGATTGACTCTGGACTATTTTAGTCGAGCGAGATACTGTAGTTGATTCCGAGTATTGTCTTCCGAGCTTGAAAACAGCAAACTTAGACGAAGTAACTTGTATGCGAGATCAGAAATAGGAGTTCATATCTTGCGTAGGCGAGTTTTGGGGACGACTATTAACGTTGAATTTTCCTTCACTTGTTCCCTGCTCTTTCTATTCGTTATCATGATGAAATAATGATAGCTGTGAAGCAGGTGGTGACTTGCTGAGGAACTTTGCTGTACTTAAGTTAGGTGAAATGCTGGGAGTTCTGCTGGATTTTCACTGACCATAGTTGCTGGTTACGAGCTCAGCTTGCTCTCGTTTTACTGTACTACTTTCTTGGTTGCTTGTAATGAGGTCCATTGCTTTCTGATCTTGATGATAACCTGCACAGCTGAGAGGGGGTACACTTCTGCCTTGCCTCAGTTGTGGTTCTTCTTTGGTCAACAGTGCTGTAGCTTCTCCGTTTCTGTTGCTGTGAAGGGATTAAACGAGAGAATACGAAGGCGTGTCGGCATTTTGCCTCAATTCTTCTCTGAATACCGAGATGTTTGTTCTTACTAGATAATGTCCTGCAAGAAATGTAGTAGTAAGTTCTAAAAATTAAAAAAAATTATGCGAGGTGTAATGTACCTTTCTTGTATATATGGCTGCCCCCTTTTGCTTATGAAGGTGGAGGAACTGAGACTTTCGAAAGCAAAAGCATTGTTAAGAACTGAAAAATGAAGTATTGGGACTTTCGTTGAGCAAAACAAAGTATTGAGACTTTCATTGCTGCAAGAATTGAGCAGAAGAATACCATCAACTTGAAAAGTATAAATAGTTGCCTCTATTTTTGTACAAAGTTCCAAAGCATTAAAGTATTAGTCCAAAGACAAGCCACAATCGCCAAAACCTTTAGAAATAACTATTTCTATAAAGATGTATCTTTATGACGTGTTTACTGTAAAATCATGAAGGGAGCTAATAAATGAAGTATGTAAAATGTATTGTTAGAACAAATGATACTTAGCTTGTATTCACATGGAGTAGTATCCTAACTTCGCCAAGGCTTAAATGCAATCTCTGTTTTTTCACCATGCTCTAAAGTGCTTAAAAGGATGTATCTGCTGTGTAACATGACCTACAAAAGAATATTAGGAATTCAAACTTCCTAGCAATAGGTAGGTCATCGTTTATTCCTCAATAGTTTGTCTTTATACGAAGCGGTGTATTCTTGATGGTCATTTACTTCGTAGGCGAAGTAAGCGAGCCTAAATACTTCCATGAACAATAGTCTCTCAAACCTCGTCTTATCAAGCCACTTCAACTCCCTATCGGAGGGTGTCATCCCTTTATGTTCCCCTGGTTGCCCGTTCAAGGAAGCTTACTTTTGGGGGGTAGCCCTAGCTCCTTCCATCCGGTTATGCAACAAGCAGTTTGTTTTCGTGTCCTCTTATCCCCTGCCTAATTGGCTCAGGTTATGAGGTCACACCCTAAGAGGGGTTTCTTGGGGACAGGGCATAAACTACCAAGGACTTGGCCCATATGGAAATGGATGGTCACGCTTCAAACGAGCCAAGCACCCATGCCTCAACTGGTTAACCACGACATCTCTTACGTAGTCTATACCTCCTGCTGGATGTTTTTCGTCAGATCATGATTTTGGCGAGAAGCGGTGAACCACAACCTGACGATATCCAGCGAATGATAGGTCTTAAATGCCTCTTGCCCCTAGACGAATAGGGTCTTATCGACCTCCTAATGAGGTCTTAACCGTCCCGTTTGTAGGTCTTATAATTTGCCTTTTGCTTCCTGGGTGAATAGTAGGTTTTATGTTTAAACTGCCCTCGTCACGTCGGCGGCTTTTTGATCACATCCATGATTTTTTCTTTTTTAGGTCTTAATTGCCTCTTAACGAGGTCTTAGCTGCCTCTTGCCTCAATCGGGCGAATATATCTTTGTTGTGAATTTGGCAGATGACTATCATTCATCAAAGTGTTGTTGAATTGCTGCAGCTTTGGCCTTTACTTAATATCTGATTCTGTCCGAGACTTCAAGGATGGCAGTTGGTATGCGGGTTCATTTATTTCTCATCGGAGGTGTTTGCTGTAGACTTGCAACCTCTTTCTCTTTATTGAAACAAAATATAACTTCTGAGTTGTACTTCTTCCAAAACTACTTTCTCAATATTTGGTGAAGACTCTCACTCAACTGTTAGTATCGTGAATCTGTCCTGCTGGGAGAAATGATTGTGTTGTGATATTATCTCTTCGCTGGAACTTTTATCTTGATCTGGACTCGTTCTTTCTGTACGACACTCAAACTCGTGATTTCTTTCTACTGTCCCACCACGAAACTGCTGGGCTAATACTTTGCAAGTGGCGAGAATAGAGATTGGGGATTAATTCCAATCGTCTACTGTCTTGATCTCATAAGAGACTTCATTCGACCGTTGTTATCATAAATCTGCTCCGTTGGGCTGTAAATTGGCTTCTTACTGACTCTCTAGTTAGTAGTTCTTCTTCCTGTTGTCGTGGGCTGGTGTCGCCGAGTTGCCGTCGCTGGAGTTTTACTCATTTGTTCTTTGTTGGATTTGAACACAAGTTAATTGCTTATGTCTCAGCGAGCAGTATCTACATCTTGATTTTCCTATACCTGACCGCATGTCTCTTTGAAGTTTATTTTTCGCTAACAGTACCGAAGTTGTATTGTCGCTGTAGCTGGATCATTGGGTCATTTTACGAATCACAACAACAGTGATTGGTGATAGATATATTTTTGTGTTTAAATTGTTCTCAATTTCATATTTTGTTGGTACTCAATTTTGTACTTATTGTGTGATTTTGTATCTTTGTAGGTATTTTTGGAAAATAAATATTTATGGAAAAAATCGGCTCAAAAAGTGTCAATGGCACCCGAGAAAAATTACTAAAGGCACCAGGAAATTTGATAAAGGCACCCAGGAGTTCGGATATAGGCACCTGCACATCAGATAAGGGCACTCCTTCTCTTCCGTTCAAATCCGAGAAAGGCAGGAAGCATATTTTCATGCGTGAGATTCTGTCGGATTTGGTTAACGGATTTCATGGGATTAAAACACGTTTCTATTACTCCAAATTGAATCGGAAACCTAAAGGGATAACCACACGTCAATTATATCCAAGAAACAAGGCTGGAAATCGAGTTTACTGCCGAGTAAAAAAATTTCTTTTTTTCCGGATAAACAAGGAATCAGAGTTGGTTTTGGATTGAGTTTTGGCTCTTTATCGATCAAGGATAAGTTGTTAGGGTATGTAGAACATATATAAAGCAAATATATCGAGTAAAAAAGGGGAGAGCTTCAATTGAAAAAAAAAACAGGAAAAAAAAAGTGTTACTGCTATTGTAGTGAAGAACAGGGAATAGGCGATAATTTCTTCAACCGAACAGCAACGAATATCTTCGTCTTTGCAACATTTATTTTCAACTGTAACGGTTTCTTCAACCCATTTGTAATGGATATCTTCAGAACAATAATGTTTATCTTCGACGGAAGCATTTTCTCTTCTGTAAAAGTGGAAGCAGTTTTCTGCAACGCCATTACACTGTTGCAAACTCCCTATTTTACACAATTTTCACTCTTTTCATCTTTATAACAATTTTTGAGCCATGAATACACATTTTGAGAGTGTTTACAATATGAGGAGCTAGGCCTCATTGCTGAGGCGACGGAGGAAGCCATTTTCCAATAATAAAGTGGTATATTTTTATCTAATTAATTTTTATAATTCTTTTATGATTATTTGCTTTGAATTAAATTTGAAATAATGATATTTATCAATTAGTTGTGTTTTCTTTTGATGGGTCATTCTTAGTTTAGGGCTATTGATGTCTCATACTTTTGATTTATAACTATTATTTTGAAAATCTAACTTTGGCAACATTTAAAATCAATTGAATGTATGAGTTGCAAGATTTGCAATGATTATTAATACTAAATCACTTGAAAGATTGGCTAATGATGAAATCCTTAGTCTTAGTTCTTTTCATAATCTTAAATCAATTTCGATTTAATCTTCTTTATTTTTAGTATTAAAAATTAGGTTTAAAAATTAAATCTTCACACGTCTAAATTTCGAATCTTTTATCACTATTTCTAAGATGATCAATTGGTGATTGAATCCAATCGATTATTGCTTTGCAGACGTGGAACTTCGTTCATAAAGGCTGACTGATTTCTCCATTGGCCATTGGCAATCTTTGTCGGGAAGAGGTTTCTATTCAATCATCGCTGCAATGACAAATCAATTGAGTGAACAGGTGAAAAGCAATGGAAAATCAATTGTTTGATTATAATCGTATTATACTAACTCTTCACTAACAGTTCTTGCCATGTATCATCTTATAATGACTAGACACTAAGCTAATCCTAGCAACTCGTAATTCATGGATAAAGAAAATAGGAGTAGTCACCATATGAACCTACTAAATGACCTGAGTTTAGTTTCCACAACTAATATAGTAAGCATGTGTAGCTGCAATTGACCAAACCTCCCTAAGGACTTCAACAAATATTATTTGAAATGATAACTCTAAATATCAGAGAGAAGAATGAAACCTCCCTAATCAAAATATCTTGTTATGCTTTGCGAACTTGATATAATTTCTCCCTGAGATGATTCATTTGAGTTTGAGGTTGATTGTCCGAAGTGAGTGCCTCGTCGAACCGTGCTGGTTTCTTTGCTATTGACGGTGATCTTTTGTTTGTGTTGCTCGTAGTCCCTGGGACCTTGTGATCTGGGGAGAGATGTCCATCAGAAATGCTCGCTGAAGTGACTCATTTGTGATAATGCTCTGTACAAGTCCCTGGTACTTCTTCTTTTGTCAGCACTGTCTCGGGTACATTCGCTCTGCCCCTTGTTGCCTATTACTCTTGATATGACCCCTTTTCTGCATTGCTCTCAATTAATTTCGGTGTATTCTGGAGTGCTTTTTATGAATTTCTGAAGACACATATCACAAGCTTCTAAGCTTTTAGCTCTAGAAACCAAGATTTTTAAATCGTGAATCGAATTATGATTTATTTTTTATATTTAAAATTGATTCGTATGTTGAATCATGAATATGGTTGATTTTTAAATCGTATGTGAATATATAAATAATATTGAATTGTGTTTAAAATTGAACAAAGGATATATATTTGTGATGGTTTAAATCTTTGATGATTATAGTTATAAATTTAAAGTATTTTCAATATATTGCACCAACAACGTGGTTCAGTGGTACTTGCTTAGTAACCAACGCTAGAGTGTTTTCGAATCCATGCAGCCACAAATTTTTAGTTTAACTTCTAATCACTATAGTTAATTTTAGCCTTTACAGTTGAAATATCATCGATTTTATCGGTATCGACCCTCACCGATACGAAACAGTCTATATATCTAAAAATATCGGTCGTTATTGACCGATACTGTTTAATCGAAATGGTCGAAATGGACCGGTACGGTCGAAATTAGAGTTTTTAATTAAAAAAAAAATCAAAAAAAAAAAAAAACGATTTTCCTTATATTTTTTCTAGGGTTTTCAATTGTTACTCATGTTTTTATGGTATTTTAGAAAAATAAGTACTAGCTTTATATCTTAATGAGTCAAATATAAAAAAAAACGTTTGATATAATAATTATAGGTGTAAAATATGTAGACCGATATTTACCGATATTTGAAACTGAAATATTTCGATATAAAAATATACCAGTGTATCGTTCTCGACCGATACAAATCAAAATCCGATATTGACTATGTTGCTTCTAATACATTTCACTTGGTCTACGATTCCATTTGGTCAGACTCGTTAACCAGAAAATGAATCTATACGAGTCATAGGAAATTCGATTAGTCTAAAAACCTTGCTGGAGACCGATGATTAACTCCAATTATCCATTCTTTCATGCTCATTTCTTAGCCAGCTGGTACTCTGCTTATTTGATTTAAGTTCTCTGCGAACAACCTCCATACTGATTGATGATTAACTCTCACCAGCTCTCTCCTTGTAACATAGAATTCAGAGAATCCCCTCTTTTTATTTTGCTCCCACCAGGCCTAATATGATTAGTTTTAAAAGAAAAGCCTTTGGTACGATCCCAGCTGAATTGGTTTTGATCTTGGCCGAGCTAGCTTGCTATGAGATATCCTGCTTCGCTGGTTATTTCTTATTCTGGAGGAAGATTGTTTTAAGTTGTGAGTGACCTGGATTGTTCAGATGGTTGTTCTCGAGATTTTTTGTCCTTGTACGAATGGAAGTGGTGGTTAGCATGACCTTAGCGAACTGACTTCGCTTGACCTTCGGTTAACTTCCTGAGTTTGAACTTCGCATGAAATAGTTCACTGGGTCCAACAAGTTGATGTGTCTGAACTGCCTCACTAGATATTTCTTCCAAGAAAATCTGCTTGGACATTCGGAGGTTGTTTAAAATATTTGTTCTGAAGTGGGTAAGCCGTAAGCTTGTTGCCTTGCGCAAGTCTAAGTTGCTCAGTCTTTGTCAAATGAGGTGGTCATTGAGTTATGATGTGATTACAAAAAGTAACTTCGCAAGAAAATTAGCAACAATCTGATTTGTTATAAGCCATTACATGAAGAAGATTTATCCTGAACTACTGCATATCACCAAAAGCAGATGGTTTGTAAAGATTCGTTAACAAAGAGTCTGCCACAATCACTATCAATGATTTGCACGATGGTTAGCAAATAACTTCGCTTCATATGTGCTGGCCAGTTGAACGTTGATGCAGCCCTGGAAATGATAAAACTAAATCGCCACATTCAGAAGACTTCGCAGAGAATCTTCGCTTTATTCAGAATACTTCGCTAGAGAATTTTCGCAGATAGTCTTCGCTACATTCAGTGGACTTCGCAGAGAATCTTCGCTTCATATTGGCGAGGCAATAAGGTGTTGAGATAGTTCTGGTAGTCGAAATAGTAACGAACTTGATTTCCTCGTTGTAAATTGGTTATGTTGGCAAACCATTTTGGGTCTTCAAACTTTCTTTCTTGTTGTCTCTTGATAGCAAAAACGATCCCAACTGGATTAATCCTTTCGAGCGAATGATGGTTGATGCCATTTCACGAACGTAGTTGATCCCTTCACTGAGCTAAGGTCCTCACAGGCAGTAATGAGCTTGCGATCCTTTGATTATCTTTCCCCAAGATTATAGGCTTCCGGCGAAGATCTTCCTTTCATTTTCAAGACTTCGCAACTGCAACTTAGGTCTTTTCTGAATGATAACAACTGAAAATTGATGGTGAATTCCAATCAGACATTGCTCTTTGGCCGCGAATCTTTCAGCAAGGTCGACTGATTTCTTCACTCTCCATTAACTGTATATACTGAGATGGGTCTTCCTTTGTGATTACCAAAATTCTTGCATCTTTGGATCACAACCAATAAAATTGAAAACATAGTGAAGTTTGATATCTTATCATAAAATCAACTCATATTAACACTTAGAAGATGATAATCAATCAAAACAAGAAATAAATTGACTTAAGTATTTAACGTGGTTCGACAATCAAATTGTCTACATCCACAGGTGATAAAGATTTATATCATTTTTATTACTATTCATCATAAGTTACAGAAGTATTATGTACTAACAAATTATAATCATGTTAATCAAAGAACAATTGTATTAATAATTTACACAAGTCTCATATCTAAACTCTTGCTATGCTTCTATGCCTTATGTCCCATTTATCTCCATATTTTCCAGCCCCTTTTTCCTGTTTATGAGCTTGGTATTTAGCCAATTTGATGGGTCCCCCCAATTTACCTTTCTACCTATTTGTTCTTATCCATTCTTTGCGGACTTACGTTCAAGTTGTTGTTTTTAGATTTGGATGAACGTTGCAGTCTTATTAGAGTCACAGCATGTCTGACATGTGTCCCTTGAAAGTGATTTGTGACGCTTCAGTTTTCTTTGTTCCGCAACCTATAAAGCTGATACGTGTCTCTCATGCATCGATGCTCATCATTTCCCTTTACTGTGTCAGGCTTTCCCGCAACTTAGGTGTCAGTCAGTCAGCAAGGCTATCTGTTTCGAGCAGTGTGTCTTATTTCCCGCAACCCACGTGTCGAACCTGCAACAATGTTGTCAGGTCCAAATCTTATCGAATTTTCAGATGTCTGTTCAGTACTTCTCAAATGGTTTTGTTTCAGTGTTTGTCGTCCCATCGTAACTCGTTACTCCTCCAATAGTTTTTGAACACGTGTGTTTGGAATTTATTCCCTCACAATTTACCCCCTTTTTCTTTCAAATTTTGACACATGGCAAAAATTTAGAAAAGGAAAAATAATAATTACTACCTTTCTGATTTTCACACCTACAATAACTCCTCTTTCCATGCCTTGTTTCACTTTCTTCTGATTTTTTCGCTAGCAGTAACGTCTTTTCCCACGTTTTGTCAGTTGGCGGTTTGAGGTAATTAATTCTTTGATAAAGTTTCTCCCTTTTTCAGTTTTCGATGGTTCGTCCGTTTCAGCTTTCCCCTATTTAAAGTTAATCATATCCCTCATTCTATTCTTTATATCCTTTGTCTTCTTCTTCTTAAAGTCTTTGTGTGTTTCATTATTCTAAGTTTTTCAAAGATTCTTCAGCGTCTTTTCATTCTCCTAAACTTTTGTGATCAAGAACTTTTGCATCGGGATCAAGTTTTTTGTTCACTCAATCATTTGATTCTTTTCTGTCTTCAGTTTCATTACAGGTAATCTTCTTGACTTTTTCTTTCATGTATTTGTTCATCTTTTTTACTGAATCTTTCTAGAGTAAACAGTGATGATGATGATACTGATGATGTTCTTTCTTCTGTGTTTATTATTTGTTGGAATGAACGACAATGATGATGATGATGATGATTCTTTTGTTTTGAAGTTTGATTACTTTGTTATGATTTTTTCTTTCTCTTGATCAAAATATTATTTGTTGGTTGGCATTCTGATTATGCGTTCATCTTGTTGTTCTTATGTCTTGTATCTTTCATCTTGTTGTTCTTCTTATTTTTTTTCATGGTATATTTATCTTTTATGGTTTTCTCATGTAGATAAAAATTTATCATGGCTGGAAAAAATGATGGTAAAGTTACTGGTGATGCTACTTATCAGGATGATCAACCTTTGATTAGGATGTCATCCTTCTGACTCTACAAAGCCCGCAAGTGTTCTTGTTGCGGCCAGCAATCCTGCTCCCAAGAACAAGCGGTCTCACGAAAGCTGTAGCTTTAGGTCCATGAACCTTGAGGAATTCAAAAGGAAACATCATCTTCGCCTATTCAAAGTCTCCTTCTATGATCATGTTGAAGATGAAATTTCAATGGAGATGATGGAAGGGTTTGATTACAGCAACAACAAGCTATTAATTCATGCGGGAGCATTAGATGCAGGCCTACAATTTTCTTTGTACCAGAGCAAAAACCTTTTCAGTTTGAGGTTCTCGCCAGCCGTTGCCAATCCCAGCATGGCTTAGTCCGATCCGTCACTCAATAGGAAATTGGTGGCGCGTGCTGGATGAATGTAGCATGTGAAGCCAAGGAAGAACCAATTTTACCTTTTACGTTCCTAATCCTGCGGAACGTAAACATTACACAGTCGAGAACTTTCATGCCACATATGCGGACAACATTGCCGCGAAGAATTACAAGAAATAGAGGGTTGGCCCGGGCCTCAAAGGTGGTGAGGGATTCCGCTTGCTAGCGGAAATTGACAATTCCAAGTTGAAATACATTCCAGGGACGCAGCTTCCTTTAAAGGAAAAAATCTGTGAGGATCACGATTTTAAATGGTACCGCACCCCTCTAGTCATTGAGGGTCCATGGGTCTTCGGGTTCGTCCCGAACAACGTGGTCTACAATCTTCTTACACATTTTGATGGTTACTGCCCTTGGCGGCTAAATTTTACCGGTTTTAACTTTCCTCTTATCATTGTGGTACGTAAAGTCTCTTTTTTTCTATTTATATCATACTTTATATATTGCTTAATGGTTAAAATTTCTCTCTGGTGGTTAAAATTTCTTCTTTTTTATAGCCGCAAACTGATGAGAGCACAAAAGGTGACGCGGGAATGAAGCGCAAAGCCGCAACCCCCGCAGAAAAGGTATTGTTTCAACCTAATAAATTCTAATAATACTTATGAATTTTATTTAATGAATTATTGCGGTTCATTAATAGGGTCAGAAGAATTTTAAGGGTGCACCCCGGGCTTCCACTGACAGGGAAGAGGGAGAATCTTGATTCTCCCCTTCAACATCCAATCTTGAAAGATGAAGGAAGCTCCGCCCCAGAGAGACGAGAAGAAGACCAGAACATACCTCTACAAATAACAAACTTTGTGTCTGCGGAACAAGTTGGTGCTGCGGAAGAAATTTCAGATGCTGCGGTTAATTTCTCGCACCAAGCTGTCGTTCCTGATCCTTCATTCTTTCTCCAATTCTCTCATTTATTCGTTGATGAGCCACTTGAAGCTGCCACAAGTGAAAATGATTCAACTAATAAAGAGGATCACATTACTCAAGATGATCCTAGAATTACTTCAACAGAAGTGGATACGCGAGCACATGCTGCGGAAGCAGATGAGTTAGCGGATTCTAGAGCAACGGGTGGTGTGCCTGTAAATACTATGGTAGAAACTTCTCCTACCGTAGTTAACGTCGCGAGCATGGTTGTTGTTGATGCATCACAACCAAATAAAGAGATCCCGCAAAAGAGTAAAGGCAAGGGAATTGCAGAAGATTCAAGTCTCTTTAAATAAAGAAGAAGAAGCCTTCCGTTGGTTCATGTCAAATGAGCTTTTATCTGTTCCAAGCGATTATTTGCCGGTGGAATCGGATAATGCTTCGGTTTCACGCTTGCGGGAGTGCATGCGGTTTGTTCCATATGAAGTGGTTAAAGAAGCTTGGCTAAAAGGTCAAGGTCAACCTATTGACCCCACATTCCGCATAAACGAACCTTCTTCTCTTGCGGAAACAATTGCGCTCGCAGACGGAGAAGTATACTCTTTCCCGCAACAAGCTCTTCTACATGTATTCTTGTTGTCTTTATATCCTTTGATTTCTTCTTATTTTTAGTTTAATTTATAACTTTAATTTTGTAATTTGCAGCTTGCACGGGGTCAAAACGCCGCACATACCGCGTACGAATTCTTCAAAGCGCGGTCCACAATGATGAAGTCCCAATTTAGGACTGTAGAAAATGAAGCTTTGGGTTTGAAGCGGGAAAATGACGTGCTCCGCCAACAATTGCTTGATCTTCAGAATCAAGGTTTAATTCTTTCTATCTTGTCAATTTTTCTTAAATTTTTACTTGTTTTCTGAATTATTTCATTGGATCAGCGGACGATTCAGAACTTATATCTAGGATGCGGCGTAGAAATACGCAGTTGAGAGATCATGTAGTGAGAGTTAACAATGAGAACGTGGATGTCAAGACTAGATTTAACGAACTGGCTGATAGTCATGATTTGGTCACATTGAAGTACGATGAATTAGAATCGCAACATCGGCTTTTATTTGGGGAAAAAATTCGCAAGAAAGCGGAGTTTGATGCTACTTTATCGTGGACTAAAGATTGCGTTCTTGAGGCACGGGCAAGATTTAATAAACTTGAAAAAGAGAACCGCAAACTTTGTGTAGAACGTCAAAATATCCTTGCGGGATTCTCTCGTTCCAGATCGTATCACTATTCGCAGCTTTCTTCGTACATAACTCAGCTGATCAAAGACAGAGATAACTCAGCTTCGGAGGCTCATGCTAAAGGGAAAGCTCTTGCGGATGCTCAAGTTAGAATCCGTATTTTTTTCGATTCCATCTTCATCGTGAGAGCGACATTTTCCATTTGCACAAAGAAGTAGCAAGGTGTACATCCAAATTGAATCAATTGTGGAATAATGAAGAAGAGTTAAATCAGTGTCATCAAAATCTTCAACAACTCACTGCCAATTATAATAAGATTTCGGGAGAATATGATTTTCTTGACGTTACAAAGGATGCAATGGGTCGTGAATTAGCAGAGTTTGAATCCTTCGCAAGAGGGATCCTATTTTACCGCATATGTGAAATTTAATATTATTCCCGCATTGATTAACCCGTTGCTTTTGTTTCAGGTTTTGAAGAAAAATTTAAAGATGCAGCCGCAAAAGCTGTTAAGGCTGAAGGAGAACTTGGTGCTGCAAATACTAGGATGGAAGAACTCAACAAGCAACTAGAGATAGATTCTATCAAGGCTAATGAAACTCAAACTCAGCTAGAGCTTTCCTCTACCAAGGCCAACGAAGCGCACGCTCAACTTGATCTTTTATCTTCTAAAGTTAAAGGAGCTGAAGACAAATTAAAACATGAAGCTCTGAAGAACGAAAGCCTTGTTCGGGACTTATCTTCTTAGAGAGGGGAAATAAAATTTTGGAAAACAAAAGTCCAAAATTCCGAAACCGAAGTAAGTCATTACAAAAAAGAGCTTGAAAGTAGAAGAGCTTATATTTCTTGGTTAAGAGCCGAAACTCGAGTTTAATTGCAAAAGTAGTCAACAATAATCTTGAACAAGTACAAGATGATGGATTTTCCAAGATTTACAAGCGCAAAGATGTCCTGGAAAATCCTCCTTTTGAATCAGATCTTCCCGCACCTTAGTTTTATTTGTTGTTGCTTTGTTCTTCTTCACTTCCAAATTGTATTTGCACTTTCATTTTGCTTTGTATTTGTATCCCTGCAAACTATTTATGAATATATATTTCAATTGTTAGTTCATTGAATGAGCGTGACTTAATTAACCGCAAGGAAAATTTATACCTTGAGCTTAAGTTACTTTGAGGGCTGCGGCGCATATCTAATTTCTATCTAGCCAGGAGGAAATTAGGATGCGGTCCTTAGAGCATCTCCCGAAATGGAGAATATCTGATACAACAATAATAAATGTCATGTTAGGAATCTCTGTAACGAAAGATCCAATAGTCATTTATTCATAAACATTTACATGGACTTTCTGGAGAGATTACATTCTGCTGCTTTACCTAGTATGAAACCAAATTATTGTATAATTGCATTGCTAGTTGTGAACACTTCCTGAATTGGAGTGTACCTGATACAATAATTAATGTCATGTTAGGCATCTCTGTAGCGAAAGATCCAATAGTCATATATTCATAAACATTTACATGGACTTTCTAGAGAGATTACGTTCTGCTGCTTTACCTAGTATGAAGCTAAATTATTGTATAGTTGCATTGCTAGTCATGGGTAATATGGCTTGAGATATTGTGCGTTCCAAGGATGCCGTAAAATTTCTCCATTCATATTTCACAAATGGTAGGATCCTTGTCCCGCAATATCTTGTATAATGTAAGGTCCTCCCCATGTAGGTGCAAACTTTCCTGCTTTTTTATCCCTTTGGTATTCCGGGATTTGCCGTAGAAAATATTGTCCTTCCACAAAGTTCTGCAACTTCACTTTCTTATTGTATTCTCTTGCCAATCTTCTTTGGTAATTTTCCATTTTATGAAGTGTAACTTCTCTTTTTTCTTCTAAGTCATCCAACATTTCAAGCATTACGTCAGAGTTCAAGTTTTTCTCCCATGCTTCTATTCTTGTTATGGGTAAAATGACTTCCGCTGGAATAACTGCTTTTGCTTCATAAGTAAGAAGAAATGGTGACTCTCCAGTGGATTCTGTCCTTGTTGTGCGATATTCCCATAATGTATTATGAAGCTGTTCACACCATCGTTTATGATGGCCATCGAGAGTTTTCTTCAAATTCATGGCAATTGTCTTATTTGTTGCTTCGGCTTGTCCGTTGCTTTGTGGATAGAGCGGAGTTGACTTGTTCTTTTGGATATTGAATGCTTCGAAAAGAATATCGATATTTTTCCCTTGAAATTGTTGTTCATTATCTGAAACTATGGCTATCGGAATTCCAAATCTACAAATTATATTCTCAAATAAAAATTTGAAAACATCTGTATCTCTAATATGTGCAAGAGATTTGGCCTCCACCCATTTAGTGAAATAGTCTGTGGCTACAATCAAGTATTTTCTTTTTTGAGTACCTTCCACTAATGGCCCAACAATGTTTATCCCCCATTTTGCAAATGGACAGGGGATGAGTACAGAATTAATTTCGGTTGCGGGAGCTTTGATTCTTTTCGCTTAGCGCTGACATTCTTCACATCTTTTTACCATATTTTCTGCATCTTTATGCATAAATGGCCAGTAATACCCTTACGTTTTTGCTTTTAATGCAAGTGATCGTCTTCCGCTATGATTTCCCGCATCTCCATAATGTATATCTTTGAAAAAAATTTGTCCTTCTTCTTGTGATAAACATCGAAGTAACGGTCCCAAAAAGGATCTGCGGTACAGAATTTTATCCCGCAACTGATAATTCACAGATTTTGATTGCACCTTTCTTGCCTCTTTAGAGTTTGCGGGCAAAATCCCATCTTGCAAGTATTGATGTATTGAAATCCTCCAATCTTCTCTGGATAACTTATATTCTGATTTTTGTGGAAAATTTATATCATCCTTAACAACTGCATCTTCAATATCTTCCCCAACTTCTTCCATATTTTCGACTGCCCACAACTTAATTGACGAATCATAAATGCGCCCAATTTTGACTGCTGATGTATTCTGATCTTTTATCATTGAAGAAATAAATGCTAATGCATCGGCATGGCGATTCTTATCTCTGGATAAATGTCGAAAGATTATATTTGGAATTTGAGATGCCAACTTTTGCACCAGATTCTTGTATTCTAGCAAATCTTCATCAAGCGATTGATATTTTAATTCAACCTGCCGAATTATTAATTGTAAATCACTTATGAGTCGCACATCACTTATCCTCAGTTCAATGATGAGTCGAAGAGCATGAACCACAGCCTCATACTCCACTATGTTATTTGTATGTTCACCGAACTCAAGTCGAAATGCATGTACCATTCGATCTCCCGTGGGAGTTGTAATCACAATTCCAATTCCCGCACCTTCTTTATTTCGTGCTCCATCAACAAATGCTTCCCATCTGCGGGAATTTACAGAACTTAGAATATCTTGGGAATCATCATCTTCTATTCCGGGCAAACCTTGGATTTCAAAATCATCATCTAATGGTAAATCCGCAAGGAAATCTTCCAGGACTTGCGACTTTTGTGCAGTTTGTATTTCAAATAAGATGTAGAACTGTTCCAGTTGTGCATTCCATTTTTCTATTCTTCTTACTTTTCCCACATTCTTCAGTATAGACTCTAGCGGAGCTTTGCTTGGTACCTGCACATAATGTGTCATAAAATATGTACGTAATTTCTGGGTGGCAAAAACCAGTGCTAAAATTAATTGTTCAATTTTGGTATAGTTTCTTTCTGTAAGGTTAAGAGTTTTGATGATGTAATACACTGGTTTTTCTACTTTGTCATTTGTTCGTACCAATATTGCGCTTACAACATCTTCTGTTGCGGCTATGTACAAGGCGAGCACTTCTTCAGGTTCTGACTTTTGTAGTGCAGGTAATATGGCGAGATAAGCTTTAATACTTTGGAAGGCTTTCTCACAATTCTCGTTCCATACAAATTTATTTTTCTTTTTCAAAGTGTCAAAAAAAAGGGCTTGCATTTGTCCAATGATCTAGCAATAAATCTGCTGAGTGCACACAACCATTTAATTTATGTACTTCTTTAACATTCCTTGGAGATGGCATATCAACAATTGCCTGTATTTTTGCCGGATCAACTTCAATCCCTTTTTTGGTAACCAAATACCCCAAAAATGCATTTATCTGGATTGACTTTCATTTTGAATTTCCGTAAAGCTTCAAATATTTCTCTCAAGTCTTGTAAATGATCCTTTGAGAGTTTACTTTTTATCAACATGTCATCTACATAGACTTCAAGGGTGCGGCCTATCCATGGTTTAAAAATTGCGTCTACCAACCGCTGATATGTTGCTCCTGCATTTCTTAGCCCAAATGGCATTCTGGTGTAGCAGTATAAACCGTGTGGGGTGAAAAATGCAGTGTGTTCTTGGTCTTCTTCATCTAGTGCAATATGATTATACCCTGAATGTCCGTCCATGAAGGATAAAGCTCTATGTCCTTCAACGGCGTCCACCAACTGATCAATGCTGGGAAGCGGATAATTATCCTTTGGACATGCATTGTTTAAGTTGGTGAAGTCTATGCAAGTTCTTACTCCGCCATTATTTTTTGGTACAATCACCATGTTTGAAATCCAAGTTGGGTATCGCACCTCTTGAATAAACCTTGCATCCATGAGCTTTTTTAACTCCTTTTCAACTGACAAATGATATTCAGGTGCCACCTTGCGTATGCGTTGCCGAAAAGGTATAGTATCTAGATGTATATACAACTCATGTCTTACAGTGGATGGATCAATGCCTGGCATGTCCTCCATCTTCCATGAAAAAATATCCACATAATCTCTAAGTAGAGTAACCAAATCAAATTCTCTCTCTGCTTCCATCATTGTTCCGATCTTAATGATTCTTGGGAAATCTTATGTTCCTATATTAATATTCTTAGTTTCTTCAATTACTGTAAAAGTAGATTTGGGAGCTCCTAATAATGTGGGAGTCCCCTTTAATTACTATGCTGGAAGACCACCCTCATCAACTTTCGGATTGATTTCCTCTATCAGAATACTTTTATTTGTATCTTTTTCTACCTCACTTCCCGCAGTCTTAATCAAATATTGGCTCAGGGCTTCTTCTTTAGCCTTCATCTTTCGTTCTTTTTTCTTATTTTGTTGCTGTTGTAATTGTTCTTCATTCATTGGGATTTCTGCAAGAATACAAGATTTTGCTTCATTTTGATCTCCTTTTATCTCCATCTCCCCTTGCGGCGTCGGGAATCGCAAGTATTGGTGATATGTTGAAGTTACCCCTTTCAAATGATGAACCTATTGTTTACCAATGATGGTGTTATATGGAGATGGAGCCTCCACTACACTGAATTTAGTCAGAATACTGATCGGTCTAGCCGTACTATCAAGTAAAATTTCCCCTTTTGGTTTTGAGGCTATCCCATAAAACCCATAGATTGTGTAGCAAAATGGTGTAAGCTAATCATCTTTTAATCCCATTTTCTGGAAGGTGTCATAAAATAATATATTAAGAGAACTGCCCACATCCTAAGAATTTTCTTGACATTCCATCCTGATATTGGAAGAGTAAGCACCAACGGATCATTATTTGTTTCAATCTCCTGATCAACCTCGTCCGCTGAAAAAGTTAACAGGGAAGCCATCCATTCTTCCCATGTTTCAGTTACTCTTCCCCCAACTTTAAATACTTCATGATTGTAAACCCTTTTATGCAGCTTCTTATCAATAGCTACACGCATGGATGATTGACCTGATTCAGAATAGGAAATCATATTGATAGTTTGATCATTATGCGGAATATTTACAGTTCTTCCCATATTGTGCCTGGTGGAGGATCGGGCAAATAAATAAATTCTTTGAGCTCCCCCGCATCAATCAATTTTTGAACTAGCATCTTCAAATTTCTACATCGGCTGGTGGAGTGGCCTTGATAACAATGAGATTCACAATGTTCCTTCGAATTCAATGTGTGTGCAGGCTGCTTTCCTTTTGACCATGGCCAATGAAAATCTTGCATGTTATTTATTGCATTTAAAATTTGTGGGTAAGGGGTGTTAAGTTTAGTGAAAACTTGCTCCTCAAATTGGCGGATAAATTTTCTTCTATCATCTGTCATTCCTCGTTTTGATTCAACATCGGGATTTTCTCCCGCAACCGTCTTTCCGGATCTTGTTGATGGTTCTACAACATTTTCCCTGTTGGTATCCCTCTGGTGCGGAGATATTATTCTCGGATGTTGCTTTTGAATATCCTACAATCTTGCATATTTTTCAATAATATCCCTGAGGTCCCCTTCAGTTTTCGGATTTTTATCATGAATACCAACAAAGAGTGGGCTTTCTCGGTTGGCTATCCCCCATTTGTAGCAGTTAAGAGCAATTTCTGGAGTTACATCGCATACTGCTTGACAGATCGTATGCTATCGATCCGTATAGTCCCAGATGGTCTCTTCTGTCCAAGATGCCAAGGAGAATAACTTGTCCATCCCTACGTCCTCGGGTTTATTATACATATATGTCTCTAGGAATTTGCGGGTCAATTGTGCGTAAGAATGCACTGATCCTTCCGGAAGGTTATCATACCACGTTAAGGCTGTCCCTTTCAAGCTTGATGGAAAATACCGACACATAACAACATCATCTCGTTCCCATCGGGCCATGATGCGGTTGTAGTATTTCAGGTGATTCGCTGGATCCTTGGTCCCATCATAGCATTCAAAAATAGGAAGATTGCACTTTTGCGGTATTGACGCATACGCAAGGTATGGTGCCAGCGGTGTTCTTATGGCTTCTTTTATCACTTCTTCAAGTCGTACTCCTTCTTTATTTTTCAAAATTCTAATTTCTTCTCGCATTTGCTCCATGTCCTCACAATATTTTTTCCATTTGTTATTTTACAACTCTGAATCATCAAGATGTAATCTAACAGGTTCATGCCGTTGATGTGCGGGTTCCACTACCATGACTCTTTGATCCTTATTGACTTTTTCCTTTCTTCTTGCAGTTCTATTGGAGCTTTCTTTTTGCCCCTGTATTCTTGTTGTAGATGGTTCTGCAGCATGCTGGGCTTTTTGTTTAAGCACTTGGTTTTCTTGGGTCAAAAGTGTAATTTTTTTCTGCACAAGTCTGTTTTTCCTTGCGCATCTCATTCATTTCTTCTATCCATTGTTGAATGGGGTCGACACTATTTTGAGATAATTCTTCAGATGATTGACTAGTTGTCTGATTTTCAGAATTGTTTACTTGATCATTCATGGGTTGTGTCCCTTGTGATTCTTCCACCATTTCCCTTTCTTGAGGAACCTCTATTTCCTGACTCCCCAAATTCCCTATATTAACATCTTGATCTTGCATGGTTCTATGTGTCACTGTTTCCATTTATGTAATCCCTTTTTGAGATATTGTGATTTCTTCTTGGATTGGTCTTATGTTGTTGTAGGAGTTTCTTTACCAATGTTCTAAAAGAGTTCAGATAATAAGTTATGTGTTTCAAAAGGTTTTAACATTCGTAATAAGTATATGCAGCAATTTGATTGATAAAAAATATTTAACCAAAATTTGGCATATAACACATAAACTAGATTATTTTTCAATTTTTCTCGGGTTTTATAAGTTCAAGTGCAGATAAATCAATAGCAAATTTGGTAATTCAGTTCAAAACTTATTTCACTGTTTTAATAAAAGAATTAATTACACGTAAAAATAAAAAACTAGATAACGTAACACAGTTTCTGGTGAGAATTAATGAGCCAAATTTTCAAACCCATGGTTAAAAGAATAACTTTGGGAAATTCAACATATATACGAAAAATATGAAATAAAGAAATATTGTATATGAACATAATAACCAATTTTATATAAACACCAACTGATTAATTCGAAGGAAAACTATATGTAAGGTTTTTGCAATATCACTTTGAATCATCAAGATTCAAGATTTTAAAGATGAAAATTTGGACAGGTAGAATAAATTCTTTACTCGTCCCTGTTTCTAACGCCAAATTGTGATTACCAAAAATCTTGCATTTTTGGATCACAACCAATAAAATTTGAAACATAGTGAAGTTTGATATCTTATCATAAAATCAACTCATATTAACACTTAGAAGATGATAATCAATCAGAACAAGAAATAAATTGACTCAAGTATTTAACGTGGTTCGACAATCAAACTGTCTACATTAAACAGGTGATAAAGATTTTTATCATTTTTATTACTATTCATCATAAGTTACAGAAGTATTATGTACTAACAAATTATAATCATGGTAATCAAAGAACAATTGTATTAATAATTTACACAAGTCTCATACCTAAACTCTTGCTATACTTTTATTCCTTATGTCCCATTTATCTCCAGATTTTCCAGCCCTTTTTCCTGTTTATGAGCTTGGTATTTATAGCCAATTTGATGGGTTTCCCCAATTTACCTTTCTACCTACTTGTTCTTATCCATTCTTTGGAATAAAGTGTAATCCCGCAAGACTTCTTTGTATTTTCCGCAAAGCTTGATCGTGCTTCCCACAAGACTTGACATGTGCATTGCTTATTTTTCTTGGTTTCTCACTAGATGTCCCGCAACTCTTTTGCGGACTTACGTTCAAGTTGCTGTTTTTGGATTTGGATGAACGTTGCAGTATTATTAGAGTCACAGCATGCCTGACATGTGTCCCTTGAAAGTGATTTGTCACGCTTCATTTTTCTTTGTTCCGCAACCTATAAAGCTGATACGTGTCTCTCATGCATCGATGCTCATCATTTCCCTTTACTGTGTCAGGCTTTCCCGCAACTTAGGTGTCATTCAGTCAGCAAGGCTATCTGTTTCGAGCAGTGTGTCTTATTTCCCGCAACCCACGTGTCGAACCTGCAACAATGTTGTCAGGTCCAAATCTTATCGAATTTTCAGATGTCTGTTCAGTACTTCTCAAAGGGTTTTGTTTCAGTGTTTGTCGTCCCATCGTAACTCGTTACTCCTCCAACAGTTTTTGAACACGTGTGTTTGGAATTTATTCCCTCACATCCTTCATGATGCAATTATCAATTCAACTTAATGAAAAATCTACCTTTTAAACTATCTTTTATTATAAGAAAAATGAAGCTTGTTTGATTTTGGTCACAGGGAAAAATCCTAAATCATATCACAATTTTGATATTTAATATTTTCAAAATTAACTAAATGGGTTTGATCAACCATAAATTCTAATTGTAAATCCATAATCAAAACTCATTTGGTGTTTGAATCGAAGAGAAATCGGATTTTTTGCTGAAGAACAAATCTTATGTTTTCCAATGGATTTTCTTAAAAATTTGTTTTAAAATTTCCAGATCTGAGTATTAAAAACAAACAAGATAAAAGAAATAAGAAAGAGACTTAAGAAAAGGGTTTAATCTTCTCAAGCTAATTGTTGATGAAGGCTCCATCTGATTTCACTTTGTCAAGACTTCAAATCTGTTATCTGATACAACAACCAAAAACATTGATTTTCCTTGGCTGAACTTCCCCAAATGTTTATAGGCTGCCGTTCTTTCCCTATTTCTAGCGCCAAAATATAATAGCTGAAATCCTTTAACACATCCAAATTAATACCCTAAATAAAGAACACCATTTACTAACACAAATGAAGAATAAAGAGCATAAATATAAAGTTGACACGTGATCTTTAAGTGGTTCAACCATTAACAAGGTTTATATCTATGGATGATTTTACTATAAATATAATGGTATTACATGAGTCTCCCTTGAAGAGGAGAACCTCTCTTTAGTGCGTGGAGGTAAGAGAAGGAAGAAGCCCCATTTTTCATAAAACCTAATATATTTCTTTTTTATAGAAGAAGGGTTAGATACGGAAATTACACATTTATCCTTAGCTTACAAAATAAACTAATAAAACTAGATGTGGTGTATACAACTCCATAGGTGCTAAGCTACTTCGGCTCTATTCTTATGCCACGTGTCGAGTTGGATTTATACCCCATACTCATAATATCGATACCAACCAACTACGTCATTCATTTGATTCTACAAAAGAAACAAAAAAAAAACATTGCTCTCGCACATATTTAAAGGGGTGAAATGAGTAAATGTCTAAAATTTAGTTAAAATAGCTAAATCAGAAGCCAGCTGGGCCATCCTTCCATGTGGCTCCGCCCCTGTGCTAGATGTAGTTGTATCAGGATCGACTATTTCATTAATACTTCCAAATGATTGATCATGATACTGCTAGATCACCAATAATACCTGACAGTGAGAGAACAAAAAAGAAATCAAAAAAGTTAGACCTAATATTTCACTTCAATCAATCAACTAGGAACGATTTTGTTTAATTTTGTTTACCCTGTGTTAAATGGGATTGCACATCCCTCCATTTTTTATTGGGTTTCTCAATTAATAGAACCTTTATTTCTTTTTTATTTTTTAGTTTTGATATCGAAAATACAATATCTTTAAAAGAAAAGAAAATACTACTTCTTCTCTGAGTCCAAATTTGTACACTTAAACTGGGGTGCACATTTCGACCCATATTATTGGTCAATAAGAGCATTTCAGTTAAGTATGAGTATCTAAAATTATTGACGACACATAGGATTTTAGAAACTCTCCGTAAAATAACTTCTCCGGTGGTTATTTTATGGTTAAAGTTTTATCCGACATGGCAATTGGAATTCGGATGAGAGCATCTATTTTTAGAGACTTTCATACTCACATCATCAATTCTGATATTTTTTTATCTTGTTAGATAAATATCAACTGATACATATCTCAAATTTCCAGACTCCGTTGGAGTTGGTTTTCCTAACTATAATGTTCCCTCTGTCCTAGTTTAGTTTCTATATTAGGGTTTAGCATAAAGATTAAGAAAGTACTTAAAAAATATTTTTTCCTTAAATACTCTAGACTAGTATTGATGTTCCTAGTTTTTAGAACCCATAGTTTTTAGTTCCTAACTTAGAACAACTTAAAAAAGAAAAGAAAATCATGTGAATTTTTTTTTTATTAGATAAGAGTATTTAAGAGAGTTGTCTAGAAAGTTGGACACACACATTAATCTAAATTAGGTGTTGATTCCAAGTAAGGGATAAATTAGGAAAGAAAATAGAAAAATGTGAATTATATCAACTAAATTAGGACAAAAAACCCTAATATAACAACTAAACTAGGACGAAGGGAGTACATATCTTAAATTTTTGTGGGCCATACAACTAAAAATTACATATTTGTTGTAGTAAACTTGTCCTTTAGTGGATGACCACTTTAGGTGTCATTATGCATGTGATTGTCTCTTCATGCTTTACACATGGTGTAGCTTTTCTTCTACTACTAACACATGTAACATCACTATCTCCACCTCTTGCTTGGTTTTGTGCACATAAAAGGAAGAAGGAGACAAGAAATAAAATGCCACTTATTTCCCCTTCTACTTTTGCTTCCTCTACTTTGTTTGTCTCCATTTAATGCTTGTCCATTTAGCTCACCCTTTAACACGTTATCAACACCTTTCTGACCAATTGAGCTTTGATCCTCACAACAAAACAAAGAAGTTGTTGGTTTCATCTTTAAATCAATTAGGAATTTCTTAAAGAAGATATACCTAATTCATTCTTTGTTAAGAAATCCATCTACACTTATTTATTTGCACATGCATGTTACTCTTTCCCTTGAAAGTTAAATGGTTGTATTTTTTTTATATTGATAAAGTCATGTTATAGGTAAAAAAAATTATTTGTCCATATTTTTAGACCAAAAGTTTAAAATCCATCTAATTTTCTCTAATATATTTTTTACTCTATACATCACATGATACTAGTTCTTCTAATAGTACTTTTGCAATAATATATTTATTTTTGATAGTGACGTGTTGTTTGTTTGTATCTAGAACAAAAACAAAAACCCACATCTGATTTTGTCCCAAACTTACCTGCATGTGATGTTGTACTATCTCTTTCACTTTTGAAAATGTATGAATATATGTATGGATATTATTCACCCTTGAAAGACAGCATATCATTCTATTTGTTAGACAATATATTATATCCATGATGCATATATGTATCTAAATTATTATTTTTCTTTAAAAGCATGCCATGAACTATTTTTATTATTATACTATTTATTTTACTTTTAAAAAACATGATTATTAGAATTTTGTACTATTTGCTAGAGAAATATTGTACTACTAATTATGCATGTATATATTTATGCTATTTTTTCACCAAATATCATGATTATTATTTAAATAATATACCACGTATTATATATATACATATATTATATTTAAGATATACTTTACATATACTATTTAGAAGTTATTATTGCATATTGATAATATTATCCATAAAATAATAATTATCATGTGTGTGTATGCATGTTGTAGTGCTTATTTTATTTATATATAATTAATACACCAAAAAATCATTTTCTTTAAAATATTTGACCCGCAAATGGCTTGATACTAAATATACAAACGAATTGCGGTTAAATACTAATAATTATGCGCAAGTAAATGATAAACGGGCATGTTTTCACTTGACTATTTACTCAACCTTATTACCAAAATATTTGCAAAAATAAAGTTTAAACCATAAAGAAATTTGGTTAGCAAACGGTTTTCCCTTGTAGAAACCATAAAGAAAATTGGTTTATGTGTCCACGCCTGGCCATAAAGTAACTTGGTCTCCAAATATGACACCAAATTTATCATATTTATGGACTCAGAAGGACTTGAGGACCATATTAATATCCCTTACTTCATCTACGGGATACCCTCATGAGCCGTTTTAGGAACATGACAAAAATTGGACTATGACATTCATGTTACCTATACAACCATAAAGAAACTTGGTTTATGTGTTCACGCCTGGCCATAAAGTAATTTGGTCTCGAAATATGGCACCAAAATTTGTCATAATCATGAACTCATAAGGACTTGAGCACTATAACAATGAGATTTATTCAATAATAATGCCAGAGTTGTGGGAAAAAAGAAAGTTCTCGAAGCTAACCATGGCAAGGTCCATAGAGGAAAGAACCCCAAATGAAAAAGGGTTCGACACTCCGATTCACATCCCCATGATCCATACCCACGTGGAGATAATACCTCTCGTGGAAGAAAACAAAAGGGACATAATCGAGGCCAAGGGCATAAAGATCATTCTAATTTTTGGCACAGAGAATGAACTTCTGACCAAAGTGGTAGCTGATGTGTTTTAGAAATAGTGGTAAAAGATTCAATACCCAGACTTGTAAAGATTTGATTTTTAAACCTAATTTTTGATACTAAGAACAAAGAAGATTAAAGTAGAATTGATTGAAATTATGGAAAGAACTGAGCCTAAGGATTCCATCATTAGCCAATTTTTCAAGTGATTTAGCATTAATAATTATCTTGCAATTCATATATTCAATTGATTCAAAATATTGTCAAAGTTAGATTTTCAAAATAATAGTTGTAAATCAAAAGTATGAGACATCAATAGCTCTAAACTAAGCATGACTCATCAAAAGAAAACACAACTAATTGATAAAAATTATTTTTTCAAATTTAATACAAAGCAAATACACATAAAGGAATTACAAAAAATTAATAAAATAAAAATATACCACTTTATTATTGGGAAAATGGCTTCCTCCGTCGCCTCAGCAATAGGGTCTAGCTCCTCATGTTGTAAACACTCTCAAGATGTGTATTCATGGATAAAAAAAATGTTTACAAAGATGAATAGAGTAAAAATTGTGTTAGCAGGGAGTTTGTAACGGTGTAATGGCGTTGCAGCCAACTGTTTCCACTGTTACAGAAAAAAAAATGCTTCCAATGAAGATAAACGTTACTGTTCTGAAGATAACCGTTGCAAATGGGTTGAAAAAACCGTTGCAGCTGAAGATAAGCGTTGCAAAGACGAAGATAAACGTTGTTGCTCCGTTGAAGAAATCGTCGCATATTCTTGTTCTTCCCTACAGCAGTAACACTATTTATTTTTTTTCCTGTTTTTTTTTTCAATTGAAGTTCTCCCCCTTTTTTACTCGATATCTTTGCTATATAGGCTCCACAAACCCTAACTAGTCCTCCTGGATCGATAAGGACTCAAAATCTAATCCAAAACCAACTCAAATTCTTGTTAATCCGAATCAGAGAATATTTCTTTTTTCGGTTACAACTTCGGCTTCCAACAAATTTTTACGGCCTTGAAACACTCAGAAGTGACGTGTTTTAGTCAAGTTTGATTGTTGCATCATACTGGGATATTGATTACTTGTTTTAATCCCAAAAATCTCGGTTCCAATTAAGGCAGATAACTCTTCACGCGTGAAAGAAAATTTCCCGCCATTTTGGAATTTGAATCAAAGAGGAGGGGTGCCTTTATCAACTATATGGGTGTCTTTATCAAATTTTCGTGGGTGCTTTTAGTAATTTGGTGGGTGCCTTTATCACTTTTTAAGCCAATTTTTCCACAAATGTTTATTTCTCAGAAATACCTACAAACACATAAAATCACACAATAAGTATAAAATCGAGCACCAAAAAAATAGATAATTGCAAACAAATTAGACATAAAAATGTGTCTATCAAATACTCCCAAACTTACTATTTGTTAGTCCTCGAGAAAATCTAATCGAGAAATAAAATAAAATCCTAACTCACTTTTGCAGGAACTACATTTAGCATATGTAATAAGCCTTTAAACCCCTAGTTGTCCCTAGTGGACGAGTTATTTCTCGTGAGGGTTTACAAGAGGTATACCCACAAAACCTTTACTCCAAATCCTAGATACCTATGAACGATTGAGGGTAAACACTAAACAAGCTATTTAGTTGTCATAATAAATTCTTCACTATGGGAATCATTACCCTATATGAGTCCAATTGTTGTACACGAGTTTGCACTCAGCATACCAAAATTCATATATAAGAAAACAAAGTTCTACTTAGATAGTCGTTCAACCACGATACTCAGAATCTATCAAAGTACAATCACATGAAAAGATTTAGAAGATGAACATGGAAAATGTGAAGGTTGCACGTGTTGACTAAGGTGAACGGTGTTTCCCATATCTGTCTGAAGGTCATTTCCAGAATGAATCCTAATGGATTGAGATACGCTCCCACTGGTCTTAATCCTAATACTAATATCGACTCAACTGGTATATACAAGGGTCCCAGCGATCGATTTATTGAAAATAGAACAGTTATTAATATACTGACAACATGATTGGATAAAATTGAATCCAATCGCATGGTCCTTATCATCATCTTATATGATAGTTATCATGGATCCTACGTTCCACGTTTGCTTAGGCGACGGAGACAAGGAGAACACACACATATTGCTATCGAAGTGTCAATACTCGATTTATTTTATTTTATTTTTTTAGATAAAAATATAATAATGGGGCTTGATATCAAACACTCTATTTTATCCTGACGGTGATAACAATTTGATACTGGTGCCCCACCAAATCACTTAGAGAAACACAAAAATTGTAAAAATAAAAACTGAAAGTGATATGGTCGAGATAGACTTTGAGATATGGTGACATCTATCTAACACCTGAACCCTTCGTTTTTTGAATAGACCATTTAACTGAGCACACTAATTTCTGTAGAAAAAGATCTAAGTTTCTATCTACCTAGAATGGTTAGTGTCATCCTGAATTGTTCACAAGCTTCTAAATTTTGGAGTTTTATTATTGCATTAAAAAGTTTCTCCCTTACCACCAAACTTAAATCAAACAGTGTCCTCAATGTTTCAAAATAAAGAGCAGTACCAATAGATAAGTAAAAAGAGGAATAAAGAGGTAAGTCAGAAAGATAATACCTGGGTGAAGCGTAAAAATCCTTCTATGGAGAATAAGACAAAAAATAAAAACCTAAAAACGAATAATAAATACCTATAAAAATCTACTAATGTACAAAAACAACCTTGATGGTCAATCAAGGTAAACAAGGTCCTCAAGAGGGACCTCCTCAACATCACCTGTAGGAAAATGCTCTGAAAATGGTTTCAAATCTCTGATCGTTAACTTTGAAAGGACTTCTACCATCTTGAGTCTCAATCTCAATAGCACCATGAGGAAAAACAGTGCGAACAACAAAAGGACCGGTCCACCGAGAGCGTAATTTTCTGGGGAATAGATGCAAACGAGTATCATACAGAACTTCTTAGAATATTTCTATCATGTACAAGTTTCATTTTATTCTTATACTCCCTAGCAATATCATATGCATCTTTTCGAATCTCTTCCAACTCATTGAGCTGGAGCTTCATGTGAGCTCCTGCCTTATCAAGTGAAAATTTTAACTGTTTTACAGCCAAATATGCTTTATGTTCTAACTCGAAGGGAAGGTGACATGCCTTGACAAAAACTAGACGATAATGTGACATTCCAACGGGGGTCTTAAACGCAGTACAGTAAGCCCATAAGGCATCAGTAAGCCTTAATGACCAGTCTTTCCTATTAGGATTAACTGTTTTCTCTAGAATATGTTTTATCTTCCTGTTGGAAACCTCTACTTGACCACTAGTCTGTGGGTGATATAGGGTAGCTACTTTGTGGATAATACCATATTTCTTCATCAAAAGATTAAACGGTCGATTATAAAAGTGTGACCCTCCATCACTAATTATAGCTCGCGGTGTACCAAAACATGCAAATATGTTATCATTCAAAAACTGAACCACAACCTTGTGGTCGTTCGTTTTACACGAAACCGCCTCTACCCACTTAGATACATAGTCTACAACGACAAGGATGTAAAAAATAACCAAATAAATTAGGAAAAGGACCCATAAAATCAATGCCCCACACATCAAAGACCTCAATGACTAAAATAGGGTTCAAAGGCACCATACTTCTAAGGGAAATGGTTCCTAACTTCTGACAACGCTCACAAGCAACACAGTAACTGTAGGAATCTTTAAACAACGACGGCCAGTAGAATCCATACTGCAATATCTTAGCAGCAGTCTTCTTAGCACTAAAGTGACCTTCACAAGCATGATCATGACAAAAGGAATAATACTGGACTAGTCACTCTCAGGTATACATCTCCTAATAATCTGGTATGGATAATACTTAAACGAATAAGGATCGTCCCAAAAGAAATGTTTTACCTCGGCTAAAAACCTAGAATGATCTTGTTTACCCCAGTGTTGAGGCATTCGACCAGTAAAAATATAATTTACTATATTCACAAACCAAGGTAATTGGGAAAAAAAATAGTTGTTCATCAAGAAAACTATCTATCACAGGAGGAGAATTATCAGGGGAATCCACAACAAGTCTAGACAAGTGGTATGCTACTATATTTTTTGTACCCTTTTTGTCCCTAATTTCTAGACAGAATTCTTGTAACAAAAGGATCCATCTAATCAATCTAGGTTTAGTATCCTTCTTAGACAGAAGGTACTTCAAAGCAGCATGATCAATAAAGACTATAACCTTAGAACCTGAGAGATAGGATCTAAACTTGTCTAAGGAAAAAACAATGGCTAACAGTTCCTTCTATGTGGTGGTGTAGTACAGTTAGGCATCATTTAAAGTTTTGCTGGCATAGTAAATCACATGAAGTAATTTGTTTTCTCGCTGACCTAACACAACACCAATAGCATAATCTGAAGCATCACACATTATCTCAATGGGTAGGTTCCAGTTAGGTACCTGGACTATGGGGGCGGTAGTGGGTAAGGTATTAATCTTCTCAAAAGCCTTTAAACAAGCATCATCAAAGACAAACTTAACATCTTTTGCAAGCAGATTGCAAAGAGGTCTAGAAATCAAGCTAAAATCCTTAATGAATCGATGATAAAAACCTGCATGCCCTAAGAATGACCAAACATCTCGTACAATTTTAGGAACCTGTAAATTCTTAATAAGGTCAACTTTGGCTTTGTCTACCTTTATACCCTTAGAAGATACGATATGCCCCAAAAAAATTCCTGATCGAACCATGAAATGGCATTTTTCCCAATCAAGCACTAAATTCTTTTCCTTACACCTAGTCAACACTAATGTCAAATGATACAAGCACTCATCAAAATATGATCGTAATACTAAAAAATCATCCATAAAGACCTCTAAAAACCGTTATACCATGTCATAAAATATGCTCATCATACAACGCTGAAAAGTAGCGGGTGCATTACACATCCCGAAGGGTGAACTACAGTATGTTTACTATCAGGCATGGTTACCTTGATATCTACCACTTTTCCATTCCCAAGGGTTCTAATTGCATTCACATGCTTTGATGATTTTTCACCAGAAGATACTTCATGAACTCCTGTAGTATTGGGTTGTGGTTGACTAGGGAACTTGCCCTTTTCTCTTTCTCTCAAAGACTCAGCGATTTGACCAACCTGGGTTTCTAAAATTGGAAATAGCTTGACTGTTAGCATGAACAATCTTTTGATTTTCTTGTAAACTTTGGTTGACTGACTGCTGAAAATTTGTAGTGTTCTGAGTTAATAAGGCGAGAGACTCTGCTAAACTCATGATTGTCTTATCTATTGGATTTTGAATTTGTGCTGGTCCAGAAGGATTCTTAGTATAACCAAAACCTGGGGGAACCTTAGAATTACTAGACTGACCTTGACTCTGGCACTTGGACCAAGAAAGGTTAGGATGGTTTCTCCAACCAAGGTAATAGGTTTCTGAATAAGGGTCAAACTTCTGATGATTATCAAATCTAGTGTTATTATAAAGAGCATGGGATTGCTCTTCAACAGTATGTCCTTCCCAAAATAACTTGGGCTCTATTTCACAACTAGATTGACTCAGTTCTAAAGCTTCTAACCATTTTGATATAGATGTTATTTTGGCATCTGATTCAAAAGATCCTTCTACCCTATTGAAATTTCCTCTGCTCGGAAGAATTGTTTTCTGGGGCTCCCTACTGTTTTCCCATTGATGGGTTTTTTCTATGATTTCATTCAAAAATGTCATCGCACCATCAACAGTTTTATTTTCAAACCGACCTGTGCATAAGACTCAACCATGGTTGTTGTCAAATAATCTAAACCCTCGTAGAGGATATGAACTAGCATTACTTTTTCTAAACCATGATGAGGACATTGTGATAATAAGTCATTGAACCTTACAAATACCTATATAAAGATTTTCCCTCTTGTTGAGCAAATGTTCAAATCTGCGGCCTAATAGATGATGTTTTGTGCCTAGGGAAAAACTTCTGGAAAAAGGCAGATGTAAGTTGTTCATAGGTTTCAATTGACTCAGAAGTCAAACTATATAGCCAAAATTTGGCTTTGTCTTTTAGTGAAAAAGAAAACAATCTAAGTTTCAATGCTTCATCATCTAGGTCCTTAATCCTGATGGCACTACATATTTCAAAATCCCTAACATGGAAATAAGGGTTTTCATTTTCTTTCCATAAGAAGATTGGGAGCATTTGTATGGTCCCGGGTTTTAACTCATAGTTTGCTTCAGTTTTAGCTTACGAGTTCAACAAAGCTTTTAAAGTTTCCATTGTTGGCACTATCAAAGGACTAGGAGTAACTTCTTTACACAGCGTCAAGTTCTCAAAATTGAAATTTCCAAAAACAGGGCCCTCAAAAGAAGAGTCTTCGAGGTCCTCGTTTCCAGGGAATAACTACTAGGTTTTTCACTAATCAAACGACCTAGAGTGTCTCTTTTCCAAGATCGCTCAGTGATGATTTCAAGCGGTCTTGGCATAAACTAAAAAAAACTAAAAAAAAAATCCTAATTGGAAGGGAATTCTAAACAATCACAAGCAAGGCTGACTCAACCAAATCAGACCTACTTAATCTAACAAACAAAAAACATGATGGTTTCACCTGGATTGTTTCTAGACCAGCTTTATTCTTTCAAAAGGCAACTAGTTACAGTTTTAACAAACTTCTTAGAACGATCCGAATTAGATTAAGTCGAATAAAAACAGGATAATCAACTTAAGCTTAGGTTTCCTTGGGTTACAAGGCGGCTTTAATCAACTTAAAATAATCTTCCTGAACCTTGAGTTAGGCTAACAAAGTAATCAATACAGTCATTTTGAATGACTTTCCTATAAGCTCCGTTACCCTATCGGTCTCTTTCTAGTCAAAATTTTAAGATTAGGTTCGCGTTTAGTAACGTGTTCATAAAGCGGGCAAGAAGGAAACGGTGGTGAAATCTGAGTCCTTATCTTGTATGGCCAGTTCTTGCCCTTTACTAGAAAAGTAAATCCGTATTCAAGTCCTCAACATATATGCATACGAAGGAATACAGTAAACCCACTTGCAGAGATTCGGGGGTTGATCGAGTCTTACCTCCCTACCAGACGGGGATGAATCGGTTGTAGTCGACTCGGGCCACCGACTCCTGTGTCATTGTACGAACCCGAGGGGCCGAGACAATATCGTAATTGTCGTTCTTCCCTGTTGCAGTTTATATTTAAATTACCCTTCCTTAGGGTTTAAAAATAATAATAAAGTTCAAAAGTCCAAAGGTCCAAAGTCCAAAAATAAGAAAAAACAGAAAAATACCTAAAATAATTACAAAAATAATAAGAATTTCCTAATACAATTTTCTAATAAGAAAAATAAAACCCCTAAAAAAATAGAAAAAATAATTTAAAAAAATAATAAAAAGTTTTCTTCTTTTTTCGTTCTTTTCGATTTATCTTTGACTCCAAGTCTTTAATCAATCAATATAATCTTTGCAATCCAATTTCTTTTTGATCCAAAACCTGTAATATAGATAAAATAAAAAACTAGCTAAACTAACTAACATAACTAACCTAAAAAAGAACTAAAAACAAGTCCGTATCGGCGGCGCCAAAAACTGATGTGTTTTGTAGATGGTGGTAAGAATGGGTTTCAAACTCTCGAACTTGTGAAGATTGATTTTAGATTCAAACTCTAATAATTAAACTAGAAAACTCAAAACAAAGTTGGTATCAAGATTAAAGAGGCATTGAGACTCAGGATTCCACCATTAACCAATTAAAGTGATTCAGTTTAATCAATATTTATCCAATTCTTTACATTTAAAGTGATTGTAATATGTTACAAAAGTAGATTTTCAAAGTAATAATTGTAAATCGAAAGTATAGAACATCAAAAACCCTAAGCTAAGCATGCTCTATCAAAAGAAATCACAATTGTTTAATAAAAATCCTAAATTTATTTTTTAATCAAAGAAAATAATCATAAAAGAAATTACAAAAATCAATTAAAATAGAAATATAACACTTTTCTTGGAAAAATGGCGTCCTCTGTCGCCTCGGCAAAGGGGTTTAGCTCATCATATAAATCACTTGCTCAAAATAATGATTCACGGCTCAAAGTGTTTACAAATGATAAAAATGGAGAAAAATAAAGAAAACAGTGTGTTTGCAACGTTTATAGGCGTTACAGACTCATTATTACAAAGCAAGGCTGAAGATAAATGTTGCAAAGCTGAAGATATACGTTGCAAATGGATGAAGAAACAGTGGCTGAGAGGTTGAAGAAATTGTTGTCGTAGCCTCTATTCTTCCTATTCTCCAGCTGCAGCAGAGAAAAAATCTTCTGAAGTGATTTCTCTCCCTTCTCTTTGTCTCCTGAGCTCTCCCCCAAACTCTCTATGCATTTCTATGACTCCAACAACACATATATACTCACAACACCTCAAAATCTCTCGAATAAATGCAAATAATCCTCTATTTACTCTCTTTATTCTCCACTGCCAGTCACGAGAATAATTTCCATTTTTATCTCCTTCACGTGTCTGGTAGCAGCTAACACACTCCAAACGCGTTGAGTTATCATCCCAGAAGTAGTTAAACAAGCAGCAGCCACACGCAATCTTCCCAAAATAAAGCATAAACCCGAGATACTCTCATATACTCTGTTTACTCGAAAGTCTAGTTCTCCTCTTTTTTTTTCGAATCTGAATATATTACCAAACCTGTTTAAGTGTAACAGGTTGATACATGCCCAAAAATCCGATTAAATCTCGTCCTAATTTTTCCCAAAAATATATGCAGGCGAAAACTGAATTTCTCGCCGAAAAAAACTTTTAAAGGGAAGGAGAAGTGCCTATATCAGTCTGTTGGTTGCCTTTATCAACTGGGGTGTCCCTATCCAAAATGGGGGTTCCTTTAGTAATTTTCGAATTGATTTTTCCAAAAAATTTTATTTCTCAAAAATATCGACGAACACATAAAACACCATAATAAGTACAAAAATGAGCATTAGCAATATATAGAATTGAGACAAATTAGAAACAAAAACGTGTCTATCATAAGTGTTTAGGTTTTTCTACAAAGTGTTTTTCCTAACACAGTTCTACAAAGGAGAAAAGTCCTGACAATTGACGTTATTTCTGAAGCTCAAATATCGTCTTTCTCTTTCGACCAATTTTTGCCTTATTGGAATTTTCTGGCAAGGTTGACTAAGCAGTAATTTTGTAATAGTGGTTATCCAAGGGGGAGTGTTGTAGTAAACTTATCCTCTAGTGGATGACCACTTTAGGTGTCATTGTGCATATGATTGTCTCTTCATGCTTGACACGTGGTGCAGTTCTTCTTCTACTACTAACACATGTAATATCACTATCTCCACCTTTTGCTTGGTTTTGTGCACATAAAAGGAAGAAGGAGACAAAAAATAAAATATCACTGATTTCCTATTCTGCTTTTGCTTCCTCTACTTTGTTTGTCTCCATTTAATGCTTGTCTATTTAGCTCATCCTTTAACAATATTTTAAATTTATGTGGGCCGTACAACTAAAAATCCCATACTCCGTTGGAGATGCTCTAAACTTTGCACGTTTTCCAGTATTCGTTTTAAATTGAAAATTTTCATTTAAAATATTTTTACTTTTTTTTCCTCTCTCATCTGTTCTTAACAACAATCTTAAGAATTATCCTATTAAAATGAGACTAGAATTACTAAAATGCAAACCGATAAGAACCCGATAAATCAAACCATTTTTCTGCATAATCTTCAACAAGAAGTCCTCAAATAGATCTCGCTCTTCGTTAGTCCTATTGGTACATCTTCATCAAATTGAAATGTTACTTTTCTTTGCATACCCACCATTTGGATTCTCTGAATTCAAATTCTGGCTAAACATTCCACTACCCCGCCCGGGACATGCTCGGCATCGTTCTCCAACACAATTCTTTTAATTACCTCTTTTCTCTCTAAATTCAATTCAATTTCAGTAGTATCCATTATAATTCCCAAACAAAAGCCAATCATGTTTTGCTAATACAATAACATGAACTCTATCTCACCGGCTTTACCATGTGCCCACTGAAGATCATCATCTCATAATAATGCCCATGACTATGACTGCTTTAAAACTCTAAGTGGTATGAGCCTTTATATCCAATGGTAATGAAACCCACTCTCCCCATTGGCCGAGAAAGGGCCTTTGGACATGAATGATTCTGGGAGGGACACATGGCAGCTCACGATTGGTTAAAATGATTGTGGGTTATATAAACCCCTCAGTGAGTGGCTTTTCGAGATAAATGTTATTACACCATCTTTGAACCAAATACTTAATGTACCGGGTTATCATAACCCATAATGGGTGATGGCCACTTTAGATCGACGGTTAAGACTTTGGTTCGTCCATCCAAGGATGGGGGCCATGTTATACTTAACCCTAAAAATCCCAGAATATGCTAACAATAACCCTACCTCTTCTTTTTCTTCTTCACTCATCGAGTTCCGCCGCATAACAGATCCCTTTTCTTCTCCATATCCCATTCTACCCTAAATCTTCAGGGCTAAACTTCGGATCTTCCATGATCATCTTTGTTCTCTTTGAGTTAATTGTTTCTTCATCATCAGAGTAATGACTTCAAATCACAACCAATCATAGTAATGTTCTCTTGATCATCTTTTCATCCGCCGCCTCTCCTTCTTCTCTTTGTTATTCTTCTCTTTTTATTTCTTAAGATTTTTTCCCCGTTCATCATATCTGTTTTGATTATTATTTTTTTCTAACTATTGTTCGTTTGGTTTTATTTTTCAGGTACAATTTTTCTTTGCTCTTGACCTATCAGTTGGTAAACCCCAATCCTATTTTTCAAATGGATTTTTATTGTTATTAGGGTTTCTATAAAATATATTGTATCTTCTAATTCAATCTCTCTATTGTTGAATTTAAAATCAAATTTTTTTTATTTTTTTTTATTTTAAATTATTTTTTGATTTTTTTGTGGGTGTAATTTTCAATTCCAATGACGATAATGACAACTTAATTATGGGGATTTAAAGTAAGGGATCAGTTTTATTGTGATGCTCATAAGTTCTTTCTAAAGGTATTGATGTTTCTTATGATTTAATTGCTATAACGGTCATGGATGAAGTATACAATGTTTCTGGAATTTTTTTTTAATCTGCTTGCTAAATTTTTTTGGTTTTGTTTGCTAGATACAAAAACTATATTGTTTGTATCACTTGTTATTTGGTGGGCAGGAGCAAGTATTAGTGGGATTCTCTGTGAAAGGTATATCTTCTTATCTAGCTCTCTTGTGTACTTATTGTATTTGGAATTGATAAATTGAGTGTTTGGTTCAAAGGATATTACATTGGTTAAATTACTTTAGCTCTTTTCGGATGATTTGCTTATTTTTGTTTTATTTTGTTCTTGCTGGATTTATTGGTAGACATGAAGGACTATTATTCAACTATTGAATACAAGGTTTAATGCTTACATAATTAATAATATTGATAATTATGTTGAAGATGTTGTTGAGAGATTTAGATGTTTATCCAAATTGCAGATCAAAGCATTGCAACAGAAAAGGATCAAAGCATCTGCACCAAGAAGAGTTTGTAGTTTTTACTGCATTTGTTTTAGTGACCACACATTACAATAGTATAAATTGTTTTTTGTTTTATGATGTGAGGAATGAATTTTCTTAATCATCTACATTTGGGTATTCACAGTTTTGGGTTTTATGTTGCAGGGAAAAGGATAATAGATGATGGTTGAGTTGGGGGCTCATTTTGTTACCTCAGGCTTCTGATTTCCAAAAAATGCTCCCACATGGGCTTCAAAGGTAATAAAAATCAAGCAACCTTAATGCCTAATGAATTATGTCAGTGAATCTATTGTTTGGGGAGTTTAGAAATTCTTTAATGGTTGTGCTTTGAACAGGAGGAGCAAGAGATGACACTCATGGTGAGGATGGGCTTAAAGAACAACTTTGGGGTGTTTTCTAAGTTGAAATATTAGTATTGTTTGGTCTCAATAGGAGGATCAGAGAACTTTTACATGTCAGAATGGTATGATACCCTAGATTTCCTTTTAATCATCTTTTCAAATTGTGTTACCCCTGTGGTGAAAACCTTTGTAGCTGATGTTATCCCTGTGGTGAAAACCTTTGTGGGGGTACAAGGATAATTGGACGTCTATGTGCCGGTTAGTACTGTGGAAGTTTGAAACTCCAACTTTTTCCTTTCTCTTTATAGTGTATGTTCTGGGGGCTTTCTCTTCCTACCCTAGCTTTTTTTTTTCCAAATACTTTGATTTTGTAGGTTATAGTTTACTTTCTCTTAAAAAGAAACCATGGATGGGGTTAAAGCCACATACGAGTTAGCTTTGTACAAATAGTGAGTTAGTTAATGACCAAGTAAACATGTTCCTTTTTTATTATTATTTATTTATGATTTTAATATATTTAACAGTGAGTTGAATTAGTTCAACGTCTTATCTGAAATGTTTCTTATATACTTTGTTACATGCCTTACTAATTCTAGATTGTTATTTATGTTACTGTTCCAACTAAAGAACAAGTTTGATTATGAACCCTATATTGTGTATATACGAGGTAAAATCTTAATATTGATTATCTAGGTTTTGTTAGGATTTCTGAATATTATGTTTATTTCTTAAGTGGTTTTGATTATCTAGATTTTTGACATGTTGTCTTCCTATTAGAGGTCTTTTTCTGCCATAGGATTTTTTGTTTAGAAGTGAATATCATTCTTAAATGCACAAAATTTACTGTTTAATTGATAAACTGTTTAATTAATTTTGTATTGTACACAAACCTAACACATATATACAATTGAGTAGAAACATTACACTTTGTTTAAGAAATCCCAGTCAAATTATCATAAGAAAACTTTTTATAGAGTTTATACACAGATTAATCTCCTTTGAAATGAAGGTGTGGGTTATTATGTCCAATTTGTATAGCTTTTTAAAGTTGTATTTTTTTTGTTGTTGTAGCTTCGTCTTTAATTAGGATTGGTGGCACCTCATATGAAGACTTAATTTGCAGTCTTCATTTGCTATTGTAATTAATGTATTTACTATTAGTTTAGTTGATTAAAGCAAGTTGAGGGGTTTGGTTTCTTACTCAACTAAAATGCGATTCTTTTGCTAAAACATTTAGTGATTTTAAGGAACAAGTAGAGAGTTCAGTCTTAATTGCAATCACTAGCAATGAGATTTTTTCCATAAGTCTAAGTCTAGATAGGGAAATTAGTGACCAGTTAAGGATTCTTCACCGTCAGATTAATGGTTATTTTGACTCCATATAATGAAGGGTGTTGAAATTTGGCATGGCAATTGGTAGTGTTAAGGCCACACTGGCAATAAAGAGGCGTCTTGCTTGCGAGATGGTTAAATACTGGCAACAGGTATTGTCTCAACTATCTATCTGTTGGTATAATCAAGCTTTGAAGTTTAGAGTATTTCTCTTCGATTATTTCGTTCTTTCACTACTCTCTGTACGAGTAAGTTTAGACACTTTGTATCATTATCTATGTCTATACTCACAACATGCTAGTTAGATTCAAGAATTTCTAATTCAATATTCGTAATAGGTTAGCATATCCTGGAACATATGACTATATTTCTTGACAAGGAGACATTCTTATTTTTTTCTATTTTATGCAGGCTTATGAAAAAGTAATGTGGCTACCATTAACAAATGGGTGTGTGTGTCTGGGT